>JARKHS020001171.1:0-330000 GCA_030143305.2 Amblyomma americanum | reverse complement strand
ATCTCGATTTGGTCCAAGGCTAGCTTTCTTTTTGTCGAGTAAGTTGAGAGGCTTGTTGGGAAAAGATGCGAGGAGCGCTGAAAGCGGGGCACTCAGAGACCACGTGGTACAGTTTTTTGCTTTTTGCGGGGTGCTTATTCTTGTCGGGTGATTTCTCATAATATTTTGGGACGATGGAAACGTCTAGCGAGCGCTGCACGAAATCGCTTCAAGTGGGGCGTGTGGCCTGACCCAAGAACGGCAAGTCTCTCCGGTTGTTTTCCTGCTTCGCCTTGACCCGCCTCGTCAGCGCCTCGTCAGAAACGGCTTGGCGTCCAATAACGACAGACGTGACATGTATTGACTGGCCCTAGGAGTCATCGAAGGCGCCACGATGTCTCGGCTGCCTTCGTACTTGACCATGTTTGATGCCGCGACTTGTCGTTTCTATTCTCTGCGTGAAAAAGTTCTTTTCATTGCGAGTCTATTCGGGATCCTGACCTCTATTGAATGGTGCGTCGTGATCCTCTTAGCTTCTTATATTTTATTCAGCACATTTGGAAAATATTTCCGTATAACTGCGCTATCAGAAACGAATATTAATAAAGTAGTTGAGTGATTTACTAGAACTTTACCACGTTGCAAACACTCAGAAAGTGACGATGAATATCTGGTATCTATTAGCTCACCATCGCCGGACTCTAGTGTTGTGTGCGTCCCAAGTTCACACTTACTTTATGTTCGCCTTTCTTCAATACGCTATAGAAATGAGAACAAGCGGTAGTGAATCTTTGTCATTTACTCCGTTGTTTTTTCACTTTTAACCAACGCTGTCGATTTTGTTGTCTTCTCTCCAGAGGGCGCACATGTGAAGTCAGACCTGACAGCTTGCAAAACGAAAGGAAGATGTTTGTACCATCTTTGTCAAAAGTTACCAGGCTGCGTAGTTCGTGGTCTCCTATAGTGCAGCGACTAGGGCTTCCCTAAAGACCAAAAACTCTCCAAGGTGTCGAACAAGGATTCTTTTTACATTACAAAGATTTAGAGCTTCGGAGTTGGGTTAAGTGATCCATTATACGAGAGGCAAGCAAATCATGCTGCCTGGTAATTTTTAGCAAATATGGCATGTCCGCAAGGACTTTTTTCTTTGTTAGAGGTGTATTGTAACCATCATTAGGTTGCAACAGATGAGATTATGTTTTAATGTCATAAATGCTGCAAGAATGCACATAATTTCCTTGTTTATGTTTAATTTTTCTGAAGGCAATTTTGGTTTCCGAGCTCTCTCCATGGACGCTAAAACACTCTTATAAATCTACAATGTCAAGACATACAAGCACCGAATATCCTGGGGTATTTGGCGTCCAAAAAAAAACTGCATGCGCATGATGTTCAGACATCTTTAGCGCGTCACAGATATACAAGCTGTCCGTCTTGCGCTTTCGGGTGAAGGTTGTCTTACATGTAGTTTGGAGCAGCGCACCTGTATGCATGGACAGCTTTTGCAAAAGAAGAAAGGCGAAACTCAGTGGTTTAATTTCTAATTATGTAGCGGGCCTTTTAGCCGTTCTCAGGCCCTAAACTTCGTATAACTGAGGTCGAGACCTCTTCTCAGCCTAAAGAATTTTACAGTGCTCAATATGCAAAGAAACCCGCAATGCACGGACCAGAAGTGTTCCCGACGGGCTCTTTTTGAATGATGAAGTTGTATATGCAGAATTTTTTTTTGCCATATAGAAAGTTTTCAAAGCATTCATGTAACAAAAGCTGGAACTGTGAACAAATTTATACATATGTGTCTTGCTACAGCAAAATCTTAAAGCTGAGTTCGATGGTCTACCGCGAAAACTAGCTAGTATTTACACAGAACCTTATAGCCACATGTTTAGTCGCCCTCATTGCTGTCCATGATTTTCGAGCCATGCCAGCAACATTAAAAAACGAGCAAGTATTAGAAGGTAAAAAATGAGCGCTGTACAGCCCCGATAGGAATTCTATTAAGCACTAAAGTGACGGCCTTGAAAACTACGAGCGTATATAGAAGTGTCCACCGATAGTTCTCAGGAGCTCCGGAGTTGAGCCAAGGCATTATCATGTTCCTAAATACGCCCCAATTTCAGTGCCACTTTCACCGCACGTCGAGACTGCCTATCTATATGCATTTCAATCCTGTCTTTCAACCCTAGATCGCACGTGAAAGAGCAATTAGTGTCAGTGCATGGCACTCTAGATTCGTTTTCGTAACTTCAGCATGGCTAACGTAAGAAACAGGCGTAGCTGAAAATCTTCAGATGACCCGTGGACACTCGATTGGTTAGCGCAACCTGAAATTGAAGGGTTGGTCGAGTTTTCGACTGGAATATTTTCCTAGGCCATGCATGGTTTTTCTCAGAGGGAGTGCTTTGCTGAAAATGTGACTATTTTGTTCCCTTCAGGCACCCAGCACCAGGTAGAGAACCACAAACTGAGTCGGCAAACTACGTTAATAAGAAATAATCCATAATAGAACGAGGATTTGGTTTGAAGGATCCTACCTCCCGCTTTTGAGCGGCCTATGGTGTCGTTTTTCTAGTAATTCAAATTTCTTTCTTCATTTCTTTTCTTTTTCTTTCTTTATCGCATTATAAACAACCATGCGACTCGTCCTCCTGTGCTTTCGCCGAAATGCGGGGGTCCAGGGTTTTGTGAAGCTGTCAATGAGCAACGTTTACTCAGAGCCTCTCTTCATCATCATCATCATAAGCCTGACTGCACCCGCTGCAGGGCAAAGGCTTCTCCGGTGTTTCTCCAATTAAACCTCTCCTTTGCCACCCTATGCCTGCGAGCTTCCTAATCTCATCCGCCCACCTAACTTTCTGCCGCCCCCTGCTACGCTTGCCTTCTCTTGGAATCCCCTCACTTACCATTAAGGACCAGCGGTTATCTTGTCTTCGCATTACATGCCCTGCCCAGGCCCATTTCTTCCTCTTGATTTCGACTAGGATGCCATTAACACGCGTTTGTTCCCTCACCCACTCTGCCCGCTTTCGGCCTCTAACTAGATCTATAACTAGAAGGACAAGGATGGGGTGGAACGCATGTGAAAGGTTCTCTCAGGTCATGAATGGCAGTTTACCAATTTCCCTCAAGAGAAAATTGTACAGCAGCTGTATCATACCGGTACTCACCTATGGGGCAGAAACGTGCAGGCTAACGAAAAGGGTTCAGCTTAAGTTAAGGACAACGCAGCGAGCCATGGAAAGAAAAATGATAGGTGTAAAGTTAAGAGCCTCTGTTATCTTGTACGAAGTGATGGTCGAATAAAGATTATCCTTATCATTATTCAGCAATCTATATGATGCTTGGAGCGTGGTGAAAAAATCAGCAGGAATGCTAGAATATGCGTAGGCCTCCTTAGCCTAAAACAAGTCCGGGTTAAGTAAACTCAAGCTTCCGTTGTGATCGGTCGGGTGCATACAGATTGAAGCTTCCACGGTATGCGCAGTATGTAGGATTGAGTAGCGCAAGCCGACATATACTAGTGTCAATAAATAAGAATAGTCTTATGAGCAGCTACAGCGTCCTTTCTAACAATCGTGCGTGCGTCCCTTCTTTAACTGTGGAAATCAGGTAGCTAAAGTTTTTATTACGCGACCCCTATTTTCACATGAACGCTGCCTGAAATAGAGATTTAGCATAGCAAAGACGTAAGCCCGTTTTTTTGGAAGGGTGCTTCGAGTAGAGAACAAATCAAACTTTCCTACAGGAAATTCCTGCCACAGTTGTCTTTGATATGGCATCGAGAACGTGCTCCTGCACCTCTACAGTGGTTTTGTTATTTTGAAGCGAAAGCTGCACTACGCCAGTTAAAGCCGATTTCGCCGTGCGTTGCCGGTCGACCTTCAATTCAGCCAGAAGTGAAGTCTGGCTACAGGGCTTACCTAATGTGGTCCACCATGGTATTGCACCATTTGACCTTAGGCCTTTCGATTCGCCGGTACCGGTTGTAGAGTTGGCCGCAGCATTCATTGGATGACAAAGATCTCGCAGTCAACCATTAATTTAACTGACACCTGCCAGGGTGGCAGGGTAGGCTTGCTGCCTATCCACTGTGGGGATCGCACTCACCGTTATAGATGCCAAGCCGCGTCTACTTTCCCGATGCACCACAGCTTTCGCTCTCCAACCAGGTTCGCAGTAGTTAAACAGATGCTAATTTTTATTTCTCGGTGGCGTCGCCAAATAACGCACTCTTTACACATCTCAATTACTGGGTGGATTACAATGCTCTTGTGCAATGCTCGCCTTAATGGCAAAACAAACGCGGCATCTTAATCCGATGGTCCTATAATCACGGGCCTTTAAAGTTATCTTGCATAGTATGTTGATGAGATCTGATATCCGCTAAAACGCTCGTTACATAAGAACCCTATGCATGTTAAATTGTGGATAGGTGCCAACATGCGCCCTATGATTTTGAAGCATGTTTCCTTTACTTCTAACGTGGTCAGTATGTCATCGTCATTGAGGCATCCTTCCTGTTAACTGCAACTCACAGTCGTTTTCGAGGTGCTTCTGCTCAATTTCCAAAGAGCTAATCTGCACAAAGCACACTGGTGCAGAGCTAGCAGAGATTCTTACTCTACCTTAAAAGAAGGCTCCTTTTGTCGACGACGAGTACCATTCTATTATACAGCGTGGAGGAACCGATATCCTGTTCTCTCCGTTCGTGTACTTCCTCAACGCTAGAAAAAAACACTAGAAAATTCTCAGCACAAAGGTTCTCGAGAGTCTCAAAAACATTGCATTCATCCGTTTTTTGTCATATGGAAATTCTCGAGGAAACTCCAGCAATCCACGACTACTAGCTCGGCTTTCTGTAGTGATCTATGGCGTAAGAAAAAAAAAACAAAGTTAAGCCACCGCAAAAGCGCACACTCTCGGAATTGTCCTAGTACGTCAGAAAGGAAAATATTCGTCACAGTCATTTTTGTTATGTTCTGTTCAAAAATGACGTTATTGGGCTCTTGGCCAGCCGTTGTTGTGCTAAAATAACTGAAGCGCACGTTCGTGATCTTTATACGGACTTTATTGTCCAGCTCAACATAACAAAAAAACTCAATCAGCGCTTGCTGTCTCCTAGTGTCGAAAAAAAAAAAACGATTGAAAGCTTAAAAAAAACGCACTTCCTCTAGGCATGCGTCCGCTCCTTTATTATTTATTTTTTTACTTTGGTTTTTTTCTCAAATATTTAGTTTTTGAGAAGCAACAATACAAAAAAACTTGTATCTTTAAGCCAACAAAAGCCAGTTTGCAACTTTACCCTTCAGCGCTGCTCAGCGCGAAATCGACATATTGCACCATGCACTTGCAATTGCCGAAAATTATGTTATGTACCTCGCAGATGTGCACAATTGGTGGATGTTAATAAGGTTATTTACCCACTTTACAGCTGTATTCGGATGGATCTCAGAGCTAAAAGTAGCGCAATGCAGCTCGATGTGGTAGTGGGCGCCGTAAGATTCGAGCATACAATAAAAAGAAATATATGTCAAGGTCTCGATTCAAATGATCAAAAACTGAATTGCTTCCTTTTGAAGTAATATATCATTGTTTACATGTAAGAACAACAAACCGCTCGACACGCTGCTGGTTCAAGCCGCACGCAGAAACTCAAGGAAAGAAGCAACAAACTGAAATGTAATTATAACAGTATCAAGGCAAACATTCTAAACTAGGATTTAAGGTTAGCGTACCTTTGTTTTTATCTTTTGATGAAAATGCACTCAGTAAAAGATGCTTCAGATCTATTCATGAAAAAAATTGTGAAGTGCTATAAATGTGGGAGAGCTTTATTTTGTAAACTGCTCTATTTTTATAGATCAGTGCTTGCGGAAGCTCACGAAGCAACATTCTTCATGTGGCGAACAATATTCTCTAGCAGATAGAGTGCGTCCTTCAAATTTTCTGTGCTAATTGTAACCCACAATATGCAATTGTTGTAACAGTGACATGAACAATGCGAACTAACGTTCAAAACAACTTTTAATGAGGAGGAGACCGCAACATAGTGTTGCCCATTGAGAGCTCGAAATAAAAAAGAGGTGGACCTAATCAGTTTAGGAGGTAACTACTGCCGCTCTAGTGCTTCCCACGAGCTCGAGTATTCCGGCTAATCCTATCTCCTTGCTAAGTGTGACACACTTTCTCCATTATCTGTGCACTTAGCTAATGCCAACCGTGGCCGGACTGGCCCGCTAGACTTTTATTCTATTCTTCCTACGTCTCAATCCACTGCCTTAGTGACTATAGCACTGCAGACTTCCATAGCAGTATGCACTTAAGGCGCATAGAACTCAGCTTCTCGGACCACGCTAAGATAGGTGACTTTTTGTTGTTTATGGTACGGAACGAATGCAAGATATTTGAAGCAATCCTGCCGAATGTTGACTAGGAAGGAGAAGAAGCACTCAAGGTGTCAAGTCCTTTCGCAGCTGGGTACCGCCGACGAAAGCCGTAAAATAGAGCCTTCAGATATGCAACATGATATGGACAACTTGAGTAAAAAACCTTAGCCCTTTATATATATTTCAGCGACCGAACTTAACAAGTTGCCACTGTGTAGGTAGGAAGCGGTAAGAACAAAAGGAAATAGCAACATAATGTCCACAAAAACAGTTAACGGGGCATACAGCTGTGAATTCATCTTTATTCCCAGCGTCACACACGTGAGAGGGGCGAAATAAGAACCACAGGAGGAGAGCTTTCAAGTCATAGGAAAATGTTCACTGCCACCTGTCGTCCGGCGTTTCTTGTCCATCGCTTTTCGTGCCATTCACTCTCTGTGCTGAGAACCGCAAGTCTTCACAGTGAACGATGATTCCCGAGCTGAACAAGCAGCAAGGTCGCAATGTGTTTTACGCTTTGTGCCCGGTGCATTGTATTCGCAACATGCCTTTTGGGCATTGTATATTATTAATACCATCAAGCTTCCGCTTTCCGGACAAACTGCGGAGTCACTGTAAGCAAGCTGTCTGTAGAATAAGGATTCGCGAATGCATAATCCCCGGCTAACATCCACAAATCCATAGTCTCTCAATTTGTGAGAGATGTACTGGGAAAAATAGGAAGACATTTGATGCATACGAAGAGTTTACACTCTCCGGGCTTAAGGTTTGTTCTTCGCTTTCGATTTGGTATTTTTACACCTCCGACTAGCTCTACTAAGTGGTCCGAAGGCTCATTGTTGCTAATTGGCGACATGCCTATTTCTTAAATTTACCTGCGCTAGCGAAAATTTGTTATTGGCTTTCCAATAAGCGTATCTTAATTAGTAAAACGAGATGGTAAAAATTGTTTTCTTTGAATTATGGCTACTTTTTGGTATCAAAGGGTTATTGTAATTGTTTATTGATGGCACCCCTTCAAAGTGGCCTCTTTGGCACCTGCTGGAAGGGAAGGAAGCAGAAATGATGGGGCTCTCGTCGAGAGAAAAAAGGGCGCCGGCGTTGAGTGCTGAGAAAAAGAAAGATAACTTTTAATGCTGTTTTATGTGTACAGTGCAAAGAAAAAAACACATTAAAGATCTGACTTCAGCGATTACTTGCCACTTCCTCGAACAGTATATATTTGTTTACGCCGCAATATTGGATAAGTAAATTGATATTCAGGCTGTTTTCCTGCTGAAGGACATGATTTTGCTTCATCACTAGCATTATCAAACTTTGACGGTAAATTCAGTTCAAATTGGCAAGGGCTACCTATTATTATGTCAGCTTCGTAGTTTCCTGCTCTTGCGAGTGTGTTGGGCTTACTGGACGAATGAATACACGTGAATAAGTTCTTCCTGAGGCGCCAGGTTTGTCTTGAAATGTTTTGCAGGAAAACTGCGAATTAGACTGAAGAAAGCTTTGAATTCATCTCTCTTCAATTCTTGTATAAAAAAAAATCCTACATCTGAACAAGCAGTGACTTAGGCAATCAGCAGGCTTTTCTTTTAACGCATAAAAACATCTTATGACATTGTCACTCATTGTCAAAAGATGCACTTATTCAGCTCTTCCTTCTTGATGTTATACGCTCTCAGTTTCTTCTTAGTGAGGTCTACTCATCGGAACATTGTAGCACTTCCGCGGTCTACTCATCGGAACATTGTAGCACTTCCGCGAGCCTCTATAGAACTGCTGTGTTAGGCATATATAAAATGCTTGATGAGCCTGCGATTTATCAAAAATGGAGAGTGTACTAGGACCAAATTGTCACTTCCTGTTTACTGTTAACTGAAGTAAGTGACTGCTACAAACATACAGCCAGTAGATGAGACATCACATTGCTTAAATAAAATATTTTAGTAGACACCAAAGCTCCGCCTTACGGCTATGATGCGATAGCGTAATGGGTTAATTCGCATTAATGCAGAAGGATATGGTCTACTTTACATTCATAGATTCCTGGCACTCTACAAATCCCTCCTGGCGCAGTGGTCCGTGGTTAAACGATGCGCCACTGCCCTGCGTTGGCAGGTGCTCCCAGCAGTGAACGTTGTGCGGCCCAGGTTGCTCTCCCCGAGAGAGCAATCATTAATTTACCGGCCACCTGCCACGGTGGGCAGGTTGTGATGACGCCGCATGGTGACGTGACCTACCCGGCTCACCAGACTCCAAGGTTGCTGTCTGGGTGCCGCGTGCCAGAGTCATGCTTGTGATTTTTCGCTCACAACGCCGACACCGGATTTTCTGGACAAAAGGGCCTTTGACGCTTTTGCGCTAAAACAAGAGCTAAGCAGCCAAGCTACTGCTATAACACCAACGATTAAACGGAAATCTCTCCCGGCGGCAGCGTTGACGTTGCTGCTCGACTTTGCAGGCACGCGGTTGATCCATTAGAACACGTCCACCATGGGGCGGCTGCGTTCACGATCGGGGCGCGGCCAAGAAGGCAGCTTGTCCAGTTGTTTCCCTCTAATGTTTGTGACAGTTCCGAACATTAGCAGCGCGCGTGAAGCAAGGAGGTTCTGTTTGGCTGCGGAGCCTTCGGCCTTACCTACAGCTCTGTTTTGCAGTTGATGACGATTATTGTACGCACGAGCATGCCGCACCTCGGCTGCTGACTGCAGCTCAACCGACCGTCCCACGCCAGTCATTGCGTACGAGCTGCACCCATCGCCCGACCTCAGCGCGCGATGGGCGGGTGTTCACAGGTCGACGAAGTTTACAGCGGTTGCAGTCCCTAAAACAGTGTTTCATTGTAAAAAGAAAATTCAACGCAGCCGCATTGTAGATGCATTAATAATCAGCCAGTGATGGGCTGTGTAGCCAGATACCGGCGCATGCACTAACGGATTGGAGCTGATGGCAGTTGCTGCGCCTAGATGTAACGCGGGCAAGCACGCATCAGCTACAATCGATATCCTAGTGCCGCTGCGTATTTGCCGCACTTTGTGGAGACAGCAGGATTCCCTGACTTACTTAGAAGTGTGTGCGCCTTATACGGTTGACGTTGAGGTACTTCAGTGGCACCTGCCTCCGCAAAACGATCATTAAATATTGCTGCCAAGATGAGTGCTACCGACGGTTGCAACATTTTTTTGCGCAAAATTGAGCAATGCGTCAACCAGTTGCAACACTTGCAGGCTGAACCTTAATGCGATTAAGAACCAAGAGCGCAAACAAAAACCATGCGTTGTGTATTTTGTTGCTGCACACGTCCCCACCAGCGTTTTCTGGATCAACTCAGAGGCATAAAACGCAATGAGATCAGGGACGCACTCAACGCAAATAAAAAAACAGTCACTTTCACATCTCTGAAACGCCTTCACATAGCTGAGCTCTTACAAGTCTTAAAGGATTTGCACCATTACTAGAAACACGTACAATGAACATAATGGTCGCATTAACTATGCTTCAGTTTTCGGAATGTCTATGAGCATTCATTGTGCACGAAAGCCTGGCCTGCCGTAGTGCGTAAGTGGAAACAGTGTGCTAAGCCTCTCCCAACTTGTTCTAAATGTCGCTGAGCTTGTCTATGTCACGACCACGGATCGATTGTTGTTAGAGCGGGGATGCTAATTGGCGACTATACACACAGCAGCTGACATTACGGGAGGAACCGTCATTTAATCGTGATGGTATCCGTTATCTCAAGGTACTGTTTTAAAATAATAAAGTTTTTTTTGTTCTTGTAGAGAAGTTCGAAATCATCCCGTATGGTATGTTAGCGGTGTTAAGTTTCCACCGCATCGGAGAATGTGTGTGCCATTCGTACTGTCACCTGAAGAAGAGAGCGTGTCAGAGAGAGTGTTTCATGCATAAGGACGCGTAGAAAGCCCAACCGAAGCCGCTCACCCATATAGTGCTTTAGGAAAGCATTTCAGTGAAGCACTACCATCAGCAGCACGGGCGTGTTTTTTTTTTCATAAATAGAGTGTGAATTTTTTTAATAAAGCACTAAAAAATTCCAGTTAACGTTGCGGGGAAACACTTGCACCTCCCAACCAGAAATTCGCCAGCTCACTTACTACTTGGAAGCAGTTCTTTCTCCTTGACATTGCTATCGAGGCTTCATTGAGCAATATACATTCGCCAAGAACGTGGCGATTCATCGCAGGACTCTTAAAAATTGAACGATTTTCTTTCTGACCTCCCGCATAAAATATATGGACCTGGGCATTTAGTTCTCACTCGATTACTTGGAAATAATCCGAATAGGGTAGTGCATTTTCTGCTTTCTGAGCCAGCTTAGGCAAGAATATGTTTAGTGATTAGTTGAAAGCATGAGTAGAATAAGCATTTCTATAAACTTACACATAAGCAGCCGCCTTACGAGTCCAGGTAAAGTCAAAACTGTCCAGCAGAAATGGATAGGGTCACGTTCCACTCAGATTAGACGAGCTGCGTTGTTCATTACCGTATCTCAGAATCAAGTGTTGCTTTTTCGCGTTTTTGAAGCAACAAAGAAGATTTTTAGAACTCCTCTTTGATGAAGTAGTAGTACCGGAGGGGATACGTGGTCTAGAGATAAAAAGTTGCGCATACCTGGAAACATCGTTAGAATCGTTTATCTTTCGAAGTGCTCATTAAATTGACTTATATCAAGAAGGCCTACATGAAAGCAGTGCCATGACTAATAATAACCTTGCTGTGCAAGTCACTCGGAGTTCCCGAATAAAATAAATTGCTAAGGATTCGCACTATAAACGTAGAAGCGGAAGGCAATCGGGTTTTAGACTTGTATATAATAGAAGGAAAGAGCTTAGGACAATGAGCGAAGTAAAAAAAAAACGCGCGAGTTTTGTAGTGGGTCTCCACGCAGGAACTCGTCTATATAATCTTTCTATCATTGATAGAGTCCTCTTTGTTTTTTTTAGAAATTAGTTTTCAACAACTTTAAAGAATCCACCATCTTTAATTAATATTAAACAAAATATACCCCTCAGTTGTTTCAGGCACTAGAACTATATCACATTCGACCTGTTTTCTACAGAGTATAAGCACGGCATCTGTTGCAACTACCCTTTCAGGTCGTGATTCCGTGTTGAAACCGGAATCAGGCACGCTTCCAACGGCCTTATTTCAGTAATCGCTGTACCTTGACAGTGTTAGCAGATGAAGTACCGATACGCCAGCAATGTGAGTTCTGCTTCTCTCGCGTTCTTCTTCATTTCTTAGGGCGCAAGCTTCATCAGCTTAAGCAGACATATAGATCAAAAGTGCAAGCCACCTAAACTCACCTCCAGCACTTGAGTGGAATCTTGCATTCTGCTCCTGAAACTAAAGGCCGTGATTACGTTACACTTCGTTCGCTCATTCGAGAAACAGAACTTTCTTGAGGATGCTATGGCAGCTGTAGCTTTTGATTTTTATGATCCAGCAGCTGATATTGAGCAAAGAATAGAGTTGAGTTTAACAATTAAAATCACCGAAAAAAAAAACGGCGTCTTCAGGATGTGTTGAATCAGGCAAATTTCTGGAGTTCGTTTCTTTGTGAAGGATGTACTGCCCAGAGCCTAGCGTTTTATTTGCATAAGGTTGCACTTTACGGCTCGAGCGGATGACCCCCCAAGGTCCGATGAAATATTGCTGATATTCTGTATGCTCAGTGTGCTCAGTATGCGAAAATGAAAAATTGAATATTATGCTATTTTTTTTAAATGAGTATTGGCATTCCCTCCATAAGCAGGTTAAAAGCTGAGTAAATTTAGGACGCGCAATAATTCAACAGTATCTTGTTTTCTTCAAAACAGTAAATTGATCAGACACATCGCTTCTCTCCTCAGACGCGTTGTAGCTGTAAATGTGATTACCTGATCCTTCATAACAGCAATGCATTGTTCGCAAATCAAACTTTCTACCTTTTTGTTCCTTTATACAAAATAAGAGATGTAGCACTGAAAACATTCTTGCTGTACAAATAATTACAGGGCCGCCGTGGTGGCTCAGTGCTTAGGTTCTCGGCTGCTGACCGTAAAGCCGCAGGTTCGAAAACCGCCGCGGCTGTCGCATTCTTTATGGAAGCGGAAGGTTAGAGGCTCGTGTACTGTGCGATGTCAGGGTACGTTAAAATATCCCAGGCAGTCGAAATTGTCCAGAACCCTCTACTAAGGCGTCCCTCACAGCCCGAGTTGCTTTGAGACGTTATACCCCATAAACCTAAACCGAAACGAATTATGACAGCTGGGTAGTTTTAAGACACAAAAATGTATTAAAGTCTCAGCCCTTCGTGATTAATTCCGCCACGAAAGCCACAAGCAAAATATTTGCATTTCGAGCACATCATTACTCACGCGGCGTCTTTATCTTGCAAAGGTCGGATAAAAAATAACAAAAAAACATTCCGCCAGTAAGACTAATGACTCTTTCAGGGCCGAAAGCCTTGAAAACTCTGAAGCACTGGTTACGGAAGTTTATTTTCTGTTCTCTTTTTAGAACACCGACTTCTTCATTTCGCTAGCGTGTATTCTAGAGCCCGCGGGCTTATTTGGAAAGAACATAAGAAAATAAGGAGTTGAGAAGAGTTCTTACGGAACTTCCGCCAGCCAAACTGAGCTCTTTCATGGCGTTACTTGACACGCCTTGGCTCCGGCTGAGCCCCGCGGTGATCATTATTCTCCACATCAAAGCAACAGTATGCGGAAGAAGGTAGATCTGGAAGCTGTCTATTAGGAAGAACTGTTCGTTGGGGCGCTATTTTTTCGCAGGTTTCGTCAGCTCAAAAAGGAATGTAGGAAGATTGTGTACGGTGGACATCTGCGATGGGGAATATTAGTGGGACTGGATTGGGACAGTGGGAGCGTACATGTGCGGACCAATGTAAACAGAGCACGAAATTGCCTTCTAACGTTTTTCATGCCTTGCCGAATTAAAATTGCCTGCTGTGGTACGTGCGTGGTGGAAGTTGACGCTAGTGCGTATTGTGATGGGAAGAAGTCTTTCGTCATTTTCGATATGGAAGGAGTGATTGCACGTGGAATGGAATAGCAACAACCATCAACCTTTATGCTTTTACTCCGGCTAAGAGGCATATTTGGAGGTGACAAGTTTCTCTGACGTTCTTAAGCATAGAGACACTCACCATAACTTATTCGAGCGCTGTATTTGAATGCTTCCTTCTGAATTCCTTGTGACAACATTATTCAAGAGGAGCCACACAAAACACAAAATCAGTATTAGCACCGATAGGCCTTAATCTTAAATGTTCGGCAAAAATTCCCTTCCGCTGTAATATCCTGTCCTCGAAAACTCTGATGCAAAAAAAGAGACAATACATTTTGATCCTCCTCGATGTGCTTAGAAAGTACTGTTGTGAAGTTTCTAAAAAACTTAAAAAAACGAACGAACTAAAGACCTTCAATGATAAGAAAGGTACCGACCTTCCCGACCTGCCCGTTCCCTCATGAAACCTGAAGTTTTGTAGCGGATGAAAAAAGATGTCTTGCTTCGCCGCTCTCTTGACCGAAATTATAATAAGCTTGTGTTGTAATATCGTATTGCCTTCTTTCGCTTGAGCCGAAATTATAATAAGCTTGTGATGTAATATCGTATTGTCTTCTTTGGATGCATTCGTGGACTTGCTCATGCAGTCAGTTACGACAGGGTGAAACTTGCGAAAGCGATTATGTTCCGACCTCATTCCGAAATGAAGAAAACCACATGGGCATCTAATCTCATCTGAAGGCAATGCAATCGATTCATAGAAATTGGTGTGTTCAGTGTGACAGGTGGGCCTAGTGAGACTCACATTCAGCTTCTCGAGCTCTTCCTGTACACCACCCGCCACGCTTGGCAGGTGGAAACTTCGCACACACAAACCTAGTCTGGTGACATTATTATCGGTCTTGTTACGTCCCTCGAATTTCAGTGTTACTGATGTCGTCATTACCGGCCAGCCAATAAGGAGTTTTCTGAACGATGCCAGGCAGCGCGAGTGCTTGTTTCGGTGAGGGGTCATAAAACGCATATAAAATAAAAGCTGCCATTAGCGGGCAATGCACCACGTGAACAAATCACATGTGCCGTAAAGAGAAAGAAAATAGCCAGCGGGGGCCGTTTTCTTTAAGATGTCTATCCCCGTTGTCCATTCCACGTTCATTCCGTCCTCTGTTAGTGATCACTCAAGTATACCCGTGACTACCACGCATCTGTGACAAGAGACCCGCCCATTGGGTGATTGGCGACCTGACCTCACCATTAGCCGCATATCGCAGCCAATCGTAGCCAGTGGTCGGGTTCCGGTGGCTGTAGTTGAGAGTGCGCTGCAATGCACCTCACCATTGGCTGCATATTGCATCCAATTTGAACCAAAGGTACGGTCAGATCACCAACCACCCGATGAACGGGTAGCTCGCCCCTTACGCTTGAAAGCTGCGGGAATATCTCAGTGACCACTGACAGTGGACTGAATGAACGCGAAGTGTAAAACAGAAAATGGACAGCTTATAGAATATGGCCCCTGGTGTAAAAGTGAGGCTGTAGGCGGCAACATTGTAGAATACTGCTACCATATGAGTACTGGGATAGCCTAACCCTGATCGTTTGTCCTGAAGTCCCGAATATAATGCAGGGTTAACCGCGAATTCTGCGCGTAGACTGGTCATCATATCAGCACAATTTAGGCTAATATTTTATAATGTCAGTTTTACACGCAAGTGCTTGAATCAATATAGACTCTACAAGAACTATTTGTGCGCTGAACAAAGAAAACGGTTGCCTTCTATTCAGCAAATCCAATGCATCTTCAGAGCGTCTACATATATCCTTCGAGACTTATGAAAGACTCCGAAGACTGCCTACACGGAGAAAAAGAATCGGCTGGCTTGAAAGAGTTGCTATGCTTTTTTTGAGAAGCCTGTTTACAGAGCTTTTTTACCTTGTCTTCTTTTCACGGTATTGCTGCAGCAGCAAGACATAGAAAAGTCTCACCGATCATCAACTATTTTTTCTTTGAGCCACCAAAGGCGCACTGATTCCATATGGCTACATTTTCAATTAGAACTGCAAAATTTGAAGAAATTTTAAATCCTGAAGAAGATAACCGTTTTTTTTTTGTTGAAATTTTGGAAAAACTAAAAAACTCATTTCCGAAAACAAATTTTCTTCGTAACTCAGAATTAAGGAAAGAATTGTGATTTTGAAGCGCAATAAACATGCTGCAAACCATTTTCAGGAACAGGTGGTTACATATTGCACTTAATACAATCGACGGAGCGCATTGGATTTGTGTGGCTCGTCACTAGTGAATAAGAAAATACCTGATTGTGCGCCTTTTGCCCCGTTCAGATTCGAGTGCATGTACTGATGTTTTTGCACATTACCAAACTGCGGTAAGATTCTTTCACACCACACAGACAGCAGGGGAATTTGGAGTAGACGGCATGCGACTGACGTCATCAGTTGGTAGCTACTAAAAAACATGCCACCACGCGGGCAGCTGAGGACATTCGACACACACACAAAAAAACTTATTTTACAGCAAGTTTCACAGTGCATAGGAAAGTGAGACTGAGCAAATTACTGCGTTCGGACATTTCGCCGCTCTTTTTTCATCTTTTGTTCATGAAAAAAAAGAAACATTTTCCACGCCTTCTTTTTTCGAGGCGCTCACATGTTTATATACAAAACATGTAGATTTTATATAGGCATAATGCAAGGTCCAATTTATAGCCTTTGAGGTCCCACCTCTCCGCGGTATGCTTTTGACCAAATGTACCACACTGAAAGTTTTTCTTTAGTTCTTATTGAGACAGTATGCTCTTTGCCGTAAAGCAGTATGCTTCAAATATAGACAAACATCGGATTGCTGAAGGAAGTGCAGGAAGATCCTGTGGTGGGCACCCTAAATCCAATCTTTTACATATGGCGGTCGAACATGGAGGAGTGGTTCGCCTCGGACGGATTTTCTGCCAGAGGCCGTGCAGAGAGGGTCAGAGAAAAGTAGGTGTGCACCTCGCAGATAAGAGCGAGACAGAAGGAGGGGAAGGAGTCGCTGAAGAAGGCATTGTATTATGCCAGCTGTGGCTATGTTGCCGCAAAGTTGAGGATGACACGGAGGAGAGAGCTTCGAACAAGAACCTCTTCCCATCTTGCAAAGCCGCCAGGGAGGTCGGTGCCGGGCTATGGGAGAAGTACTCGCGTGGTGCGCTGAAACTTTTCTTTTTCAGCAAGAAATCTCGTCCACGGTGAGCTTGAATCTTATCAAAGTTTACGAAAAGGTGCAGGGTAGTGGCTTACACTAATTATTCTATCCACCAACGCTTGTGTGCTGTGTGCATTTGGGTGGCGCCATTATTCGCATATTGTGACAGACAATTTGTCAAATAACTGATGAATCCCTTGTGCCAAGAAGTAGGAGTTCGAGTAACAATGCAGAATGCAGGTGAGGACTGGGGAGTCTGATAATATCAGTCTGGTTTCTAGAGGAGAGATTCAACGGATAGAAGGTGCATAATGAATCCAGAAGAGCCAACCGCTCCGTCTGTGTCGACGGTCAGGCGACGGCCAAGCGGTGTGAACATGTTGCAGTTTCTTTCAGTACCTCAGAACAAGCGTGCTCACGTTACCTTCACAGGAAGCTTTGCTGCACAGCATCAACGCTGTGAAACCACGCAGTGCTCTTGAGAATGTAAATTTTTATTCATGCGCAAGCGGTAATGTGAGAGCCAAAATTAAACAGCAAAAGTCCAAGAGCTAGAGTGCACTAAACGTTCCGAAAATATCGGAGTACACATGGCATGGCTTTGCCCGGAATAGGAACAGCCCACTTTCCAACTCTCTTTCCGCCTGTCTGTTGATGAGAGACGGAAACTTACAGATTCATCTAGGTCAAACTGTTTATTAAAATTGTTCGTGGTGACGATGCATGCAAGGAGACTCGGGGTAGTATAAGCTAAACACTACAGCTTTTTCTAACTCAAACGTTTATCTTGACCAAAAGCCGGGAAAAACACTCTATTATTAGCACCTCTCACCTACTATTTACTATAAATACAGGTACAAAGAGTGTAAGAGGGGCATGGTGATGGTTTGTATTCTTCAGAAAGTCATCTGTTTGCAAATTGGGACTGCTCGCAGATAAAAGCTGCAGTTAAAAGCGAGCAAAATCATTCTCAGAGCTTGAATTATGACGCGGCATATGCGTTAGCAAAGCTCCTTTTCTTGACCTATGCGCCGGGGCTTCGGATATGATGTAGAAGCTTGGCCTATGACTCTAGGGCTTACTTTGAATTCTGAAATCCTTTCCTTGACGTTTCGTGGCATCTGCGAATGCACTTACCTACAGACACATCAGTGTAAGCTTCTGGCTGCCGCGGCGTTATATTCTAGATTGACGTAGGGACCATTTCACCGACCCACTATGCTAAAACGTCATGAGTTCAGGCATTCTATTCAGATCATAGTAAGCTGTAGCTCAAGAGGTTCTGACCTCTTCCACTTTATTCTCTGCTGCCATTCATCTGAATTAACCCCTGAGGCAACGCAGACTAGAGCACTCCAGTGATGGCATCAATACTGCTGTGGTAAAAATGAGCTAGTTCACAAGGGATGCACACTCTTGGGCTCTTTCATTTTTAAAAGTAAGCAGTTGTTTAGTCAGAACAGCTTACGTTATTTTGAAGTTGTGCTTTCTCTAATCGTAGGATTTCAAAGCAATCTCTAGTATGAAACCTGCTAGAATGCGGTGTGCACGCGCCGGAAGAGCATTACTCAAAAAGTACCCGACTTTCTCCATTAAGAACCACAGCTCAGCCAGGTTCATCGAAAGGCGTAGCGCTCTGATGATGATATAGCTGCTACAGCAGCCTTAATAAATAGGGCTTTGTAACGCTACCATTAGCCCGAATCTCTTGCTTTCCTTACTGCCCTCTACTTTCGCTTGTACAGCAGCACACTACGCGACTCTTTGCGATAACACGTTACACTTATTTAGCGTTTACTGTACTGCACATTGAAGGTCCCATTTCTTAATTTAGGTTATATTATCATCCGGCGACTTTCATATTTGTCCATTATCGAAGCATCACTGGTGGAAACCGTGATCTTAACAACAGCACCGGCTAGTTGTGCATATCCCTGATACCCATAAGCATGCATTTAAAATACACACATTCAGCCTTTTTAGCGTAGTGGTAAAAGCCCTTCGTATAAATTTTCAAAACCGTCATATTTACATGTGCGATGAAAGAAGTAGTACTGTTATTCCTGCACTCTTTACCACAGTAATGTCAGCTGCCAAGTAACCCCGAAAAAACAGGACGGACGAGACTAACAGTGACCTGTTCACGTTCTTTCATTGGTTTGTGTCGAGAAAATATAGCATAGCTGCCAGAGCAATGCTCGGCCTCGCATATATCACCTTCCATCTAACTACAGTCCGAGGCTTTCCTCAGTGACCCCAACAAAGCGCTGAGGGCAGTTTGTACGCATCTTACTCCCAAGTTCAGCGCTGGCACGCGGCCGACGAAAATGCCAGGGAGACAGAAAATACAGCCGAGATAAATGGCCGTAACTTTATGCCAACAGAGGTCCTGACCTTGGAACGAAATACGGCGCCCCATAAAACTGCCGGGCCAACCGCTCATGAAGCCCGCCTCCATGGCGCCAGTGTGTGCGCTGACGCCATAGCTTGTGCTGGTCTTCGAATGCTCTGTGGACTCATTAAATGTAAGCACTCGTCGTATGTTTCGCACGGCTACCACCACGAAGAAAGTGAGACTTTTCTGAGAGAAGAGCAGGTTATTTCGATTGACAAAGGGGAGTATTGAAACTGAAACTATGGCAGGGTAACTAGATTGTTTTTGTATACAAATACTACAGTCCACAAAAGGGATTTTAGCACGGCGGAAACACAGGCTATCAGAAGGCAAATGTAGCCAATAAAACAAACAGAAGACAAGGTACCCTGCTTCAAATGACAATGCAAACAACATAGTTGAGTAAAGAAACAATATTAAAAATTGTTTTCCACACGAAATGGTGTCATTGTGAGTTGATGCTTCTGGCTTGGCACTTGGCACTTGGCCTCCAGTCGCTGGGCACTTGGCCGAGGCAGAAGAATTCCGCAAAGAAAACATGTAGATATTTTGACATCCATTCTACATAGCGTTTAAGGAGCCCTTTAGGAATGTCATCTGAGCCAGAAGATTTTGTGATATCTAGATTAAGAATCAAACTGAAAACAATTCTGTGTTGCGTTATCCGAACATCAGGTATACGGGACAGGTTTGTGTAGTAACACGATAAAAGGACATTATCTTCGTAAAAACAGATTTGAAAGAAGCGTTAAATAGGATTGCAATTTCTTTGCTTTCATTAGTCAGCGTACAACTTCAAAAACACCGCAGTCTTTTGATTTGCGACTGATGCTTCTCCAAAACTATTAAGGAGCCGATGCTATGTAACTTGGTAATAAACCGCGATACTAGCGCTGCCTCTCACTGCTGATTTGCTTTTAAGCTTGCAAGATAATTCACGGGTTTCATTTTTCTTGCAAGGCGACCTTTGTGTATTTGTTTTTCGATTTGTTTTGCTTTAAGCGTCTTTTTAACCAGTGTTTCACTTGAAATTCTGGGGTTTTTGTTTCCCCATTTTTGTAATTCTTGGTAGAAAACAATTAATTCAGTGATTTATAACACATTTATAATGCACAGTCGTTTATCAGATCATTTACATCGCATTTGCTGTTTGCAAACCCATCAAAATATACTGAAATTTTCTCAATAACTGCAACGTCGGTTGGCCGAGAGAAATCAGGTAAAGATAGACGTTCGAGTTTCTTATCATGTGAACTATTGCTTAGGGCTAATATCACTGCTTTGTGGTCCGAAATTCCTTAGAGTACCTCGCAGGTCGTTTGAGCATCGATGGATCCGCTGACAAAGAATATATCTGTGTAGACAATTGACTTAAAACACCCATAAATTCTGCTATGAGCGTTTACAATTTGCAGCAGATTGTATGTAAATGCAGTGTTCATCATTATCTCTCCTACGAGGCAGTGTTTTATGAGTGATACAGTGGGCCAGTGTATGTTAGGTAAACTATAATCACCTGCAAAGATGATTAGTGGTGATATTATCCGACCAGTATTTCTTCAGTTGCTTGAACATAGAAACTGGTAGCTGTAGTTGCTCCTAGACAGCTACTGTGATGTACATAATGTTAGTGTAATAAGCTTTAAAAGGTACCTTAAACACCTCCAATATTCGTCATTGGCAGTACATTCAGTGAAGATATCGAAAGAATACTGACACCTTTGGGCCTCTACCATCTCGATCTTTTGTATATGCCCTGTACCCAGTAGGAACAAACTATCATATACTGAGTCATTCAGTAAGGTTTCGATCATAACTGTGACAGCAGGGTCATGTGAAAGGACAGGGGCTTCCAACTCCGCGACCTTGTTAATTACAGTTCTAACATTCGCATTTAGCATGTTCAAGCCATGCGCATTGCGATTCTGGTGTCAGTCAGACCTCGGCTTGCTTAACTGAACGCGTGCATTTCTTCCTTTATCCCAACCGAATTCATTCTCAGCTTATCATAGACCAGTTTTACTTCTGAGCTGTCTTCTCTTTCTCCTGAAAAACTCTTCCATAGCGTCTGTGTTATATCCCAAAACCAATTGCAAATGTACACAGATAAAGATATGTCTGCGCCTTTTAGCTTTAAGGCCGTTTTCAAGATGCAGATTTTTTCGCGATAGTCGAGAATTTTAAAAATAAGAGGACAGGCCTGCGTGCGTTTGAAAGCGCACAGGCTCGTGCTTTAAGAGTATGCTTGGGTTTGCCATGAAAAGCTTCTACATGGGGCACATCTTACGAAGCCCGGGCCTGCCCAGCACGAATTTATTTTCAACAGGAGCCACATGGTGTGCATTTGCGACCTCTAACAAGGCATCGTAATCACCCCTTGACCAATATTAGTGCTGTGCGTCCAGATTCAGCCTTTTTCAAAGCCCTTTGGATGCATTGTAATGCTGTGCCTTCAAACATGCCACAACAGATTGCGGAGGTGCCATTTTGGGCAGTACCCAAGCCGTATATACGTACAACTATCCAGGGTTAAAAAGAAGACGCAAATCTCAACAATCGGTCTGAAACAGCTGGCGCTGTCATACATTGGATCTATTTATGGTGAGTCCCAGCATGTTTTTGTGGACGGATCCGTGATGACCACCTCTTCAGCTGCAGCGGTGATAGCGCCAGCCTTATGTCACCGTTTCAGGCTAATGCATGAAACGTCATCTACGGCAAGCGAATTGGCAGCCATACGAGAGGCCGTCCGCTATATTGGTCACCAGTCAGAGCACCAAAGGACTATATTCTGCGGCTCGAGATCAGCATTACAGGTCATACAAGCTTACGTTAAACCAAGGACATGCGAGCAGCCGGTTCAACAGACTATGCTTTTGCTGGGCTGAGGCTTTTCACCGCGGCCATATCATACAGCTTCAGTGGATACCGAGCCGGCCATTGGGGCATGTCGGGCAACGAGCGTGCTGATGACGAGGCTCTGCTAGTGCATGATGTTGGTTCTTTCATTGGAATAGCCTTCTCCAGATGTGACATTGGAGCCTTGCTGGCGCATTTAATGCAGGCCGCGATGCAGTTGCACTGGAATGATTCGAGCCATCAACAGGACCGCATCTCTAAGCTTGACGCCGGCACACGTTTTCACCTGCCATCTAGGGTAATGCGACGTCAAGGGACTTTATTCCACCGGTTGTGGCGTGGCGTTGCCTGCACCAAACACTACCCTCACAAGAACGGAATAGAAACTATTCCAAATTGCGTACAGTGCCACACTCCAGAGACTACTGGAAGCCGTCTTTGCGAGTGCCCGAACTACACTGTTGAGAGGAAAACACTGAAAGCGACCGTGAGACAACTGGACTCTCTCCGTCTCTCTGAAGAAGCTCTTCTAGGCGCCAGGGCGAAACGTGCTGATTTGTAGTGTGTGGCGAAGGCCGTGCTCAAGTTTATATGTAAAACAGGCCTGGATAGCTGTTTGTGACCGCCTGTGCAGTGCCTACACGGTTTACTCGGTTTACGGTCTGGCATGCGTAAGAGTGCACGTTTGTGTTGTCTTGGAGCCCCTACTCATGTTAGTATTAATGACATGCGTCGGTGTGTCTTCAAGACATGAATTTCACGTGCGTCTAATCACCGCGATGCGAGTGCCAGTCAATGGTGTGTGTGCGTGGACATCACCCCATGAAACTCACTGTATTATGCCATCATCAACCTCCATTCGCTCTTTCCTTTCCTCCCCTTCCCCTTTCCCCAGTGTGGAGCAGCAGGCCAGGCTTATGTTACCACCGGCCGACCTCTCCTCCTTTCCTCTAATTCACATTCATTTATTTCTCTCTCTCTCACCCTTGGGCTGTATTCTTCTGACAAAGACTGTACGTATTAGTCGCGCCAGAAATAAACAGACTACAGATCATAATGAAATAATACACAATCACGGAAAATCGAAGAAACAAGATTTGGTACTGTTGTGTGAGTGTTTGAGTTAAACAACTGGGAGCCAAGGTACATGCAGCCTCGAATTTCTAAACCACCAGACGCAAGCACACTTGAACATAGTTCCATTTACGTCTGAAAATATTCCAGGAAATTCAGCCATGAAGGGAAGGGAGGCCTAGAAAAAAACAAAATTGGCTCATAACTGCCTATTACAATGCCAAAATCTGCAGACGCAAGCGCAAAGCAGTCACAAGATCGGGTGTCATACATGCAAGAATCACAAACTTCCTGCCGACGTTTTCAATGCAGAAGTGTAATGGCCTTTATGTCAGCGACATGTTTTTCTTACTACAGATTAATCATGAATTTATCGTGCGTTTTTGCACTCCGCATAAGTCATGAGCAATATTTTTCGATTGGCTATTCGTTGCAGGGAGGCAATGTTTCTCAACCGATCAGATCTTCAACTTATTGACACAGCTATTTTTTTTCTGTTTCCATGTAATTATTAAACTGTTTCGTCTTTCTCATCTCCGCCAGCTTCTGTGTGCCCATGTTGATTATTCCGAAGCGATGACTTTTGGTTTGAATGTCCGAGACTTAGGCGCTCAACCCAGTGATCAAATAAGCACTAAGAAATAACTTTTGTAGAATACATTTTCTTCCTCATGCACACTAAATGTCGCTCTTCTTGTGGAGGGATCATGAAGTTTTAATTCCTTCAAGGTGCCAAGAAAAACAAATTACACGAAACGCGGCAATCGGAAACATTTATTTATAATGTGGGCATTTTAAATGATAGCAGTAATAAAGCAATTCATTTCAGAGCACATACCAAGTACTCCAAGTGCGCTTCGCCGGCCACCTCTGGCCACACCTGATCATTTTCATTAGAAGAATCCAATAGTAGTGATTAGTAGCCTTGTTGTCATCACGACTAATACTTGGAACAGGAAATAGGTCAGCGCTGATTTTAAAAGCGGATTATTTGTTAAATAATTGAGCTTAACTCATTACCTTTGTTGCCGCTAACTTTAGCCCAAAATGTGCACCTCTAAAGTTTTAGATCCGCGTCGACAAACGTTCATTTCAGTTATTATCATCAAAGAAATCTTAGTTCGTAACATTTTTTTTTTGTTTTCCCTGAATGATGCCAGACCACACGCCGCTAAGTTAGCGTCTTCAAGCATGAACCAACTGAGACAATTTGAGCACAGAGAGTCGAAATGAATAATGAATCCTCCAGTCGCGGTGACTAATCCACAATGTGCGCTGACGCGCGCTTTGTAACAGTAATTACGCTGCATCAGAACGCGATAACAATGTCGCCGTTTTACGCTGTACGGCTGAGAGTTTTTTTCCACTCTATGTATTTGTGGGTTTAAGTGACCGAGTACCTTCGGTCGGGACGCGCTCGAGAATGCGCAATTTGCGATGAGACACGTGGTAATTTTAATCGTCACTGGTTTCAACGAAGACTGTTTAATTAAGATCCGAAACTGCGTTTTGTAACAAACATTGTCGAGTTTATATTCTTTCCTCGTATGATTTGTCGCTGCATGCTCGACGCATGGGAAGAAGCTGGGGGACTTCGTGTGCTTCCTAGGATAGTGTCAGGAGAGTCGGTGGCCCGTGAAATCGAAACTTAACAAAGGTAGGAAGTAATCGCGGAAATATGCGGTTGCTGCCTTGGGTTACCTTCCTGTTAACTCCTGTGTGAGCTCGTGGATAAAATATATTTTATCTTAGTGAGAGCGAGGAGTGGCTATATAATCCCCTGTTACAAAACAATTATTTATTAACCTCTTTCATTACCAAGAATATTCTGTTGCTTGACCTTAAAAAGCTAGAGGTCTTTCCGGGCGGCCTTTATTTACATATTACATGTTCTGCAGCATTTGCATGCCATATGATCTTGGGTAGGATCTCTCTCATTTGAGATGAATGAATTTCTTCATAAGAGCATCGAAAGCCTTAATTCGTGTCCCCTTAGTGAGCAGTGATATCCGCCTGTTGTTCTTAAAAAATAAGAAGCACGCATTGAAAATATTATGCAGCAGGAGCTGGCGCTTTAGTGGCGTAGGCAGGCTTTTCCGGCAGCAATCGTGTCGTGTTTCGTCTGCAGTTCAGCATTAGCGTCAGCTGCTTGAAATTGTCCCGTGTGAACGGGAGGAATTAGCGCCCAGCATCCCATTCAGCACGGACCTTTTCATAAGTTAGGGGCGTTTGCAAGTTTGTACGTTTTGTCGGTTCTTCGATATTTCCAAAGCCGCTTAGCGTGTAAACCTTGAAGAAATAATTAATGCGCTCTCCTAAACGGTGTGAATTTGATTTAGAAAAAGCGTCGTTTTCATAGCTCTCATTTTATATAAAAACAATATGCAAATTTTTACTCTCTCGAGAGATTAAAAACCGCCATTATGAAAGATATTTCATTTGCACCTAGCACGACTCGCGATAGCACAGCAGAAAATGTGGCCTTGAATTTGAATCGCGCTTTATATAAAGATCGGAAAAGTGCAGGGCGTATGAGAAGAACCGGTGGTATAAATATTTGTCTTTGAACATTACGTTTTTTTTTCTAACTCTAGCAACTTAATGATTTTGAGTGAAGCTAGAGAATAAGGATACACAGCTTCGATTTTTTATATGGTAGTGAAAACTTGGTAATTGAATTAGTAATGAAGAAACATTCACAATCTGGATTGAGTTTTCTCTCACGTAGTCACGGCTTAGACCCTGAGCTTCAATAATAGAAATTGTTTCTTGGTAATGACGGTTTTGTTGTTTACAATCCAAACTCAAAATCATAAAACTTACAAAACGCGTTTCAGAAAAAAGCCGCGTCTGAGTCCGCAAGGTCTGGCTGTTTGTTCTGTGCGTACTCGGTGTCGTCGACCGCTGCGTTTAATCTTCTCTTTCGGCTTATGTTTCAGTTTCTCCATGCAAAAGTAAAACCTGCAACGAAGAAAGG
Organism: Amblyomma americanum; assembly: GCA_030143305.2. NCBI lineage: Eukaryota > Metazoa > Arthropoda > Arachnida > Ixodida > Ixodidae > Amblyomma > Amblyomma americanum. Next base: position 304,108 of record JARKHS020001171.1, on the reverse strand, counting down.
GGAAGTTACTGAACACACCTAGAATGACCCTCGTAGAGGCACAGAGTCCAAGGTTACAGAAACAAACAAATATGCTGCTATACATATACAGTTGGCACAACGTGCTGCTCCGCTTCGGTGGATGACAATGAGTAATTACTCCCTTAGTACAAATCTGCTCCTCCTTGGAGGCTTCCGCCTTAAGATTGAACCGACACAGTTCCCACTTAGAGTTACTGAAGAATTCGCTCTCGCTGTACTATATTCTAGCCGTTCCAGTCGTTCGGTTGATAGAGCAACCGAGCCGGTGAGGCTGTGGTCTCGGGTTACAACCCCGGACCAAGGCGAATTTTATTTCACTACGAAGATTCTGTGGAAAGTACACAGCTTTCCTTTGTAGCAATATGGCTGCGCTTGGGTGCACGTCTGCGGGTAATTACTCTCTTCTTATGTACTGCGGTTGTGCTAGCATGAACAGTCTACACCGTTAAATATTTTCACTGAAGGCAATGTAATTAGTTTCTGCCGGACTCTAACTTTCTGTGGTAACAAAAGTCTGTTCGACACAGAAGAAACTGGTCCGTGAGCCTCTCTGGTGCCGAAGAGGACTAATAAATTACGCATAAGATGCGACGCACAAAGAATTCTTATCCTGCGTAATCCGATGCAAGAAGCCGGCGTCGAGGGTTGCGGTCTCGAATACTTGTTAGAACACGCCGAGGGCGGAATTCAAAAAATTCCGGAGGAGTAAACAATCCATCTCATCATCTGTGGGCTTATGTTGCCCGAGAACTGTTATTTAAAGGCTAGGGGAGGTTATTTCATTGGGACGAAATTTCGAGCCCAATTCGACGAAACTGTCGTCTGCTTTTTTCCTGTTCTATTCGTTCAGACTTAGCGTTAGCGCCTTTTTCTCGAAGCGCGTAGGACACAGAACAAAATTTCAAGGGTGCACTTAAGTCTCCTTAGGTGTTGGAATGCGAAGGCATTTCTCTTACTGCTAATAATAATAATAATTGGTCTTGGGGGGAAAGGAAATGGCGCAGTATCTGTCTCATATATCGTTGGACACCTGAACCGCGCCGTAAGGGAAGAGTAAAGGAGGGAGTGAAAGAAGAAAGGAAGAGAGAGGTGCCGTACTGGAGGGCTCCGGAATAATTTTGAACACCTGGGGATCTTTAACGTGCACTGACATCGCACAGCACACGGGCGCCTTAGCGTTTTTCCTCCATAAAAGCGCAGCCGCCGCGGTTGGATTCGTACCCGGGAACTCCGGATCAGTAGTCGAGCGCCCTAACTACTGAGCCACCGCGGCGGGGCTCTCTTACTGCTGCCAATTTCATTTGCTGCATGTTCGTCTTTTTATGTCTTTGCTGTTTCTAAGTCGTGTTCTCGCTCAAACTTCGGTTCTACCACATCTGAAGATTGGGTGCCGATGCTAGGGCGCACAGTAAGAACAGCGAAATGATAATTCATTACTTGGTTAATTTAATTGATTAGCTAGCTGATTCAGTAATGAATTCATCAATTCGATTTGATTGCGGATGAATGTGTGAAGTTTCCCTAAACAAATTAATTACCTTGATCGATTATTACTGAAACTATTGATGGTATTGGTTACCTGATTGAAGGTAATTGAATTATGCAGTTTATTTATTCATTCGGTAGCCTCCGCGGTGGCTCAGTGGTTACGGCGCTCAGCTGACCCGAAAGACGCGGGTTCCATCCCGGTCGCGGCGGTCGAACTTCGATGGAGGCGAAATTCTAGAGGCCCGTGTACTGTGGCACAGTAGCAAAGCATAACAAGTAGTTTTTTCAGCGGTCGGCAAAGCAAGCCGTGATTTCAGAACTCGCTTTGAGTGTTTTGTTTTTGCCCTGAGACACTATATTTAGCTGTTTTGTATCTTGCGCATTAAAAGGTTCAAAGGTTCGCCAACACCATTGGTACTTACCCCGCTCAACACGCGACCGGCGGCTAGATCCGAAATTTCTTTGCAAAGACTTCACCGATTAGACTTTTTAGTGTTTACTAGAAACAACGTATTCGTGTCGCTTTGGGTCTTAGATTATGATTATAGCGAAACATTGTTTTTTCCCTGGAAACTAGCACGCCGCACCACTCGTGGTAAAATGCCATGCACTCTACTATAGGGGGGTCATATTAACGTTCATGCAAACGCCTGTCGCGTCCCCAGAGATTAATTGCACAATTCCGTTCTGCACGCAAATAGAAGTGCAGCCGAGGTGATGTGTCTAATAATGTCTTGGACTATTTCATCTTAAACGGTCATTGTAGTTTACATAATTATTATTTGAAGATTTAGATTCAGGTATTCCGTTATCCTAAAGAATTTATAACTGGTGCTAATATTAGGAACATCTGCCCCATAACGACCAGTTGTCTCTTTTAAGCGATATTGGGTTAGGTCAGGCTATCTGATATCTACATACCAATTTTAGCTGAAGGACAAGGCAAAAGCTATTTATGTCCTTTCATTTCTCATTTACCTTGAATACCGTCATTCTGGCCAAGCTGACTAGGAAATGGGCTCGGCTATTTTAGGCCAGCTATTAGTCGCGATCAGTCGCTAAGGGCGTGTTTTATTGTGTAATATATTCATCTCGCATACTTTTCGCTGCTAGTATCAAAAAAGAAGAAAATGATTTCGCATAACATTTCACAGAAACCAATCCAACGCAAAGGAAGGCCTAACTTTTTAGGCAACAGCATCAAGTTTCCTCCCTTGTTCAGAAAGTTTCTTCTCCTAGCTAGCTTCGTCGTGTGAAGCTTTTTAAAGCTGGAGTTGATTCTGGCAATGAAGGAAATAAAGAAATAACAGTGTCGTACATATAACTGCTGGTGACATTTTGCCATAGGAGGCGCGTCTAGACCAGCGGCGGGTGCTTTTGTTATAGTGTTAATGAAACACTACATATTTTTATGTTTGAGCTAGTTTACCATGAGCCGTAACTAAAGAAGACATGGCGGCTCTTTTCTTTGGTGAACACATGCTGCGACTGATGCTGTGGCCTATGCCCCGACCTGCTGAAATCGACTGGAATACCTGGGTGGCATCCGGCGCTGAGCCTTTGAAGGGCGTGCGCTTACCTAAGCCCTGACAACTCCTCTCGAATCGAACTTAACCACTTTGGGCATAATTATTTTACTTCCATTTCTGTTTGATTTCTTAAAAGTAGAAGATGAACGAGCTCACCCTTTCCTTCGCATCCATCTTAGGCTCTCTGGAGGGCAGGAGAAAACGTTCTTTCTTCCATCATTATACTTTCAAGCGCTGTCTTTCATTTTTGTTCTAGATGGCGACCTTTCATTATTTTTCCTATGTAAAAAGGACGTTTATTTTAGATTTTTCTTTTCATATCTCAAAACACGTGTATTTAAATGACGCAGTCATTCGTCGCAAAGCCGAATGCAGCCATGGTTTTCCCACGAGAATTCATGCAGACGACGACGATAGTTCTCGTTCTTGCTCTTGCTACAATAACATTTTTTCAGTATTTGCCTGATGGGCCAGAGATAACTGAAATTATGTTCTACTGCACAGAGTGAGTACTAAGTTAATGTACTACCTTTAGTAAAAACATACACATACTTGTCCTTGCGGTTTATTGTATGCTACAATATAGTCTTCGGCTTGTAGGTTGTTCTGTGCAGTAGAGGATGTGGCTGGGATATTTGCTGAGGCAGACGCAAATATCCCCAGCCACATCCTCTACTGCACAGAACAACCTGCAAGCCGAAAGCTATATTGTAGCATACATTAAACCGTAAGGACAAGTATGTGTATGTTTTCACTAAAATGCAAGGTAGTACATTAAAAAAAAGTCTTACGCAAAACAGCTGCGAAAGAAGCCCTTCAGAAAAAAGCTAATATCTTAGAGCACCTGTGTAAAACCGTAACATATTTCGGGCTCAAATGCTTCGCATACAATTTAAAAAAGCAATTATCGTGCTAAGGCCGAATGTTCGCTTCCAAATTTTGCAATAAAATTTCTGTTGTTCCAAATAGACCGAAATTGTGACTGCGCAATTCGTGAACACAACGTGCCCGGTGACCTTATGAATTTTTTTCTATGCCGAAGCATTATGTGCCCCATTAGAACAAAAGCAATCGACTATCGCAGTCCATGCAACGAAATTCCTTAGTGACGTCATCACGCTGTCGCTTGATGTCAACGGTAGAGTATAAGATAGTGACCTTTATATCAAAGAAGAAAAAGTAATATTTCCGAGGGCGGGGGACTCGAACCAAGGGCCTTAAGATTGCGAGGTGAACGCGCAACCAACAGGGACAAAACAGCGTTGCTCCTTGACGAATAAAGGTGGACCTAGTGTATGCGTTTACTTAAATTGCGTCATTAGAAAGGAAGCAACCTTTATTGAACCTCACAACAGAGCTCTCAATGAGGCATTGATTTCGCATTAAAAGCACTTAAGAGCTCTAAACGGTCCTCTGTAATTTTTTAAAACATTCACTTTGGCGATAAGGTCTGTCGCAGTGGTCGGTTGCTGGTAGCAAGTAAACACGAAGGTTGTGAATAGAGTACACCCGCTTCTAGAAGCGATCATTCGACTTCATCACGAGAAGATGGCTCCCGGGTTTCGGCACGTAATATGTGTTGATGAAGTACACGGAAAGAAACAAAACTAGCCGTCCGGTTTTTCCCACTCCTGGACGCCAACTAGCTCAAGCTCGCGCGCGTCGGGTCTAGCTTGAGACAACATCTCACGTCGTCTTTATTTTTTAACGGACACCTACTTCATATTTATGTGCAAATGTCCTTAATCTTGACTCGGTACGTAACTTGCAGCACCTTCCTGTCAGGAGCTATGAATAATAATAATAATAATATAATAATAATTGGTTTTTGGGGGGAAAGGAAATGGCGCAGTATCTGTCTCATATATCGTTGGACACCTGAACCGCGCCATATGGGAAGGGATAAGGGAGGGAGTGAAAGAAGAAAGGAAGAAATAGGTGCCGTAGTGGAGGGCTCCGGATTAATTTCGACCACCTGGGGATCTTTAACGTGCACTGACATCGCACAGCACACGGGCGCCATAGCGTTTTTCCTCCATAAAAACGCAGCCGCCGCGGTCGGGTTCGAACCCGGGAACTATAATAATAATAATAATAATTGGTTTTTGGGGAAAGGAAATGACGCAGTATCTGTCTCATATATCTTTGGACACCTGAACCGCGCCGTAAGGGAAGGGATAAAGAAGGGAGTGAAAGAAAAAAGGAAGAATAGGTGCCGTAGTGGAGGGCTCCGGAATAATTTCGACCACCTGGGGATCTTTAACGTGCACTGACATCGCACAGCACACGGGCGCTTTAGCGTTTTTCCAAATGCCTATCTCCGCAAGGTGCATAAAACGGAGAAAGCTGGACTTTTGGAGTGTGAGGAATTCGAAAGCACAAAAAGAAAGCAAGCTGTGTTTATATTCAAAGCGGTAGTTTTTTCTACCCTCTTTTTTTAATGGGACTTTAAGCTCACAATATTTTCACTGTTGTTTCCTGTCAATTAGAAACCACGACGCATTAGTGAAATGTACGAGACACGACACAATCTACTGCAACAAAGAAAAGCAGTATGCTAGAGAGAAATCATTGTTTCAAGTACCGGTGGTCCCTTTGGGGTTTGGATTAGCAACCCGGAAGCAATAGAGGAGCACGCGCTCACATTTGCACGCTACTACGCTATGGACAGAAACTGTGGTAACCGCGCAATAAAAATAATTGGGTTATTTGGGGAAAGGAAATGGCGCAGTATCTGTCTCATATATCTTTGGACGCCGGAACCGCGCCGTGAGGGAAGGCATAAAGGAGGGAGTGAAAGAAGAAAGGAAGAATAGGTGCCGTAGTGGAGGGCTCCGGAATAATTTCGACCACCTGGGGATCTTTAACGGGCACTGACATCGCACAGCACACGGGCGCCTTAGCGTTTTTCCTCCATAAAAAACGCAGTGGTAACCGCGCAAGGTGATGCAGTTTTTTTGTTTTGTTGCGGCTTTTTGGCGCCGCAGCTTTAGCGCACCCAATTGTCCAGGCTAGCTCTGGGTTCTCTGCATGAGGGGTCAGCAATTACTGCTCCACGTTGCGTGCTCTTTTCATGAGAAGTTGTTTGCTTCTGCGGTTGATGAGACATTAAATATACCAAGAAGCCATTTTTTCTGCCACTCCTGTTTCTTGGATGCAGACAGAATCAATCTCCACTAACACAAGACAGCAAACAAAGCACGCTGGTTCTTACGCCTTCTTTTTTTAGTTTCGAGGACACGATAGGCAGTCTATGGTGCTTTTTAAGTTATGAGCATGGCGTGCTTTTTCCCCTGTAATTAATTATCCGCAAAATAAACACCACATCGTTGGAAATCTCGGCTAATCTGAAGCCGAATATAAGACCGCACCTCTCCGAAACAATCCAAAATTTTCTGTGCGAATCGCATCCCGCAGAACCAGCTTTAGACATGCCATTAATATGCCCTAACAATCCCAGGCACAAAGCAGAAGCTTTGCTTTCCAGATGCATTAGACCAAACGGCCAACGCCGCAGACGCTCGCTGTCTGCGGAAAAACTGGCAGCCGCTGGCAATGTATGCTCTACATAGTTACTTCCGTCCTTTTTCATCAGTGAGTTCCCGGCTTCAAACGCTTCACTACAGTAACACTGCTTTCTTGGCGACGCCATGAGGTCGGATGTGTGAAGAGATAGAAAGACTCGTTGCCTGTGTCACCACCGGCAGCATTCTGTAGCAGCACAGAAAGGGGAGTACACAAATAAGGTGGATGAACGTATCTTGCAAATTTGCAAGATCTTGCAAATGCTATAACTCATCAACCAGCGAAGGTGCCAAGAGACTCTGAGTGCGCTGTCGAGCACGAAAGTGATAACCGGCTGAACGAGGGTCCACGTGAAGCACCAAAACCGGTGAAGGAAACAGGGCGCGCTGTTGAGAGAAGAAAGGTGACCGATAGCGGAGGCTGATCGGCGAAAGCGGCCAGAGAGGCAACGCGTGCAGCATGGCTCAAAGAAGAGGAGCGGGTGAAGGCGATGGCAATTTCATCAGCCAAAGGTCCTTGTCACTATCGGAGTGCGGCTGTCGCCATTTATAAGCGTTCAGAAAATGTGCTGTTGCTTAAGTGCAATGGACTTCATGCTTCTATCTGCATTAGGACGAGAGACAGTGCAGTTCATCTTCAGGAGATGGCATTGGAAGCAGTTACATTTGATTGCAATTGCCGTAGATCTATTTCAGGAAACCTTCATTTTTAAGTAAATATAAAGCAGCAAAGATGCAGGGTGAACCGTTCCCTCCATACCGTAGGAGTTAAAAGAGTGAGGCTCCTAATGAAAGTAACGCTGCAATGAATCGGTTCATCGCTTCGATAAAGGTGTGCAACTTTCAGAAGATTTTTTAGTTTAGCAAAAAAGCCCGAAGTCTGCTGGCGTGTGGACCGGAAAGTAAAAGGATTGATACAGAAGAGCCTCGTTCATTGTCTAAGAGAGTATGCAGAGACCCTTGCACGTATAACGGTTACGTAGAAACACAATTTGAGAATATATTAAAAAATAATGTACTCCTAGAGGGAGCTATGTTCCAATATTTTGTTGTAAAGTAGCGTGGGTAATCGCTTATTAAAGAAACACTTCAACCGTGGGCTGAAACACCACTCGTACTGTCGTTTCGTGCGTTAGTCTCTCTAGCGTACAATATCAACCACTTCACTTAAAATGGTGTACACCACGCTTCCATTCGTTCTTGCGCATCGCTGCAAGGCACATTTATACGGGTAGAAGGGCTGATGCAAAAGATAGGCAATGGGAAAGCCGAAGGCACATCTTTACAAAGGCTTTAGTGGTTCGTAATAGTGACATGAATACGTATACCAGAATGAAAATTGAGCTGACAGGAATAATGCAAGAAACGGAGGACTGAAATTTTGAAGAAAAAAAATCAATACTTGAAGCAAACTGCAACCTACATCATATAGTTCGAGGTGTTCTTCCCTCTATTGGGGGGTACTGTTGTGAAAGGAAGCCGCTATCAGAGTCCCACACTTAATTTTCGCGAGGCAAGCGAACCATGTTCTAGGGAGTGCGTTCCATGTGTGTCAAGTTGTTCGCTGACGAAAGGCTAATGATTTTGCAATGTTGGTGCTGTTTTCTTGTGTATCTTAAAGGTTGTGTTTATAACCATGTGTTCCTGTATCATTTGAAATTTTCTCCTGCTGATTAGCGTGGGAACAGGACAGCGACCGGACTGCCGTAACTTTTCGTAAGTGTAGAATAAAAGGAAAATAAAACGCTCTGTTATGAGCTACGTCTGAAAGAAAATACGTGGATTAGCAAGAAGAAAGTAATGATGTTCACGTACAGCTTTCATTCTTTCCTTGAAGCAAAAAGATAAAAAGATTAAAATGCGGCGCTCACTGTTATGCATTTACATGATTCGTGCTGCAGCAAAGGTGTGCTGACATTTAAGAGGGTTGCCAAGGAGTAGCCATTAACAAATTAATTTAACCTTTAAAAATATATTAGAGTTTAGCCGCGGCCTATAAAGCCAGTGGTATATTGAAAATATTTTGCCTCGAGCAACAGCCGCTGGCATATTAATCATATGTCGGGATCGAAATCTTGCCTGTTGAATTGCTAGTTCTTCGAAAAAAATGTCTGCGATATTAGGCTTCGCCCTTTCCTAGGCGTAGGACTAAGTCTGCAGTAGTACAATGCTTGACAATGCCATGACTGCTGTACCACGTGACCATTCTGGTATGAATTCAGTTACCGCATTTGCGTCTGCTACCGCAGCTGGATGAGCGATTGTCTCTTAAAACAGCCTGTTTTTTAGCCGGTAATGGCTTCCCTCCGACCACTTCCTATTCCTTTGCGGCGACACGTAGACATCAGCTAGAATCCGAACTGGTGGATGAACTCGCCATGAGGAGTACGGCGGTATGCATAATCTTCATGGCCTGAGTTATGTGCAGTAAACTTCGACTCTCCCGCGCGCGCTTTTTCCTAGGAAAGAGGAGTTGACGTAGTTCACTGTTGGGACCGGTACCGCGTTTTTCTCTTTCTCCACAGATTGTTGTCGAGGGGTGCTTGAGCCATGGGAGCACGTAGGCCTCCATTTGGCTGCCCTTCGAAGGAAAAGGGTGACGTACCGCTCTTAATTCGCAACTGTCACTTGTTTGCACGTGATGGACGTCGATATACCGGGAAGTCTTTCAGATAATTTATTCTCAGAACCACCAGAGCAGTGTCTACAGGTCAGTCTTTCCGCGTTATTCCGTCTAAAATGATAACCGTTCTGGAGGCAGCCGTATAATGTTAGCAGATTTTCTTCAGATATAATACTGATTTCCTTAGTAATTCATGGGCCTTATTCACCAAAAACCTCTTGTGAGCCAGGATCAAGGGCGTTAAGCACAGCTTTCTGCCCACACTGTTGCAGTCACAATATATGTCCCATTGAAGAATACCAATGTTGAATTGAACTAATGTGCTTCTTGTAACCGCTGTCAACAAGCACTTTATAGGATGAAATCTACCATAGACCTAGTATAGCGGCACAATATAAATATCGCTGCTACTGAAGCACACGCAGAGCGCAGTTTGCGGGGATTTCAATATCTCCAGAGGCCCCCTAGCGCCACGAGAATAACGCAACTGCCCGGCTTACAAAAGTAGAAGCGAGAGCCGCTCTTGCACCACAATACTAATATTTACTTGTCTGCATCAGCACACACTGCCTTCGCCTATGTTTATTGAACGGCGAGCGTTTCGTTGCTCTGATTTAATAGTTCTAGGCTGCATTTGCTGCCATATTGAACGAAGCGGACTCAAAATCTCAAAAGATTGAACGCCGGATAAGCCGCACTTGGCGGTTTGAACGGAATATCGATTTTATTGCCGGCTACGCGATCGTCCTTCAGCCGATAATTGGCCCTTTTTTGCCATTTTTTAACATTGTGAAAGCGTAAACTGAAGATTGTCAAACCTTCACGGCGCCTTAATCATATTTTTGTTTCTTCCAACATCGATGCAAAGAAAAAAAGAACGCTAGTCTAATGTCAACATACTCTCACGCGTCGCATGAGGCCTATGCGAAAAACTTTCTTGGTAAACCACTACCAGCACCTTAATTACAGTCCCTTTCTTTTTAGATCGACGCAAGAACAAAAAAAGGAAGGCTAATGTCAAGATACTCGCACGTGTCGCACCATGTGAAAAAAAAAATAATTTTGCCGGTTGGGTAAAGAGAACTTAATTTCTAACGCAACCATAGTGAGAGTATTGAACCGCCAAATTTTCATCTTTCTTTTACGCCAGCAAGGAGCATGTTTGATGCAGTGGCAAGTTAGCAAAGCTTATTTCTTCGCAATTCCTTTTGTGTTAGCCAGAGCTTAGTCGATCAGTAAGCAAGTGTAAGAGTGTAATACGGGCATGAAGCGATATTTTTTTTTTTTCGGTTGTCGCACATCAAAAACACCGATTAAAATATGATTTTCAAAAATATTAGGTCTTCGTGAGGTATTATGCACTTATCTCATTTTGAGCGTGGCCTCAGTTCGCATATTTCATTTCTCAGCAGGCATGCATTTTCACGTCGTTATAGAGGAACGACGAAAACCGTCTTCAGTTCTAGTTCAGGAAATATGTTTCAAGTATCCACGGAGCCCTAGGGACATGAAAAATAGTGCCCTCACAAAGTACCGAATAAGTACGACCGACCCTAGCGTGCTTGGTGGTCCAATGATCAGTGGTGTCCTCCGTGCTTGCGGAAGCAACGATTTTAAATTATTCGGCCTCATTTGCCTTTTTGCCTTTTTTTAGCCGCAATATGAGGTAGCGCTTTGAGCAGATATCAGTTAAAGACCCTCCAGTCAGTAGCAATGCGCTTCGCTGTCAAGCTCTCTGTTGAGAAAGTACCGACCAAATTGCTGTAATCAAAACAACGTGTCCCAGAACTTGGAGTTTGCCTTAGAGCACACTGTTGGGGGTGATATAATTTTTTTTCGCAAGCTCGCGGCATTGTGATCGAATTAATATGCCGACGTCACCTTATAAGAGAGTTTTATCCAGGCAGTTTCGTTGTAGAACGACAGCTGCGTGAGGCACAGGTTTTTGTGGCATTATTTTACAGCACATGGTAATATTGTGATCCCAGTAGCTGAGTGTGCTGAAAAGAAAAGAGCAACAACAAGCAGGCCTTGAAGTGAAACTCAGGCGTGGCAAGCTCTACCCAAAGACACATTTTTTTTATTGCCTCCGTCGCATCAACACAACACAGACTCTATAACAAAGCTTCTGGAGAGATTTACAAGAAATACTACCCTAGTTTCATGAATACTACTTTGCCTTGATATTTTCACCTAGTGGTGATGGCAGCCCAGGGAGCAAGGAAGACAGCGGAAAGTTCTTCGAAAAAAAACTGTTTACTGGGCTCACCTGCGCCCACAATGGAGTGAATGACTCGGTGGTGGCCAATGCAACAAGCGTGTTCGGCGGTCGTCTAACAGAATGCTTACACTTCTTGGTCGCGCTCAATTTAAAGCTGAAAAGGAACCTTCAGGATAAGGAACATAAAGCAACTACTACAATCCGGAAAAATGTGGAAGCAGTTGTTCGTGGCCACGATAAACCGAGACAAGTCTGGTCGCATCTCGCGTGACAAACAGAATGATAAAGCAGCCTTCCGGCGGCATTGAGCATGAACGAACTACAAAGATGCGCGACAGTATTGCAACCTCACCTACATAATCTCATTTACATGACGCATTAGAACAAACATTCCTTAAAAATGAACTCATGTACAAGTTCTTTAAAATCGAAAATAATGCGCGTGGACCAACAACGCAGAACTGCGTCAAACAGAGGCACACTATGTTAAAGGACTACCATTAAGTTTGCCTGCAAAGTGAGGAAACCTGCTCAGGGCAGCGGGTTAAATTTTTCCCAAGGTTTCTTGAACATTGTTTGAATGCATAAAATGTCTGTGTCTAAGACCACGTACGTGTGTGCACAAAGGAAGCAGTGTAGAACATGCAACCTCGATAGGGGAAACCACGAGCTGCTACTAAGGCTAGCTGCTTTCTGCAATTTTTTCGCTTGCTTTATGGAAAAGTTATCATCTCCCTTTTCTCTCTCCCCTTTCTATCTCTTCCTCCGTTCCCCTTCCCACGTGTAGGGTAGCATACCGGGCGTAGCCTAGTTGATCTCCCTGCCTTTCTGTTCGTCTTTCTCTCTCTCTCATTTGCTTGCCTAATAGAACTAACGGAGCTTTCGCAGGCAAAGATTTTTTCTTCTACGAGAATACATTTCGCAGTCGGTGAAGAGGAAAGCGATTCAAGCTTTGAACACAATGCCGAAAAGTGCACCAAATCTCCTGCCCATAATGAATGAGGACCGCTTTCTTATATGTGCGCCGAATCTAATACTCACCTTTGAAGCGCTGTTTAGATACACTCAAGCATCTTGTTTAGAAGGCACAGCTTACGTCGAGAAATTGGGTAGACAGAGCAAAAACTACAAATGCGTAAAATGAGGCAGCGTCGTGCGTTGATGTTGATTATGAAGAAAATAAATATATTTTAATCTAGCAAGCGCAGCTCTGCGAAAAACAACGCTTAGCTTTAGCGTCACGGGTTGTTAGTGCTTGAAGTGCCGCATATTAAAAGTAACAACAAAGCTATTGCGCCTGGCATGAAGCGCGAAATGTTTCATACACGTTAAGAGGCATCGTTAGCAATCTTAGCAAGGGCTGGTGGTCGCCGCGCACAGTTCATGGCATATTTGCATCTTTCGTAAGGCCTCGTTACCTGCGGAGTATGAGCGCATAATGAACTGCGTTCCACTTGGTATTAGATGAGTCCATCTGTGAAGAAATATGACACAGTACTTTGAGAAAAACCTCGGCCAACCTCCGCTTGCAACACGGAGGAAAACGCTCCGTGTCCTCCATGGCACTGCAAATGTTTGTCTGATGCGAAGAATTTATGTCTGCTGGTTTCTTTCAGGTGGGTGCAACTCGAAGCCCAAATGATCTTCAGGTTTAAGGTATCTTGCATGAGGAGTGCTTAACGCTTCAAAATCAAACATTTCAAAGGTAAGTACGCTATTTTAAACCTGCGCCCATGTTCATCAATTATGTATAACATATGCGTGGCGAGAGCATGATTTCCCTGATGATTTCAATGTGATGAAGAGGTCATGAATACATTTAGAGTAAAAGAGGAAGGCTAACCCCTGTAAATAATTATTCTAACCAAGTGGAGAAGTTAAGTGCATTATTGTCTCTGCAATGGATTGCGTTGATCTCCGTCACTTTCACATGGCAGGGGTGTTTCTAGAAATTTTTTGACGCTGTATTCTTAGTGCAGTCGTTTTATTCCCGTAAAAAGTTATGTCAGCGCAGTACGTTTTTCTTAAGGATGTGTTGCAGAAAAGGCAGAAAGAAAAATTTGAAAACACAAACAAGCTCTAGACCGTGCGCCATGTGATTTAGAGGGCGTTTCGTGAAAGCAAGTAACTTAATCATCGACGCAGGCACATCGGCAAGTTTTGGCGAACCGAATTTATAGCATGGCTTTCTGCGCTGTGTGCCAGAACAGTGATCGCAACCGATTCATCGCTTTGTTATACAAAAAAAAAGAACATGCTCTAGCGAGAAAGAAGATACAGTGAGAGCCATTCACGTGACGTTACGGCTGACGTTTTTTGGTATAGCACGCAGCTTGAGCGGTGGAAGTTGAAGCAGGTGGTAAAAATTCAATAAGATTTTTCCGCTGCTTTTCGCCGAGCTCCGCGTGCAACAAGAAGTGAGGTCGGTGCAAGCTTCGTACTGTTATCGCGTTTTTCTCGTATTGGGCGATGAAAATGCTGCCCATGTAAGCTTGAAGGCCGCGGTCTCGACAAGATGCATGGTCATGCAGAATGTAAAGTGATTTTCAAAATTTTCCGGCATGTGGATGCTCGGAATAAAAATTACTTTCGCGCTGCTACGCTGGACAACAGCTGGTATTACTCTAGAGTATATGGAGGACGCATGTCCCCTTGCGCTCGAACCTTTTTCATCGATCTGCCTTGCCAGACCGCAAAAAAATAAACTCTTTATCGCGAAACCGCGTGCCGTAAACTTGAGGTTTGGTTCACGGAGGTTTAACGTCCCGAAGCGACTCAGGCTATGAGGGACGCCGTAGTGAAGGGCTCGGGAAATTTCCACCGCCTGGGGTTCTTTAACGTGTACTGACATCGCACAGTACACGGGGCTCCAGAATTTCGCCTCATCGAAATTCTACCGCCACGGCCGGGACCAAACCCGCGTCTTCTGGGTCAGTAGCCAAGCGTCATAATCACTGAGCCATCACGGCGGCTCCCCGTAAATTTTAGTCCATGATTCAAAACGCACAATAATTATGCGATCTGGATGGCTCTTCCTTTTGTGTAGCGTGCAGCATGCTAACTTTTTTTTGATCACGGAGTGGGCGGTATAAAGACATGGTGGCCGCAGAGCATCCTTCCTCGGTTGTCCATGCAAGGAAACGGGTACCGTGGCGATTGAGCTTGAGCTTTAACTAGTCACCATGCATTCGGAGCTCTAGCAGTGATTTTAAGGCGAAAGAAAGCCTTTAATGGCTCATACTCCCGATCGAGATCCTGTCCGTCCGTTACGTGGCCATCCTGAAGTCATGACAACGGATGTCACGTCATGCCCACCATTTGGCCTTGGCTGATTTGCACCAAAATCGATGTCTAGCTTAATTCAACTATGACGAACACCACGCTGACCACTAATTTGGCCCGGGCGACCTCCAAATTTGGCCCAGGCCACCCCCGAAATTTGACCTGGACCAATTTGTACCAAAATCGATTTCCAGCCTAATTCGACTACGATAAACACCATGGTGACCCCCAAATTTGGCCCGAGTCACCCCTCGAAATTTCATCTTGGCCGATTTGCACCAAACATCGACGTCCAGCATAATTTACCGAAGGTGAACAGCATGGTAATCCCCAAATTCGGCCCGGGTCACCGTCAAAGTGATCCGCCGACCCCCGAAATTTCACCTTGGCTGAAGGATCTCGCCTCAAGCAATTTATTAGCTAAAGTGCCCCTGAATATTTTTAACGCATTGCTACGTGCATATTTCTTATTTCGTTCACATAGCGCAGCCTATAAAATTTAAACTATTTTTTTATTTCTGATGGCACAGCGACCTTCCGTCACTGTCCAGTATAAAATTGTTGACCGTGACATCTTACTTTCTTTTGAAAGGGAACAGCACGCTCGACGAACGATTTTTCAGCAAAATAAAACAGCTTGGCCTCACCACTAAAACCTGCCCCTGGAAATGAGGAGCAACTTGAACAACTTACTTCCTTCGTAATCTGCCCGACTTATCTGACAAGTGGCACACCTAAAGAAACAGAGCACCGAACATATTGTCACGTGCTGCGCATGGGCTCTGAGGAATAAAGAAGACGTGCGGCGGCTGGAAGTAGAAGAGGAAGTCAAGGATCGTGCCGCCGGCGCACCAGGCTCCTCTCGACCTGCCTTGTAAATATTATTTGTAAATAGAACCTGTAACAGTGTGGTGGAGGTGCTGGGTAGATCACCACGGATCCCTCTCGCAACCGCTGCAGCCGAAGAATCGCCGGATTGCCACCGTTGCCCGTGCAAATGCCCAAGGAAGCCAACGCACGACCGAACTGCGCCGCAACGCCCGCTTGGCACCACTACCGTGAGCCGCGGACGTTTTCCGGGACGGCTGGCGAAGACGTGGATGATTGGCTCACCAATTACAAGCGGGAGAGCAAATACAACGGCTGGGATGCCACTCTTCAGCTGGCCAACGTCGTCTTCTTTCTCGATGGCACCGCGCTAACTTGGTTCGAAAACCATGAGGCATCAATAACAAGTTGGGACCGCTTCATGGAAGAGCTCCGCAGCTGCTTCGGGGATACTGTTGCCAAACGAAAATGCGCTGAGCAGTCTTTGTTACAGAGAGCGCAAGTGCCTGGAGAGACCTGCACGACTTACATAGAAGAGGTCTTGAAGCTGTGCAACGTCGTTAATCCCAGTATGTCCGACGAAGATCGCGTTGGTCATCTCCTCAAGGGCATCGCAGAGGACGTCTACAGCTTTCTTATTAGTAAAGAAAATTTAGACTCGCCCACGGATATCATCAAGCACTGCCGCACCTTTGAAGCTCTAAAACTGCGTCGAATTACTCCCAAGTTCGGTCGCCTGCCTAACGTCACCACCGTCGCCAGCGTGGATTTCCACGAGCCTGTGAATGCGGCGACTCTCCCTGACGTCATTAGTCAAATCGTGCGTGACGAACTCTCCCGGCATCAAGATCTTGCGCGCCGCAGTGAGGTCCCGTATGGGAGCTGTTCTCTGCAGGCGGCTCCCGCCTACCGCTCCTCCCCTTGGAGTTTGTCTGCCCAGGCCCCTACCAGTGCTACTCGCATTGATTACAGCGACGCTCCCCGGATCACCCGCCCCGGCCCCAGGGCGCCAGCTCATCCGCAACGCCACCTGCGGCAGCCGGAGTACGATGGTCGCTTCGACACTGGCTACGAGGAGTGTTATCCCGAGTGCCCCCCCGACCCACCACTTTGTTACCGCAGTGGTATGATCGGTCACATCTCTAGATTCTGCCGTCGCCGGGACCAGTTTTCCCGCTCCCAGCGCCGAAGGTCGAACCCTCGCCTGAGTTTCAATGCGCCTGTTCATGACCGTGTCTTCACATCGTCTCAGCGCCCATCCAGTTACGCGCCACCACGGAACGACTCCCCTGCCTCTGACCGAAGTCTGACTCCACCTTCGCACCGCTCTCGCCGCTCGCCTTCCCCCCAACGTCGTTCCCCACCGTCCCCGGGAAACTAGCGTGTGCGGCCGATTGAGGTGCGGTCGCCGGATCATCGATAGTGCCAATTCCTCTGCCCATTGTTATGTTAAGGAACCGCCTTGAAGTTTTAGTGGACGGTATTTGCGTCATGGCCTTAGTGGACACTGGTGCCACGGTGTCAGTGATGAGTTCAACTTTCAAGCACCGTCTGGGTCGTAAAATAATGTTCGCTTGGGATCGTGCTGTTATATTCCGGGTTGTAGGGGGAGAATCATTGGTTCCGATTGGTATTTGTTTTGTGAATGTAGTGATCGCTGGCCACATGTTCCGAACTGAATTCACGGTGCTCCCTCGTTCTACGCATGACATCATCCTCGGTATTGACTTTTTGCACCAGTGCGGCGCTACTCTCGACTTCCGCAGTGGTGGCATATCGTTAAGTCCTGGCCTTCGGTCAGCTCTCATAGAAGACTCGCCAGTGGTTGCCCAAGTGTTTTCTGTCTCTGAAGATACCGTCGTTCCAGCAATGTCTGCCATATTCGTTCCCGTTGTGTCCTCGAGCACGATTTCTGATGCCTTCGATGCTGTGGTGGAACCTTGTTCCCTTAACTGTGCAAACAAAAGTGTGCTAGTACCCCGCAGCGTCGACCATGTGACCAAGGGCCATGCCACTCTTTGGACTGTCAATCATTCCAACGAACCTGCAGTATTGCCATGTGGTTTAAAACTTGCTGGCTTTGAAGAACGTTTTTCTGTACCAGTTGCCGCGATCACTGACAACGTGTCTCGTCCAACTAGACGCCGCGATCTGAGCGACTCTCAATTCCTAGCCATGGTCAACAAATCCCTACCCACTAGCGACCGCCAGGTACTAATGGCCGTTCTTATAAAGCATGCGGACGTGTTTGACTTTGCTCGCGACCAACCACCGCCGATTCCAGCTTCCCGTACCCATCACATGATCAATACTGGATCTGCACAGCCGATTCGCCAGAAGCCATACCGCGTCTCGCCTTCCGAACGTCAGATAATCGATGAACAAGTCCGTGACATGTTGCACCGCGGCATCATTCAGGAATCTTCAAGCCCGTGGGCTGCTCCAGTGGTCCTTGTCAAAAAGAAAGATGGCACTTGGTGATTTTGTGTCGACTACCGCCGGCTTAACACTGTCACAAAGAAGGATGTTTACCCGCTCCCGCGCGTTGATGATGCCATTGACTGCCTCCACTCAGCCTCCTACTTTTCCTCGGTGTATCTACGGTCCGGGTACTGGCAGATCCCGATGCACCCGCAAGACAAAGAGAAGACAGCATTCGTGACACCTGACGGGTTGTATGAATTTAATGTTATGCCTTTCGGCCTTTGCAACGCTCCTGCCACTTTTGAACGATTTATGGATACGCTTTTACGTGGCCTGAAGTGGCAAGTTTGCATGTGTTATCTGGACGATGTTGTTATTTTTGGTAGGACCTTCGCCGAACATAACAGCCGTTTAGCCATTGTCCTAGACTGCATAGAGAGAGCGGGCCTCGTGCTGAACTCGAAGAAGTGTCGCTTCGGTGAACGCCAAATTACTGTGCTTGGTCATCTCGTTGACAAGGATGGCCTCAGACCCGACCCGCAGAAGGTTGAAGCTGTAAGCAGTGTCAAAGAACCCAAATCAGTGAAAGAGCTCAGGAGTTTCCTAGGACTTTGCTCATATTTTCGGCGTTTCGTTCCAAAGTTTTCTGATTTAGCCTACCCGCTTACAAGTCTCCTGCAGAAAGACACCCCTTTCCACTGGACTCCCGAATGCGACTCCGCGTTTCGGCAGCTCAAGTTTCTCCTCACCTCGCGGCCAATATTGCGTCATTTCTGCCCGACAGCACCGACTGAACTCCACACTGACGCCAGCGGCATCGGCGTGGGTGCTGTGCTTATCGAACGCCATGAGGGCAATCAACACGTTGTCGCTTATGCAAGTCGCAACCTCAGCAAGTCGGAACGCAATTACACTGTAATAGAGCAAGAGTGTCTCGCCGTTGTTTTCGGCGTACAACGGTTTCGTTCGTACCTTTATGGACGTGCTTTTACAGTCGTCAGAGACCATCACTCTCTGTGCTGGCTGGTCAATCTACGCGACCCCTGCGGTCGGTTGGCCCGCTGGGCGTTACGCCTCCAAGAGTTTAACTTCAAAGTGTCTTACAAAAGTGGCCGCCAACACGCCGACGCAGATTGCCTCTCGCGGCTGCCGCTCCCGGTTACTACTTCCGATGATGAAAACTTCGATGACTATCTCGCAGCCGTTTCCCAAGAGTTTCCAGATCTTGGCACTTTCCAGATGGAACAACGCAAGGATCAGCACTTGGCGCCGCTTTTTGCCGAAGCCCGTGGCCCGACATCCGCAAGCCCTTTCTGCGTTCGCGACGGTTTACTCTACAGAACGAATTACTCGCCTGGAGGTGCGCGCTTTCTCCTCGTCGTTCCGGCTACTCTGTACTCCTCTGTTCTGCAGGCAATGCATGATGACATCACGGCTGGGCACTTGGGGTTTGCCAGGACCCTTAACCGCATCAAGGAACGTTTTTACTGGCCAAAAATGCGTCACATGGTTCAGCGCTACGTGGCCACCTGCGTGCAGTGTCAGCGGTTCAAGCTTCCCACGACTTCTCCGCCTGGACGCCTGCATCCTTTGCCACCTCCAAGCACGACATATGAACAAGTTGGACTCGATCTGGTCGGTCCGTTTCCCCGCTCGTCCAACGGTAACCGCTGGATTATAGTGTGCGTTGATCACCACACCCGTTACTGTGAGACCGCCGCCCTACCTTGCGCCACCGCTGCTGAGGTCTCGCTCTTCCTTCTTCGTGCTGTCATCCTCCGGCATGGACCTCCTCGAGTTGTTATCAGTGACCGCGGTCGCCAGTTTACGGCAGACGTTGTGGAAGAGCTTCTGCGACTTAGTTCATGCCATTTTCGCCACTCGACGCCGTACCACCCCCAGACTAATAGACTGGTTGAACGTACCAATCGGACACTCACGACCATGCTGGCCATGTATGTCGATTCCCGCCATAAGAACTGGGACGACGTGCTTCCCTTCATTACATACGCCTATAACACGTCGAGGCATGAAATAACTGGTTACAGCCCATTCTTCCTTCTTTATGCCCGTCCGCCTCGAAGCTCCCTCGACAGCATCTTACCTTTCTCTGCGAACGGGGAAATGTCACGTGCTGCGCATGGGCTCTGAGGAATAAAGAAGACGTGCGGCGGCTGGAAGTAGAAGAGGAAGTCAAGGATCCTGCCGCCGGCGCACCAGGCTCCTCTCGACCTGCCTTGTAAATATTATTTGTAAATAGAACCTGTAACAATATGTTACAGGCGCGATCA
The DNA here is from genome assembly GCA_030143305.2 of Amblyomma americanum. Classification (NCBI taxonomy): domain Eukaryota; kingdom Metazoa; phylum Arthropoda; class Arachnida; order Ixodida; family Ixodidae; genus Amblyomma; species Amblyomma americanum. The sequence continues at coordinate 283,877 of JARKHS020001171.1, read as the reverse complement.
TGGTTTTTCAAGCTGAAACTTAAACATCGTGTGACAGTGACACTGACGAATGACACTGAAGGTGTCATTCGTCCTAATTTCTGTTGTGCGATCATTAAACCACATTAAAAGGGCGTAGCAAGCTCTGTTTACTTTGACCAGCGTCTGCATCCAATTATGTTTCGTCGGACTGAACGTAAAAGTTCATGGTTCTATCCGAAGACTGTCCATCAAGCAGCACTCAAGGAAGCTGCACTTCGTCTTGAGAGCATAACATCATGACTGCTTACCAAGTGAGACCGGCAGTGGCTATTTCTTGTCTCTTCATGTTAGAGCGCAAAAATACTTCGGCTGTAATTCTTATGCGTAGTCAGTTACAGAACAGACAATGCTCAATTTCAATAGCACGCCACGCGCAAACTATGCCCCCTTGTAGCTATATCCGTTTTTGCGAACAGCAGAAAGTGAAAAATTGCCTGGTGCTACACACAGTCTTTCACACTTTAGCGTCGTGTGTTTAACAGTTGCGTTTTGGAAAGCGCTAGCTGCATGCAAGAAAACGACACACACACGACGAAGAGCTACTAGCAAGTTTATATATAGCGTAGAAAAATGGGACAGAAAAATGATGCGCAACAATAGGTGCAGCAGCACTTAGTCGGTGCGTTCATGTATGAGGAGAAAGGAAGAGAATGAAAAACAGAAATAATCTATGCGTCAGTGTGTCGTAATTCCTTTCTGGAAGAAAGTTTTCATCCTTCATCATGGGGGTATTATCTGGTAGAGCAGCCGACGCTGTAAATTCCCGTGACGTTTACTCATATACGCAGATCATTACTCATTATTAGTCGGCCATATATCACGCTCCTTAGATAGGGAGACGGCCAGCGGAAGGATTCGCACCTCTGCATTAGGATTGATTGCTCTCACCGGAGTACCGGCCCTCTGAACATAGCCGTCTTCATTTTTCTCAAGAGCTTGAGCGCATTTGTAGCCTGTCTATTACTGTAAGCCTTTAATTATTCATATTTTTTAAGAGCGGCTTCGGTTTTTCAGAAGTCGGAAGGGAAACATTTTGGCATGATTGTCGATAATCTAGCAGTAGTTAGAGCATCGCAGTAGTTACTGAGATTGCAGAATGCGTTGGGATGATGAAAAAGACCTTACTTCGCACTCATTTCAGTTCGCGACAAGATACGTTGAACAGGCTGTCGTGATTGGGGAACTAAAGCATGATGGTTTACTGTTTCTAATCCGTATCCTCGTAGATGCATCAGTACGCACCGCCATGACTTCCTCCATAATGAAAAGGGGAAAATTTCTCTGGATGAGGAGACTAAAACTTTATCTCGTGCGCCAGTGGAGCCACTGTGGGTGGTCTTGAGCCCGAGCAAGGTGGCGTGGAGCCCTTTGTCCTCGATGACCTTGAGAGGAACGCCTCTGCTCATCGCCTATCTGACAGAACAACCTAAATAGAAGACGTGGCAGAAGTAGCACAAGCCGCTGACGCCTTCAACGATGTCTAAATCCAAACGAGCAATGACGTTATGACGTCGTGAAAGAATTATGTGCAGCGGTTACTCTTGCTAGACCCTGTCTCATGACTCAAGATGGTCAGCTCTGACGCCATCTCCTACTCCAACCACGAAAATTGCAGCTTCGCCCGGACATTGGAGCGCTCGAACTGTCATAGATTGCGACACGTGCCCTCATCTTTCATCAAGAACATAATTTTCTCAATCACTCCGCCAGATGTATTCATTTTCTCGACCATGTGCTTACCAACAATTTTGGCTACAGAAATCATAGTACTTTGATCACTAGCACTCAGTGGCCACCTCTATTTGCAGCCGTCGGCAATTCGTAAGTGCATCATGAAGTACGTTTCATTTTTCTCTGCAGATTTATTGAAAAAAAAAAGCGACGGCAGATACACCAACTTCATGTTTTAGGATACTCACATTTGACAGACGGCCAATCACTGCAACAATTCTGTTCAAGAAAATAAAAGCAATGTGAAAAATTGGGTTCGTTGTAAGTTTGCCACGGCAAATTGAATCATTATCTTCTTTTTTGTCTCTCAAATACAAACTTCTGAAGCTCCACCATTGGAGCAAAGAATGATTTGAAATTTTGCCAGGTTTGTTGCGGTTTCTCAAAAAAAGGTTGTGGTTTCTGAAAAAAAATACAATAAAAGATAAAAAAAGGACGATGATTGCGACCATGACGATATAAAGTCAGGTAATGATCGCACAATTGACCGCAATGTTCATTAAAAAGCTTAAAGATTCCTGTTCCTCTCAGGGAAAAAAATGATCGTCGTAGAGTTGTGTATTACCTCCTTCTTCCTATTACCATCAGTACATGACAGCGTAAAGAGAAAAAGAAATATGAGCAAGGACAAGAAGCGTGGCCTCAAAGAGTGCTCTAGAGCGTCAAAATTCAGGCCTACCTAGTTTGGGATCCTTCGTGGTGAGCAGTTTTCTCTCACACCGTACTCTCCACATTCATGCCAGTTCCACCAGACAAAGTTCTAAGAGCAGCGAAAGCTGCCAAACACGAAGCCTCCAGCAGCTTCCGTGCTCGACATTAGAGGCCTTGTTCGGCCGCCTCTTTGAACAGATTGCTTTCTTTGAAGTTACAAACCGAAGCCCACGCAATTTGAGCGGCATGCGATAGTATGGCTTCGCAGTCTGACGTACATGTCGGTGGCATACGATTGATAAACACGCCGACACTAGGTATACATGAATACATCATAATAACGAAATGCATTGCTTTTTATATGTCTCGAGTTTCAGGGAATATGACGAGGAAGATAAACCAATTTTCCCTCGTTTCAATTCACTTCTACCGGATCTGCACCTTAGAGTATAAAACAGCAGCTCTATGTACTGACCCGAAAGTCCAAAACTTCTTTTACTTTAGCGCCCTGCCTTACTGATTCCATATGAAGGGCAACCCGTCCCATTAAACAAGACAATAGGTCTGTCATAATTAGTTGACGTCCGGTGAATAAGATTCTGGCAAGGAACGACGCCTACAAAAAAATACGGTAAACTTGCTCTCGTTTTGACGCTTTTGATAACCTTTGGCCAACCGCTCCTGCCAGCAGGCAGGCGCTGGCTAAACTGATCTTGCATAAAATTGATGGTTTCACTCCTTCCAACGCTCTGGATAGAGTGACGCACTGCAAACCCTCCTTAACACGCTCCCACGCTTCCTATCTAGATTAACTTAAGCCCGAGTTTCTGGGATCCCACATGAGCTGCTAGACCAGCCTTTCGGTACCTGAATAACGTTTCCTCGTTGATGTGCTATTTCTTGCGAATACCGGTAAAATCATTATTTTGCGCCCTAAGTTCTGTGACTTAGCGCTCCATTTTACTGCCTCCAGATAGTTTTAGATGGAGACCTATGCATATCACCGCCCTTTTGTAGTGAGCGTTTAACATGTGGCGATCCCTGGCGGCGCCTTTCAGCACCAGGCCACTGTACCCCAGGCGTACATCGACTACCCTGGTCAGCCGGACACCTCGGAGGTCCTTGCTGAATGGATAATACAACTCCTTTTTCGATACAAATGACAATGTATGTGGCAGCAAAAATATTGCCCTCATACTTCATTCTTTCTGCATATTTCATTCTTTCTGCAGTCACGGGTTTCCGCTGTTGCCTTCGCTTAGCGCAGTGCGCGACTGTTATACAATGACGCCCAGGATGCAGTGCAACACAGTGACAAAGCATTGTTCCGTTTTGTCCCTACTCTTTCTGCTGCTTCCGAATCGATGCGTTATCCTTCAACACAGTGGCCTGCTTTGTGTCGTGACCTGCTTTGTGTCGGCAACATTCAGGGCACACAATCACCACTCTGACCCTGTTTCAGCATTGTCGACGCAGCTCCTTCTTAGGAAACAATGTATTTCCGTGTAATCGATCTTGCGGAATGAAAGCGGGTAAAAGGGGCGCAGAAGAGAGCATGTGCCACGAAAAACTGCGCTCGACTTTCGGAGCGCTAGAATAAGACGAGGCAAAGAACGGTTCGTTCTTTGAATACGATTCCTTCTATTTAATGTCCAGCTGCGCTTAGTGCGGAGAACAGCAATATTTCATGGTTCTCACGTTCACTTACAATAATGCAAATTCTATGGACAGCATAAGACTGAGGGTTTGTTTCCTGCGTTCCCTGATTATGCATTCAGGAACCTTCAACATGAATTCCCAGATTGCTTACGCCCCTTCTGGAAGTAACAAAGGAACATGGTGTGTGCGAAAATTATTCGTGATATTAAGATTTCGGGTGTACTTGTGTTAGCTAGATGTCAGAGTGGTGGTCAAAAATTAGGTGCATATCTTTTCAGTAGTCATTGCCTTTTTCACTTCGTTTCCGCAACCACATAAAAAATAACGTTTTCAGCTACTTTTTTCGAGACATATTCTTTCACACGCCTACCGCTGGAAGCTATCGCCTAAGCTCCCGTTACGACCAAAAGCACGCAGTGTCGGTTACCAGCTTTCGCATCAAAGGCTGGGCTCGCGAATGATGGTTTGAATAAATATCTTTGCATGGGGCTCGAAAATGCTTTCCGTGTGAAAGCGCCAATAGTGTTATTTTCTATATCCTACCGATAACTCTTACATGGGTTCGAAAACAAAAACTGAACCCAGTATACCTCTTCACAGCATAGCCTTCCTTCACGGACACATTATAACACTGAGGAAGCTGACTGGTACGCAGACTCTAAGAGCAACCCCGCCTGCCCATTTGATTTCCGTTCTTCTTCTTTAATGAGAAAACGCAATGGGTGACTTCTTATCGCAATGTGCATACGGGCAGAAATGCTAAAACGGATCAAGAATGCCACTTTTCTTCAATTTAGAATCGTCCGTCACATTTCGTGCAATGTCGTTTTTTCCTGGCCCTATAGTTGAACATGAAAATAACGAAAGTTCGATTACAGAAAGGCATTTGCATTTTTTACACATTTAACATCATCACATAAAGAACAACTCTTTGTGGTCTGTTTCAATGCACTATGTGTTTAATTTTGCGAAGGAACGTCTTCTCCGGTGAAAGTTGCACTTTTTCAGTTCAGGACGCACAGAGCAATACACTGCGAAGCAGTGGTGTGCTAATATTTTGTCTTGTACTGCATTCAAAGGCATTTCGTTCCAGATTCAAGCCAGCGGTTGGCCACGACAGAAGAATGCGAACTTTGTCAGTTCCCGTTCATTTTTTATTTGGCTTTTTTTTTTCGACTGAACCAATAATTTAGATATTATTTCATGTTCTGATCATAGTGTCCGTTGCATTTCAACCATTTAAGCCTCGTTAAGCGAAAAGATAATGAGAACTGAAGTTGGCAAATCAGGCTAGTAAGAGCCATTATTCCTAGGAATTGTCTACCGGCAGCATGCTTGGTAATAATCGTCCGACGTAAGTCTCCGCACCAACTAGCGGCAAATTTTCTCAGTTATTCATAACAACAAATGCTAAATCTTCGATTGAGTTTGCTTACAAATTGAATAACTGTTTGACACCCTTTACAACCACAGTTGCAAACTATCAATGTTCACAAGGTCTCAGCCAAGGTCGTCTTTTAACGCGTGTACCACGAATCGAAGTGACGTGCAAAATGTTGATTAATTTTGGTTGAAAGCGATGACTCCTAGGTCAAACAAACTATAACAACATGTTGTTATTTTAGAATTTTTAGGTAAGAAAACCCAAATTTTAGCAGCAATCTCGCAGCCACAAATTCACGTCTAACTACAAATACTTTTTTTTTTGCGTTCGGCCTTTTGTATCCGCTTTTCTATTCACGCCTTCATCTTTGTTTCGCAATGCCCAAGCAGAAAATTCTCAAGCAGAATATTATTTTCCTACGTGTCAGTTACTATCCTTCCTCCACCGGCAAATATTTCTGGACGAGCGATCATTCAGGTTTGCAATTCTTAGAGAAAAACTTTGACACTCTCTTGGTAAGGCAGTCGCGTCCTGTGACTGTATCAAAAAGCCCTCTTTAGTTGCACCCAACACACCTCCAGCAGAATTTACGCTTTTCTTTGTCCAATAGGCTGTGCGGTATTGAGTTATCGACGTACTTAACGAGGCCTTTTCCAAGAACAAAGTGACCCTGCGGGCTTTCACCGCGGAGCTCGATTGATTATTGAAAATGCGTGGCTAACGATGGGTCGAAAATATATCTAGCTTTCGCCGAACCATGTGCTCAGTTTGTGTAAGCGGAACCATTTTACATCAGCGCATATAAACTTAGAAGCGCCTCATGCCCATACCAATATGTTTTAAAGCTTTCATTTTTAGATAATCCTTTTGGAATATCGTGCAGTTCCACATGCAGGATATCGATTCATACCCGAGAAGATAGGTAAAGTCTCGAATTGAGGAAAATTTGTTTTCCTTGTTCATTGAGAGCAAAAGGAAGGACCATCACAGCTGCTGCTAATGCTTGGCAAAAGTGCGTGGTACATGTCAACGTCGTAGGAATGGTCCAGGAAAGCCGGAATGTCTATAACAAGCATAAATTCATTCATGCCATAGCCAGTATTTTCATGAAGTTTTCTGCATGCAATTTGCATGCGTTTACCACCCTAGTAATCTAAAGATTTCACAAATTGAGCGAAACGTTAACTCTCGCCTTTGCACGAAACCCATCTTAGAAGAGCTTCGATTTTCACACATGCGTATAAATCAATTGCCCTGTGAAGTCCCATAGGTGCGCAGATTGTACAAATATAGCCGGTGCTGCGAAGAGATCGCGCAGTGCATGTCGTATATTGAAAGGGGCATAAAGACAGGACTACGCATTCGGTAGCTCAATAGGACTTGTGCCCATATATTAATAAAAGAAATGCACATACATCCGCGAAACTTTGTGGGCACCTACTGCAGGAAAACATTAAATAAAACTGTACTGCCTGCCTCAAAAACATTTCTCGGTACTTTATTCCAATTTGTTCGGATAAAAACAAAGAGCGCGCACGTGTAGGATTACGCCTTTCCTCTGCTGCTCTTGCTCTTTCAGGCGCTCGCATCAAAGACAATGCAGCCCAAAGTGTTTGCTTCTGATCCAGACCGTGTGTCTGGTAATGCATTTTTTGTGATCCCAATCTATAGTTGCTGAGAAGATTTTGGTCCTGCCCCCTCCACTGCGTAGGACTTCCATAAATCCTACAGGGGCCCCAGTACAGGGATGAAAAGCAAACTCCCTGTGCTCGATACTTCATCGGTAACAAGATCGCCCAAGTTTTCCGGACCACCTCTGAGGCTGCCTTCGGAGGGCTGCTGGACTAAGAGGCTACAGAGGACATCGTCATCACTTACTTTTCCTCAATAAAGGTTATTCTCTCTCTCTCTCTTTCTCTTTACCGGGGATTTTTTCTCCTTCTGCTTCAAAAGGCTTCTCTTTTTCATCCTCCTTTTCTTGCACTCTGATTTTTATTACTTTGATAACCTAACGGTTACTTTCGGCGCCGCGTATATTGTGCTCCTTTGTCAATACGTTGGTCCATTTTTACGCTGTTCAGGTGAGGTTTGACCAGTACTGCACTTTCTTCGTGAGCTCGGTCATATGGGCTCTAGAGTGGACGGGAAGGATTCTTGATACACTCTTGGCACGCAAATCAGAATTCAAAACATAGTCTCCAAAGCCGCACGTTTAAGAGGCTGTTTCAAAACACCCAGAAGAGATGTAAGCTTTCGATTTGCTTTATTCGCCGTAACTGCAATTTCCATGGAAGCCTAATACATTTAGAAGCCGGTAGAATTTCTGACATCTTCCTGCCCAACGCAGATTCTTAAGGCTGTTCAATTTTGTGAACACCCTAAAATCAGTAATCTTCTAAACAGCTTGAGAGCCAGAAATTCAATCATTTTAGTTAAAAGATAGTGTTTCGAACTATTTAAGGCGTCTGGCACCGTGGCCGAGGAGTGTGTGTATGTGTGATTCGTACTCTGGACTTCGGCTTCCACGCCTCCTCTACAGGATCTACCTTTCTTTACGTTTTTTGAACGTATACAGTTTATTTTCCTTAACTCGTGTCTCCAAACTGCTTCGTTCTTGGGTCGAGTTTCCTTGGCGGCCGAATAAAGTGTCGGTTCTTTTCATTTGCAACCAGAGCTTAAGCCCATTTTTCAGCTCTCCGTGCAGCTTCTAATAAACTGTAACATATCTCTAATTAAAACCATTAATTTCAAACCCTCCCGCGCCTTTCGTATCAAAGCTTTTGTTCTTTTGACCTCCTGCTTCCTTCCATGCATACTTAAAGACGTTAGCTACTGCCCCCAGTACTCCTAAACCGGCTCCGAAACTTCTGGTTTCAAATTGAAGCTTTTAGTTGCAAATCTGTTAGCGTTTATATAAACCTTTAAACCCAACCCGACAGGCAAATCTGTCAAAATGTTTATTTTTCTGTGCCGCTACGCTCAGTTTTGCTGCTCTATGCCTTGGATTGCTTCCTTTTCGCATTAATATAGAATTGTAATATTTCTCGGAACGACTATTCCATGTATTCCTACCTCTAGCTTACTAATTCGTGTTGTAATGGTCTTACAGAGATCTTCGAAGTCGCTCGTTTTCTTTCTTTGGGATTGTTTATTTCATTTATTTATTTTAGAAAAATCAGCCACTATCTTAACCTCACGTGTTCCTTTCCTCCTCTTTCCTTTCTTCTTTGGCTAAAACTTATGTGATGTTTCCACTTGTACTAAATCTAAAATAGCGCCCTAAGGATCATCGAGGCCAGCACTGATAACTTGGAGGATTAGAGAACGTAAGGTAATTGTTTTTGACGAGATCAGAGGCGTAGTGCATTGTGGACACGATTTTAACGCAGAAGTGTGCACTTTTTCACCCGCTTCGAAGTTTCTATTCGGCTGTTTCACTAGCATGTAGGGAAAAATGGACTTTATTAGAGAGATTTGACAAATTTGGCCTTGAAACGTTTTTGTCTAATGCCAATTACACTATAGTTATGCGAGGAAACTCTTGGAAGCGACAAGAAGTGTCTATTTTCTAAGAGAAATGACTTGTGTTGCAGTGCACACGCATTTAATTCCCACAATGACAGGCGGTCTTACTACGCGTGCAGTAAAAGATCACGCAATACAGGCCGAACACAATATCGCGATTTGATCGTGCGACGATTACCTCGCAAGGAAGAAAGAAATCTGCTCAAACAGGTTATGTATCTTGCTATTCTGTCAAACACTTTGAGCTCTGACAGGTGCTGCCAAGATAATAAAGCGCTAAGTTATTGCAGAAAGCACTTTGGCAGCAAGTTTAACGCGACATTATTGTAATGACTAGCTCGATTTGAATATAATTGGCGATTCCAGTACATAACTTAGTAGGTGTAATGAATTTGGCTTTCCTTCAATGACCTCCTGAATAACACGTAAAAAATAGCAGTAAAAAATGAACAATGGTTAATGGGGAGCTTCATTTCACTAGTACTCTGAGGCTCCCTTGAAATCTGTTAATTTCATTTTGCGCTGTCAAGAGCTTTATCTTCCTGCGTTTTATTTAGAGAGTGTATATAACCTGTAAAATGATTTCACGCTTCGAACTATCAACGGAAAGATGAAATATATATATAACTCGCCCAACAACGGTGAGAGAGCCCGGTTAAAGGCGACAAGAAGTCTACGGAGACAACGTGGGTGTTTCATGCAAGGACGGTCGGTAATACGTGCCTCATTAAACCTCTGGTCCGTGACCACCGTTGTGCAGCCTGGGCAGGCAACAGAACTTGACGTGAGACTTCAAGCGTGAAAAGCACTGTCACGTACCACCAACAAAGCATAAAAGAAATTTTCCGCCCCATCCGACAGTTCTGTATGGAACGCAGGAATGACAGATCGCCTTATAAAGCGAGAGCAGTACATATTCTAAGTCCACGTTTAAAAAATTTTTTCTTCATCTTTGATACTCTTTTATTGATAGGCATCATTATACTGAGCTGTCCAGGAACTTAAGGGGTCGCAAGTAGCACAGGATTGAGGGAACAAGTTATCGGTGAAAGCAAGGCAATTGGTTTTTAGGGATGCATTAAAGGAATTCATATTTTTTGTTCGGCACTAATAGAGCTCCAGTGGTGAGCTCGGTTGTTCCTGTTCGACATCTGGGATGAACGTGTAAGATTATTAGCATCCAAACGCCGTGAAGAGTGCATTAAATGAAGAATTAACGTGTGCTATTTGCCTTCTGTTTTGCTTCGCAAATTATCATATTAATAGTACAATATGTCACTCCTAATTATGATTAGGTGATGGTCTGTAGAAATAACATGAGCTTTTGCACATTAAAGCAGTTCCCTTGTTTTCCTGTTTTCCAAAGGTATGTATGGCTTAAGCGCCGTAGAAAAAATTTTTAACGCGTCTTAACAGTTGTATATGTTATGCGCCAATATGAAATATTATTGGCTTCGCCAGAACCATATGTATAGAACTTTATGTCCGCTGCTGATTCCAGGAAGGAAGCATCAAGCTTTCCGTCGCATTACGTGCCGCGAAGCTGAGCAAAATCTTTGCACAAAAACAAAAACAAAATGAAATGGTCAAAGCACTTTGACGTCAAAATATTGCCAATTTCTTTTGAAGAATACTTTTTTAAGACTTCCAGGCGGAGAACTGCCATAAAAGATTTATTTGGTTTGCATTGGATTCCGTGTCACAAGCTAAGCGACACCGTCTTTTCTTTTAGAAGATATAACGCCAAAGGCTGCATGTAAGGATGCGTTATTCTTCCTTTGTTTTTGCTTAAGCGGACATTTCAGAGGAACAGTAAACGCCACACACAGCAAAAATCTAACGCCTCTTGTCTCAACAAAGGAAGCGCCTTAGAAAAGGAAGAAGCTTTAAGCAGAGACAACTCAGTGTAATTGGATTTTCGAGCTCTAATCTTCTTGTTTATTTGCTGCCACCGCAAAGCTCGAGGCAGGCAAGGAAAAATCCAACAATGCAGTGCTGCAAAAGGCGTCTGTGCGGTCTCCTAAAGCGGAACGGTTAACGCGATGAAGAGCAATAGAACTGGGTGATGCTTGTGCTAACCCTTCAACGCCTTGTGTCGCAAAAATCCCGACATATCAAGTGAATGACTATGTACATGTGTGCAGGTACACTGCATAAAAAGTTTTACTACCTCCCCCAGTAACGAGCTGTTTCACACAGATCTGTTAGGCGCCAGAGTTAGGGAAGCTACTGGTGGAAAAAAGGGGTGAGTGTGCGACTTGAGCCCAGTGTTCAACGACCGAGTTTTTCATTTCGTATAAACTGTGGCGTAAAAATAGCAAGAAATGTACTGGTTAAAAATGAAAAGGCCATGGAATGTGACACACCCAGTCTGCGTAAGCAACTGCCGAAGTCCTTCTCCTCATCGCCATTTCTCTACATGCTGAGCGTGGTGGGCTGGCGCCCATATCTTCCACACTCGCCTGGACTGGGCTAGTAGACCTCGCTGTAAGTATGCATGCTTCAAGCAGAGGAGGAAACTCAGTGAGCGATAGGCGGCATATCTTTAGGGGACGCCAATAAGCGCCAACCTTACCAATTACCAGCAATACTGCTAACGGAGTGCACCTTCTCATTTCGTCTCGTAAATCTCGCTCCTTCATAGGCTGCGGATTCTGGAAGTAGAGGTGGGTGGCTGAACTCTTGGAACAATGGACGTCCAGCGATCTGGACAAATGGTCGTAGTACTGCTAACGCAGAAAAAACGGCTTACACTTCTAAAGCCCTAAAGAACAGCAGTACCAGCTCCGTACAGCGTTCATCACCGTGCGCTAAACCGTGGCATTTTACATATGTTATTCATCATGGATAAGCAGGTAGAAACTTGCTCAGACTTCACCGAAAGGCCAGGTTCCTACGCAAAGCTTGACACAACAATAATATGTGACGAGGCGGTGGTAGAAGTACATGTTGTTTTCGCACAAATTGGGAAATTGCGGACTTGGTAAGTAAAACCGCTAAGTGTAATACGAGCCGCCAGAATTACGGAAACACGTACTGAGAATACAAGGCAGAATATTTACCGACCCGTGCAGGGAACGTCTTAAAATCTCTCCCGAGTGTAACATTCAGTACTTAGTACAGAGAGCTCCACGCGCTGAAGGTTAAGCTGTACAGTCACTTTTAGAACAATATTAACACTTTCTTCTCACATGGGTGCACTGGCCGTGACAACGTGACAGTGGTGTAGAAACTGTTGAACAGCTAGTGACAGCTATTGGCCCTCGCATGTGCAATGCCTGTCGCACCTGCATGCATCTCAAGTTTCGGAAACTCTATCCCCTTTAGTTCCTCTCGTTGCTGACATAGCTAATTGACATTTATTAACGGGCTAGCCCGTTGTATCACAACGGACTTCCATCGGTGTGCGCCAGCGGATACCGGACACGTTGGTAACGCGTCAAATTGGATTTGCCTGAAGCGTTTATGTCTTCCTGAAACAACGCTATGGGTCAGTATGACCTTACGACAAATTCTTGCTGGCAATAAATATCTATTTAGGTTGCCATTGTTGTCGGCGTAGCGCTTCAGCAAAAAATTAAATACAATATGTACGGCCGGAGACTCCTAGAATACAGTGGAGCCCATGTGTGGAATGAAATCCCGAAAGAAGTTAAAGAAAAAAATAACTTTTCAGCATCTTTAAAACACTATTTAATTTCCATGGAAATGTAGGAATCAGTTGTGTGTGTTAATCTTGAAGTTTTTTATTTTACACGGTCTGCGGTAGTATTGTGCTTGTGTTGTATTTGGACCCCTCACTAGCCGTAAAGGCTATGGGTCCAACCGACAGTTTGTGTACTGTTTCTGAGAATAAAGAAAAGAATAAAGAAAAAAATATGTGTGTGTATTAGGCGCTAATCTACCCTGGTTTCCTGTTTCTATTCACGCGAAGACACCACTGTGTTCTGTATGTGGCACGAATGCTTAGGATACAGACACGTAACATAAAATAGAAAAAGTGTGGAATAGGGTACTGATGGCTTAGTTATTCTGTTAAAATCAATCTGATGATCATTTAACCTCGAGTGTACATGTCGGTAGTGCGTCGCCTCTTTGCTGCTCCCATTGCGACAGCAGCTATGACACTACATTAAACCACGGGCACTCCGATAATGGCTTGTGTATCATTGCTACTTCTACTATACGGGACAGGAGACGAGAACTACTGCGGGGAAAGTGGGGAAGGGTGTGCATTCTCGCACTGACGTTTACCATAAATAAATGCGACAAGTTCTGTTCATCGTGCCTCAACTGAATGGCGACGTTTACACATCCGATCCTTTTCGCGAATCCTTCCACAACTTTGTGGCGTTGCAAGTCCTTTGCCAAGTAGAGTATTGTGCACTGCACGTCAGTGTTGTAAGGCTGACCATATTCCCTGTTTTCCCGATTGCAGCCGAAACAGCAGCCAGCAGAAGGACATGTTTAAGGTACTTTTAAACACAAAAAATATCGTGCGACAAGCGTTCGATGAAATCGTAAAATGTACGCTCTGAATTGGAAATAACAGCAATGCGGAAAGAACCCTGTTTGAGACCAACAGTAGGAAAATAAGGCGTCCTTGGGTCCAGCTGTTACAAGAAGCCAGTACACTGGTGTTAGACGTGCTTGAGCACACAAACATCCCACTTTTCTCATCTTAGCGTTCAAGACGCCATTAACAGCTTTTAGTTGCCTTTCCCACACACCCAGACGCCGCGTTGGCTGAGTGGTTATGGCGCTCGGCTGCTGACTCGAGCGACGCGGGTTCGAGTCCGTCCGCGGTGGTCTCATTTCGATGGAGGCGAAATGGTAGAGGCCTGTGTACTTCGCGATGTCAGTGCACGTTAAACAACCCCAGTGGTCGAAATCTCCGGAGCCGCTCACTGCGGCGTCCCTCATTGCCTGAGCCATTGGGAACTTGAACTCCCATGAAACCAAACAAAACCACTTCTCGCACACGATGAGTGGTGGTGTGCCACAATGCGAGCAATAGTGAGAAAAATATTTCGGCCTATCAAGCTTGATAATTCTTCCCTATTATACATATCTATTTCTTTTGTGTGAAAAATTTGTTCTCACGCCCGTTCCGATGCTTTTTTGCTATATTTTCCCCATTTAAATCAGAGAATGAAATTGAGAACTTCGGCAACATCTTCGCTGCTCGTCTTTGACAGCAAGGTTGGAATTTATTTGTAAGGTTGATGGTTTAGTGTGAAGCTTAGCAAATTTCTCATCAGTGACATACTCCTGCCAATGAAGGTTGTCTATGTGGTAGGAGCCAGTATTCGCAGTCTGATCAATGCATCCCTCTTCGTTCCAGCGTTTAGGAAACTCCTAAAAAATGGCTTCACTCTTCTTCGGTTCAATGAATGAATAAACATTAAATGGTTAGCATGAACGCATTTTATACGGTGGCAGAAAGTGTGCCTTGAAATGACTCTTCTTGAGACAGCTCTTCTTGAAATGGACCCAGAGTAGCCGGTCTGACTGAGAACTGGCTGACTGCGAACATTTTATTGCTTTGCCACTTGAAGCTGTGATAACACACAGCTGGAGCGTGTCCTCACATGCCGATCTGATATATAAAGGTGCACATCCATTCTCTAGCGAAGTCATAGCTTCCTTACTTAAACCAGAGCGTGAAATATTTAGAAAATGCTTTAAGTTGTGTGGGTATAAAAGTAGCATAGATACACATTGGGTATGAAATAGACGCCACTGGAGGGTTTAGAATTTTATTTCTATCACTTCAGGTTCTTTAGCACGCACTGACATCGCGATGTTGATAGCAGGTTTGAAAAATCGCATTAATCGAAATACACCAGTCCCGCCTTCGTGTCGATAACGCCAACTTAGTATGAGTGGCCGAATTCCATTACCACTGAGTGCCGCGGCAGGTGAAATGCTCACGAGGAGTTGCCAGAAAGTCACCGCTGCGTTTTCTACGGAATAAAGAAAAACTGTATCTCTGCTCCAAGAGGCGATAGTATTACTGACAACCGATTCATCATCATCATCAGCAGCAGCAGCATCATCAGCCTGACTAGGCCTGCTGTAGGGTAAAGGCCTCTCCTATGTCTCTCCAATCAACACTGTCCTTTGCCAGCTGCGCCAACCGTATGCCCGCAAACTCCTCAATATCACCCGCCCACCTAACTTTCTGCGACGCTTGCCTTCTCTTGGAATCCACTCCGTTACCCTTAAGGACCAGCGGTTATCCTTCGTTCGCATTACATTCCCTGCCCCAAGTCCATTTGTTCCTCTTCATTTCGAGTAGGATGCCATTAACTCGCGTTTATTCCCTTACCCATTTTGCCCACCTTTGACCTCTTAACGTTACACTTTTTATTTTCATAGCTCGCTGCGTTGTCCTTAACTTAAACGGATCCCTTTTTGTTACACTCCAGGTATCCGCCCCTTAGGTGAGCACCGGTAAGATACAAGTGTTTTATACTTTCCTCTTGAGAGATATTGATCAATTACCATTCATGATATGAGAGAACCTGCCAAATGCACTCCACCCCATTCTTAGTCCTCTAGCTATTTCCCTCTCGTGATCCGGATCAGCTTTCTCTACCTGCTGTAGGTAGACGTATTCTTTACTTTTTCCAGCACCTTGCTGCCAATTGTGAACCGCTGTTTGCTTGCTAGCCTGTCGAACATTACTTTGGTTTTCTGCGTGTTAATTTTTATGCCCATCGTTCTGCTCTGAATATCTCAGCAAAATCCCAGACACTAAGTTAATGTCTCAGCAACTCAGCAAGGCAATATCCCAAGCAGCACAGGTAATTGGCCCAACATTGGAACCGTATTGGAAAAGGCGAGCCCTACAAAGGAGCAGGATAGAACCATCCTGCTGGAATATTGGGCCGAATACCTGTGCTGCTTCTTCAGTGAATAGCAGATTTTTTAGGTATTGTCTATTAACTCTGCGCAATTCAAATTCAGGTATTTGAATACCCCATATAAACAGACGGTGAATAGCATTGGCGAGATCTTGTCTCCCAGCCTGACGCCCTTCCTTAATAAAACTTTATTGCTGACTTTATGGAGGACTGTGGCAGCTGTGCAGGTGCTACAGATATTTTCAAACATTTTCGCATAAGGCTCTTCGACACCCTTATTGCGCAGTGCTTGCATGACTGCTGAAGTTTCCACTGACCACCAATTTCGACAGTTTTAATTGCCCTGCACTTCATTTTAGTGAAGTTTGTTTTCGATTGCCAGCTGAACGGATGTCATTCAGCCAGGTGTTATTGCGCTTATTGGTAAACATAATTTCACACCCTGAGGAGCTTGTTCCTAATTTTAGCATGTTGCCTCGTATAAAGGACTGTAACAAACTGCCAGACTGCATTAGTTCTATACAGGAACAGTGGTGAGACCCCCGTAGATCAGCAGAATGAAAGTCATTCTCCATAATCGGCGAGCACCCCTTGTAAAGCTGGCCTGAAAAAAAGGTTGTGTTATACCTTAATAATTGTAGCTTGCTGCTTATGCTTTTTTCCAGTGTAAGACTGGCCTTCGGATTTAGAATCTTCAGAGCCTGGCGCTCAACGAAAAAGACGACGAGAAGCCACGAACGCTCGAGCGCCGAAAGCTCGGTCCCTCGTGCGTGCTCTTGACTGAATCCTGCCTCTGGTCTGTGCCTGGACTGTACCGCTGGTTGTTCGCGACGCTGTGCTTTTGAAGACGTTTCTTATTACAAGCGGTGGAGGTTTTGCACCTGTACGGCCGTGAGCCTTCTTGCACAATGGGCACCATTCTACCTTACCACCCTGATGCTTCCGAATTTACAACTCTTTCTCAAGCCGCAACTTATGCCGAAGAATGTCGACCGTTTGCCAGGTCCTTCACTTCTCACGCCCATCAGCAGCAGAAAAGCACCCGTGTTCCCCCTGCACTTCCTCCCGCTTACCTTCCTGACTCTTTTGTCTGGCTCTGGGTACCCTCCTCAGGTCCCGGCCTTTTTTCCAAACTTGTTAGCAAGTACCAGGGACCCTACCGTATTCTTCAGCAGACATCCCCCGTCAATCACCTAATCGCACCCCTTACGCCATCCCCTAATCATCGTCGCCGAGGCCGCGAAATTGTCCACACGACCCGCCTCAAACCATACTACGACCCCGCCGTCGTCGCATCGCCCTAGGACGCCAGGATGGCGCCCTTTCGCCCGGGAGGAATTTTAAGAGTGGCCTTCGGCTTTAGAATCTTCAGAGGCTGGCGCTCAACGAAGAAGACGACGAAAAGCGCCGAACGCTCCGAAACTCGAGCGCCGAACGCTTGCTCCCTCGTGCGTGCTCTGGACTGAACTCTGTCTCAGGTCTGTGCCTGGACTGTACCGCTGGTTGTTCGCGAGGCTGTGCTTTTAAAGACGTTTCTTATTACACCAAACTTACTTTGACTCGGGTACAGAATAGTCCACATTTACTTGGCAGCTATAGTTGCATTTTTGTTTCTTGTGGGAAACCGGAACTAGCTGTTGTTCTCCCCCTAACAGTAATGTTCACCGCTGATAGCTGAGCAGTGAGATGCATTTATATTTTTCGCAAACAATGCAGCTTTCACGAGCGATATGCGCTCGCGGTAGGCGACCAAGCATTTTCGGAACTTCAGAGTTATTAAAGCTAAAAGCTGCTATAAGGAGCCACACCACGACTGTCTGCGTTGACCTGTGAAAAACCACCTAACTACAAAGCACTGCGAGAGCACCTATCACGTCCGTGGCCGCTTCATCTTCTTGGCGGCTCAGAACAGAGGTTGCACTGGATGCCTAGCTCCTACGCCTCCTAAGGCATGTTAGACATGGGACTGTCAGATCAGCCTCGCTAAGCAGCTAACATGCGGCGTGCTCCTAATCTTGAGAAGAAGCGTTGGCAACGTTAAAATAGAGCTGTGAGTTAAGCGGAACGGCATCTCGGTCACAATGACCATCTTTGCCGCATGACCGGAGCATATGTTGCGGAGTATCGCAGGCTTAAGGGGAAAGCATATAGACTAGCTCTCTCTTGTCCGCACACGTACTGTCGACGGTGTCGGGGCCTGCTAATCCAGTGCTAACCCTTGAACATCGTGTTCGTAAGGTCGACCAGCAGCGGCAACGCCACCGTGGGGACACTTTTAGGGAATTGTGCGGTTTAATGCGTAACTTAAGTTCTGTAATCTTTAATAAATTTTCAAAGTCCTTAACTCCAAAATATATATTTATTGCACATCAAAAATTTTTACTTGTGGCTGCAAGGCATGATGACAAAATAAGGAGTGAAATGAAAGAAAGCCAACCGTTGCACAGACTTCGTATAAAGTTTTTTCGTGGATTTCTCATAGATTTCCCGCTCAGCCGGAGCTGAAAAGATTGCTTCCGGAAAAAAAAGGTCTTGACGTACTAGAATAACAAAAATTTCTAAACAATGCACCACGACATGCTGCCTCTGTTTGTCAGCCTGCTTGCCTATATACACCTCCAGAATTTTTTTCCCGCACTCCCTCTCGAGTGTATCCCGAAATGAACAGCACTCACACTAATTAGCGGTGCGCTTCCATTTGTCACGCACGCACGCCATAACGGCAGCGGGTTACCGCGCCTTGCGCTTTGTTCCATGACCATGCTTTGTTTGCACTTAGCCGCTTCAGCAACCTAGGACAAAAACAAAAATATCCTGTACTCCTCATACGAATACTACAAATATGACAAAGCTTGCCGTTCCCAGCTGTGCTTTTTTCCCCCAGTTTTCTGGACCGTCACCTCTCTTCCTAATTGCTTTCGCCTTGGGCCACAGGACCACAAAGTGATACAGGTATTACCCAAAAAGAAGAAAAAGGTTTGGTATCAGCGAGGCACAACACTTTCTCTGGCTTGTATCGGTCGAGCCTGTGTTCACAAGCTGTCGCTAATTAATTAGCCCGCAACTTTAACCTTGGCACGAGGCACTCTCCTGACCTTTCGAAGCACTTGGCTCCGTGTCGCTTGTCTTTGCCAGCTGCTGTGGTTGCAGCGCGATTTTCTGTCTCAGCTTCTTTTTCTCCTTTTGTTGCATGAGGAGAGAATACGAGGTCTTAATTATCTCAATCGTTTGGGGAATGCTTCAGGCTGCAGTCAAGCTTCGTTCACCCTTAATCTCGCAAAAGAACGCATGTGCGTTGTAGTCACACTTTTTGATATCACTATAGGCACCGAAGAAGTAATGCTTGGGGGGCCATTCCCGTTGGAAACAATGCCGAAGCTGTTACATGGGCGCCAGAAGAATATCAAGGGCATTCGCCGTGTGCTTTGTACTAATACAATGATAATAAGCGTTCATGCAGCAGATGTAACCGACTAAGAGCAAAAAGAAACTTTGCTCGAAATGGCACGCACATGGATCGACTGTCGTACGGGCGAGGTGAGTGCTAATAGAACAAGCTTAGTTTCCGCAGTGGCACACTCGTATGCAGGGAAAGGAAGCGGAATAAAGACTATAAAATTACATTTAACTTAGCGGTACCAGTGAGTGGAGCCGTCAATATAAAATATAAACCTTGGGGCGGGAGCTTTTAAGCGCTTTTGAAGCGAAAAGCTGCACTCGGCTCGTCAACACCCGGATTCGCGTGAGCCACACTAGAGATTTGCCACAGCTGCGCATGCGTGAAACCGAGTAACGCACGCGGAGAGCAGGCGGTCGCTGCTGCCGCAGCCGTCGTAGCCACCGCGCGCTTACTCCGCCCTCTGACCGTGAAACCGAGTGACGTCACGCGGAGCGCAGGTGGCCGCTGCTGCCGCAGCCGTCGTCGTCGCCGCGCGCTGACTCCGTCGTCTGACCGTGAAACCGAGTGACGTCACGCGGAGCGCAGGTGGCCAGCTGCTGCCGCGGCCGCCGTAGCCGCCGCGGGCTGCCTCCGTCGTCTGACCTTTCGCCATGTAAGGAGGAGAAGAAGACCCAGGAGTGGTAGCGTGGGAGTAGGCTCAAAAGCAGCGAAGATATGAAAAGTGCAAGGCTAGACAAGCGGCTGAAACGCCAGAATCACGAGAGGCACGCCTTGCTAAACGGCGGCAAAAGTACGCTGAATTGCGCCGTTTGGCTGAGTCAATTGAGAGTGGCCAGGTGGGCGAAGACTGCACTTCGGGAGACGTCGAGCGGTTTCGAAGAAAGAATGAAAAGGCCAGAGCTAAACGAGCAACCGAAACACCCGAGCAACGAGAGGAGCGTCTCGCTAAACGACGACGACAAGACGCTTAAAAGCGACTCTTAGCCGCGTCTGCTACCAGTGTTAGCAGCCAACTGAGTGAAGATTACGACGACGACGCTATGGAAGAGGAGGTAAAGACTCGCCGCTACACAGACTACATGTTGAAACTCGGTGAAAGTACCAGCGCGACCAAGCTCTTTACGACAGACTTGTGTGGACAACCCGTTCGACCACGTGTGTGATGTTTGTGAAAGGCTATGGCATTTGCGGGATCTTAGAGGATTGTACAAGCTTTGTATACTTAAGACAGCACGTTTTTGAAAAGCTAGAAAGGTAAACCCAATTGTAACCCTATGTATGAAACCATAAGCTAAACCACGAGCATCGCCACCAAGCTTTTCGTTTCGAGATATCCAGGCTTAACACTTTAGCTAAGCCTCAGCCCAACTTGTTTGTAACAAAAGGACGGATGTCGCGCTAAGAATGACGGCACAAGTTTTAAGACGCATTTATTTATTCTTCATCATACTCTTCAATCCATGCATTATGTGGCGGCTCACATTCTCTCAAATTCCCGTGTTTCGGTGGCCACCAAGATATGCTTACATCTGGTGTTTGTCTCTGTGAAATTCTTTTTCTATATATCCTGCTCAGTTCTGAATATATAACATGTCCCGAAGGGTAGAATGAGAAAAAATATGCTCTCTCCTTAGGGATAACTTTCTTTGAATAATCCTTGTTTCTTTTTTTTTGCTTTTGCCACCTCTGGCGTGGCCAAATACTTAACGCGCTGGATATTGTCCAGCTGGTATCACTTCAGGTTAATAACCTGAAGTGATACCAGCCTAATTTCGACGCGCTTCGAGTGAATGCAATAAGTAGGATTGCGTACTTGTACTAAACTAACTTAATAAATATTGCTATAAAAAATGCGCGATAAAAGCTGGCTTTGAATAAACTGTATACATACCCGTCATTACTCTTGCTTTTTTTCAGTAAATTAAATAAACAAGAACCGCTAGTAGCTGTCTGTCGCAGAGGTGCGGCATCTGGCTCCAGTATTAGTGCCTCACTTTGCGTGGTAGTAGACGCATGAGACAAGTCCAAAAACTGCGTAGTCAGACGGATTGGCGGCGCATTGCGACTTTGAGTAATACAGAACTGATACTAATGCAGCCGACGAACACATACTTACACGTCAGGAACTTATACCACATACACCCTACATTATATTCAAAAACATGTCCAGTTATGCGGGCAACATCTGACGCTATATCGCAGAACATGGTCTTGCCAAAGCATGCAAGCTGCCCCGAAAATCCCAAACGCGCAATCTGAGCAGTGGGCGGCCGGGCTATCCAGCACATGCAGCGGGTTCAGCGGGCGCAGCAAACAGTTAACGCCGCAGGAGCCCTGGACAAAGGACCCCTTTCAGTTCGGGGGGTGCAAAGCTATTTGTTGAATACAGTTTGCCACCAACACCACCAACGAAATCAGGTCTAATGCTAGAGGACTAGAAACTTCACTTATGATGAAAACTAATTATCTGAAACTCTACAGTTTACAGTAAAACCTGCGTTTTATCGAAAATTAAATCTGATGACTCAATATAAGTATTTACGGATTAGGCGAAAAAAGGAGGAGTTTCACTTCCTCGCACGCTATCAGACAGAGGAGCATCGCTCGAACACTTTTCTTCCACCGCTCCTCTTAGTACTCATGACTTTAGGAACAGCCTTATCTGATTGTCGAAGCTGGTCATGCCTTCAGGGCTAGAGATGTCATGTCTTGCGTTTCATTTATTAATACTGTCAGCTCCAGAGGGCCTGAAACAAAATTATTAAGACAGAGCTACACCGTAATAAAAATGACATGAACCGCAGGTAGAATTCGGGCACCATGTAAAAAGGGCGCAATAACAGTGGCTGAAACTGTACAAACAGCCAAACCATGGCACTTATAGGTAAACCAAACAAATCACGTTAATAAACTCGACCAGTCGCTGATATTTAAGGATAATGGCGCAGCAATAATTAGTCTTATTTAAACTTAATTATTTAGCTCAAAACAATCAGGACTTAGAGCAAACAATGCTCAGCGCCGGAAGTATTACAATGCAAGCTTAAACAGCAGTACATAACGCGTGTCAGTCCTTTCAGCCTCGATATATTTGAACATTGGTTCAGAAGTCAATGTTTAGTTTCATTTTTTTTGTAGTTATTGATAAGGATATCGACGCGTAGCTGCAAACCGTCAAGTGGGGACTCACGATGAATAGTCCAGGCAATAGCAGGATGGGCATTTAACCGTGTATACAGTATGCGAAAGAGTCAATCAATTGCAAGAACTTCCAAGTGAGAGAGACTGGAGCAAATTTAGCCGCCCGTTTAATGTTTTTTTTTTTGACAAAACAAAATTTCAGTACCATGAGGTGATGACCTTAACGGCATCTTTTCACAGGTAAATTACATAGGATGAAACGTCTTATTGCATTAGGTCTAATAACTTTGCACGCCGATTGTCTGTTTTTTCTTCTAAGTGCAGAAGTCGTGCCTTCTAGATGATGCGCCATTCTTCACATGCGTATAGAGTCGTGCTCATACGAGAGCTTCCTCTTCTCTGCTGTTGACTGAAGTCAGACACCGAGACGTCAATTCATTGCTACTTTTCGTTTTTCTTTGGCTCTGGACTTGAGCGCTTCTATTCCTCAACAATGTCTTCTCCTTCTTCTCTTCTTCAATATGAACACTCCGGACGTCTCACTGTGAATCTTACTGCTTGACTGAACACGAGCCTGTTCTGCGGCAAGCAGAAAAAGCTCCTCTGTGAAGAATAACACATAAAATACCAATTATCTACAGCCCTGCTTCCCAAGTCAATGACAAAATGCTAATCCGCTCAAGTTTTTTGCGGTTAAAAGTTGCCACGCGTTGGTCCAGACAGCGGCTGTCGCAATTTTCTTGGCTCCCGCATCGGTACGAGACGTCGCCCCCCCCCCCCCCCCCAGTATTTGTATTTTACTCCGGAAAGCAGCTTTGGCTTTGCCTCCGAGACAGGGTTAGCAACAAGCGCTAAAGCCTTTTCTAAGTGGCCGGGAGCCGTAATGGCGACATCTTTCGCCCGAACCTGACTTAAATCGTCGTTACCCGCACCCAGCAGATACGCGATTTCCTGCATGCATCGCCATTAGGCAGATGGGCAACTGCTCCACGGGGCCTTAGCAAGCTAGTAAACTGCAGCATTAGATCCCGCTGCCCAAGTGGCTGATTGGACGCTTGCCCGCGCATGACTGCACATTCCGATAAGTAGCCGCAGCTGCTGTGCGCAATGCGTCATAATGAAATTCATCGGTGTCCGCGAAATAGGCATTTCACGATGGACTGATTATTACTCGCTCTTAAGTGGCTTCCCGCTGTTATTCTCTTCGGGCTGCTGTTCGCTAGCCTTCTTGCCGGGGAAAATCGCATAGAGAAAGCCAAGGAATGTTAACAGCTGTCCGGCGAAGTAAGAAGCTTTCTGGTTTGTTGGCAGGTCTGAAAATTGAAAAAGTGAGCTCTGAGGCGATTGAGGGAGACGCAGGGCCCAAGGCGCGACAAAGAGAGGCGCTAACTTCCTGCTTAACAGTATTATATCTGTACGTAAATGCGAATATGTAGCAATAATTCTATTCCCGCCAGCTTCTGCAATATGATCTTCGGCACAATTAAACATGGCGGCGTGACATTAAAGGCACAGGCTACAGCCGTCACGCCAAGCTGAAGGCGAGTTAATTCCTTCTTAAGCACCAAGAAGCACGCAGGGAACCTAAGTAAACTAAAGGCTGTGTGCTCGCTAAAATCCCTACTGGCTTTCAGGGGAAGAGGCTGCAAAAAATTCTGAATAAAAATTGGCGATAATTGCTAACAATTGCTAAGTTAAAAAATCGGCGTGAGCCGGCGGCTGGGTTGTGTGAGCTGCGGCTACTTTACTTTGACGCTTCTATACGCTCTCGCTCTCGCGCGGCCCTTTTAACCCGGTCCCCGCCCGAGAACGCAGGTCCGAAAGTTGAAGGTTTGCCCTTGTAGGCTTCATTGCCGGCGCCTCTGTCGCTCCGGTAAAGTCTTCGTCCCGGGCCGTTCCTCGGTCTGGCTACGCCACCGATCGGCTTCTCGCTGCCCGTGGAGCCGAACGAGAGGCTCGGCCAAACGTATACGCCTTCTGCATATTCCACATGGCTGCGCGCAACAACGGTCTACCGCGCTTACAATTTTCTGCCGCTGTAGGCACCGGTCTGGAACACCGAATATCTGTCCAGGCCTACCCAACGGAGGACGTACTAGTTCAGTTGCGACTCGCGTAGTCTTGTAGTAAAGGTAAGAGAAGCCTGGCTGTAATGTTTGTAGTGTTCTCGATGCTGTTGATTTCTTCCGCGGTGGAATGCGGTTTTCGCGCGCAGGAAAGCAGCGACCGCAGTTTCTTGCGCTTTGTGAACAATGGGAGCGTGCGAAAAATGTGTTTGGAAGCCTTGGGAAGACCGCAGTGGCAGTCGGGAAGCGCTGACAGGGTTTGCGGCGTGTGCTTGAATAAGGGCAAGTACAGCGCTTTTCCGCGCCATCAAGTGTCAAGTCGTATCGACACATCTTGGTGAGCAGGTGACGAGCTCCTGTTGTCCAACCATTGCGTCGGACGAATCCGACTGTGGTCATGGCGTTCGCACCCTGCGATGGCGGTCATCGCGAACTAGGCTTACAGAGACAGGCCTCGTCTGCTCCTTGCCATCTGTTATGCGAAAATTCACTCGAGTAATAATTAAAACCAGTACTGGCTTCGTCTTTGCTTGAGTGATCTGTGAACAAACCTGCCGCTATATTCAGCGCTGCACTTAATCCGTGCAGACAAATGACATTGCGTCTCCTTGTTTGACGTCGGTGCGTACTGAGACCACGAGCGCATCTGCGTGAGTCTAGATGGTAATACTAGGTGTTTCAAGGAAGCGCGCCACTAATTCCTAAAAATAGGATTGCTGAGGTAAAGAAGTTTTTATGTCATAGTATTGCCAGTATTGGTGGATATAAAAAAAGAGGCGAGTCATGTGAACAATAAAGTGAATTGCTAAGTTCCAGTTATTAAACATTTAGCTATTGCATACGGGTTCCTGACTGCAGTTAGCGATTTGTAGCAGGATTATGTTAGCAATAGCCATTTTTTAATGAAGAAAAAGCGACTACCCTCGCCGTAGTGGTGCAGCAAATTTCGGCCATTTCTCGCTCCATTCCAAAACCACGCGCCTGCGGGTAGCACGCGCTATTTGCAATCAGGCACCTATCGGTAATAGTTGAAATGCGGACTAGTAGATTTCAGCCAGTCACTTCACTAGTTAAAATGAATAACCAATTTTCTTACGTCCGCCAGTACTGGTATTACTATGCCACAAAAACTTGTCTTTACCTCAAATACCCTACTCTTAAATATTAGTGCGGGGCTTCCCCTAAGCACTGGATATAACCGGAAATAAATGAAGAAGTATCAGATGCCCATTTTCATGATTCTCTTCTTATTCCGATAAAGCCGCGGTTGTTCTCCTGCCCCCCCCCCCCCCCCCCCCCGCCATTCCCTGCGTTTTCATGCTAGCATTTCCAAAGTGATCAGCCAAGAGGGAGAATCCGTCGACACCATTGGCGACAGGGGCTCCTCCGAGGTACGTTTGCCGCTTCGTTCTTGAGTTGTCGCTACAGCACTGAACCCAATCCAAACCTTCAAAAATTCTCTGAGTCAGTTTCCCCAAAAGGGTGTTTCCATACCAAAGCTTTCGTCTTTCACGGATGGCATCCTCGCATCTTTCGACAAGGAACGTGCTGATTCCCTGTAATCAGCGTTAAAAACAACCTGTCGGAGCTATAGACAACGAGAAAGGCTTTCACCCCACCCCCTTACCGTAAACAAGAGGATGGGGTGAAAGCTTTTCACGTTGTCTATAGCTCCACACCACAAACTGCTGAAAGCGGACTTACCAGTACGTAAAAGACTTTCTCATAGACAGGAAGGCTTACAGCAGGATAGACGACAGTAAATTCGGACGCATAGAGATGGGAACATGAGGCACGTTTCAAGAGGCGGTAATGTCGCCTCTGCTCTTCAACATAGCCATGATGCCCCCCCCGGGAGGCTCAACGCGATAGATTGCGTGAGACAGGCCATCTACGCGGACGACATCACTCTGTGTTCGTCGGGTGGCAGTGTTGGACAGATAGAGGACGCCTTACAGGAGGCAGCATCAGCGGTACATAAGTATGCCAAAGAGTGTGGCCTTAGGCGTGCACCCACGAAATCAGAGCTCCTTCATATCACAGAGGATAAAAAATCGGCAAGCAAAATTCGAATATACATAGATGGAACTCAGGTCTCGGAGGTAGAAAACATCCGCATGTTAGGGCTACAAATCAACAACAAACTTAAGTCCGCGTGCGAGCAAATCAGTAGGATGATTGGCAGGGTATCTGGCAAGCACGGTGGACTCATGGAAAAAGAGACGTTACGCCTGGTGCAGGCTTTCGTCATTAGCCGAATAGCATGTGCTCTGCCCTACCTCAAACTGCGGCAGAGCGACAAGAAGAAATTTGACGTAATAGTCGGAGCGGCCATTAAGAAGGCGCTTGGACTCCCCTCCAAGACGTCCACTGATCGCCTTCTCCACCTAGGAATGCATAACACGCTGGAAGAACTACTCGAAGCTCGCCAAACAAGCCAAATAATGCGCTTTTCAATGAACAATGTTGGTAGACGAGTCCTCGAGGATCTGCACATATCGCTGCCACCAACAGGAGACAGAGGGGACATTCCCAAGGACTGGGGTGATAAACTACTAGTTAAACCAATACCAAAAACATGCATCCCGAGCACAATCAAGGTAAGAGAAGCCAGAGCTAGAGTGATAGAGAAGTATTACGGCAGCAAAAATGGCACGTATTACGTAGACGCGGCGGGCCCTACGCAAGAGGGCATCTGCACCGTCGCGGTCAGACACGAGGGAGAAGCAGGTGGATGGACTCTCGGTGAAAACTAGTAATAGTGGCGTCAGCCGAGGAAGTGGCGATAGCGCTGGAAGCCACTCACTCCGACACCACGCACATAATTTCTGATTCTCAACACGCCTGTCGAAATTATATAAGAGGAAGTATAGCGCCACTTGCCAGCAGAATTTTTGCAAACGCGCAACATAGCTCAATGCAGGGAACAAAACTATTGGTATGGGTGCCCGGACACCAGGGAATAGAAGGGAACGAGGCTGCTCACACAGACGCCCGAGCGTCTCTACCCCGGAGTTATACTGAATTCCCAGAGTCTGTCGGGACTTTTGTATCGAATCCGCTTACCACATATGCGGACATTACAACATATCTGCGTCTCAGTAAGTAGACGTTCCCAGAGCCCCCCAAGGGCCCGGATAGAACTGAGGAACGACAACACAGAAGGCTGCAAACGGGGTCGTCTCTGAGCCTTGCGATTCTAAAACACATAGACTCAACTTTTTCGGGGTGCTGTAAATTTTGTGAGATGTGGGTACACGCATATCATATGGTATGGGCCGGCCAGAATAATCAGCAAATAAAGAGAGTGAATCAGCCAACGAGAGAGGGCTGGGAGGCGACCTTGTCCGGCTGCTTAGTCCTGGAGGGCTCTGGTCCAAAGAGCGCGGGCAGCCGCTACCGCCAATGGTGTCCCGGAATGAGGATTACCATCCAGACAAGAAAGCGGTGAAACCCTCCACTCTCCTCTAATACCCACCCCAGTGCATCCAATAAAGTTTTTATCACCACCACCACCACCCCCTTCTCATTTGTCTCGAAGTCCTCCCGAAAAAATTGTTTCGCTGCGCCACCGGCACAAAGCGAAACCTGGAAAGAGATTCAAAGCGACACTATGGTAATAAGCACGGCAAGCTATACTTCATCCGACGCAAAAAAAACAGCTTTACTGAGGGTCGCCTGTTATTGACACGCTACACTGATCCTCCCCTAAGATATACCGAAGAGGGCAAAAAATTGCATCAGCACGGGACTAAGCGGGAGCCGTGCCGGCACAGGAACAAATCTCCAAAACACTGTCTCGTAACAATTTAATCGACATGCTCATAACTTCAGCTGAATGTAAATTATTCTTTTCTAAATCAGGCTTGAAGTTTCCAAGAGATATAGAATACAAACAGGCTATTCCAAATGCACAAAGTTCAAACATTACAGCAAACAGCATAAATGTCTCCAAAGGAAACTCCAAAGCACACAATCGTTTAATAAGCTTTTACACCTGGTCAGTCAGAAGGATGCCAGCAGAATGACATCTAATTTCATTATGTGTACGCAGTGCGGTAGCATCCGAAGCTCTTTATGCCTTTGCTTCGCCGGAAGTGGCTGGTTTGACTTGTGAGGCCCAAGTTGCTCTTCTCGTACGACATCTGCCATGGTTGGCAGGTGGAGGCCTCACATAAACGAATCAGCTCTGGTTACATCACTCCTCGTCTGGTGACGTCACCTCTTTCCAGCGAACTTGTTTTTCTGTACGGCGTCGCACGCTCGGAGCCGGCTATTTGCGAAGGTGAGGCATCGACGCCGTCGCATAAAACACGCTATAATCGCCTTCCTCCTACTTTATACAAAATCGTGGTTGTTAGTGTGGTGTATTTTCATTTTATTTTATATGCTCCTGCCGATATCGTTTTTAGTGCCCTTTGCTGGCGTGCACCCCCTACTTCTCTCTATTTCTTTCTGCTTTCTTCCGGCATTCTCTTACCCGAATCATGCTTTCCTGTGCAGGTTTTTCAGCTTCCTCTTTTGCATCTTTTTCTTTTTTTGTGCATTTCCCATATTTGGTTCTCCCGTGAGGCAGTTAATTTTGCTAAAATTATTCAGGCCAACCTGTTTTCTCCGTTACCAAACTACCTGTAAGAGCTTTCCTATGCCTTTAGAACAGCTTTTTTATCGTTCACGTTTTCCAAACCCTCCTTCATCTCACCGGCGCTTTGTCCTCAGCTTTAAGACTAAGACATGCCCTCTTGTCATAACGTTGTCAGACTGAGGGCTCCCTCTATGCTTATTCATAAATGCAACAAGCCAAAAAAAGCCCAACGACGAGTCGTTCAAACACAGGGACGACACGAGCGATTGCACAGTGACATCAGGGGTACTATACAGGAGAATGAGGCAAATAATTATCAACAAAGAACAACGTATTCTCCACTGCAAACACCTGTTGCCCATTGTCGCTTTCACAGGGCTAACTATTTTGTTAGTTTTTATGCATCTATGCATCTGTGCACTAAGGCTACCGGGTAGGTTACGCTTGTGAAGAATGCTCTATTTTTATTTCACGTTACTGATTTCCTACATTCACTCGTGGCGTCAAACTACTATGTCGTTTTAAGCGAAGCTATAGTCGTTAACTGATCTAAACATTTTCTCTTCTACTCCGGCTTTCTACATCATTAAGCAGACAAGACCGTGGTGTTTCGAAGGAGAATTTCGTGCTGCTCTAGAATGCATTCATGAAACCTTATTGGATTTCTTTTCTCTATACGTCCGAATTTTTCTTCTCCACTCGGGCGCATGGTTTTCGGGAAACATCGCAAGCAGCCAAATTGTTTTAATGAACTCAGAGTACGTTCCTGATTTTTCATAGGCACAGACTGTGCCATCCTCAGATAGGTTTGATTCAACGACTGCTTTGTGAAATGTTTTCATGTCTGTACAACGCTGTCGACACCACTGGCCGTATTACAAGGCCTCAGTGATTACATTACCGCCTTGAATGTACCCAAGTCGCCAAGACACATTAATATATGCTGCATTAAAATGGCATTGTTTCCTCAATCATTTGCGTACGTCAGCGTTGCCAACTGACAAAAGGTATAATAAGCGCATTCCGTACATTTGTCTGCGCAGTAATTTTTGTAACATGGCCAGGTTTCTGTAGCTTATTTTCTACCAGAAAGTTTGAGAATCTCCCACTCATGTCTGTTTGTGCAGATAGCTGTTGCGGCTCAAGCGATACTGCTTGGCACCTTGAATCATTTACTAGATCAATAGCTTCTCCTGAACAAGATAGAGAGAATAGGAGAGAAAAAAGCAGGAAAGTTCTGGCTCTCTGTTCACTGATTATCTTGTAGCTATATTTGCACTGGGCGAAATATTCACATAGTGAAGAGTAAAAATATGAAGGGGGCAGATAAATGCTACCGAAAACGCGACAAACGACATACGTGCATTCGGCGCTCAGTGATCGATATTTCGAAGGGCTGCTGTGGTAGAACCGTCAACGAAATTGTTTTTACCAACCCTCAGAGATCCACCTCTGACTCTCGTTCTGTTCCCCAGCTCGACGGGTTCTCTTCCATTCGCTACCCAAACAACACCGGCTACGAACGCCACTCTCGGCCCGAAAGAGAAGAAAGCACAGCTCGCGCCATCATCCACGTACACGAGCCATCCACCAAACAGTATTATGCGATGCAACAGTTTTGCTCTTCCTGTGGGATTTCTCGTCTCGTGGCACCATGGCGTACATACTTGTGGCCAGAGCATTAAGCTTATACGTTGCGCCACGTGCGAGAGACCGATGGGGTTCGCACTTACGCAAGCATGTTATGCTCGGCATCGCTCCTCTCACAGGGGGATCCAGAGAGGTTACGAAGCACTCTCCTGTCGCCCGAGTGTAGGTGCTCCCGCTGGCTTCTTTCGAATGTGTGTTGCGTCGTGAGAGCATATGCATTAGGTGAGAGCTGCGTGGGTTAGCAGTAGAATTGCTGTTCACCCGCCAGAACATGTGGAACAGAAAATGTACGCAATGAATGTTAGCAAGCATACGCAGGTCGTGTCCTCTTCTTGCTTAAAGTCACTTCCTAATGTGCCAGTGCTGCGGCATTTCTTTCATCCCTGATTGCTTGCCTGCTTAGTTCTCTTGTTCACGTTAAATTTGGGTCGAATCGGGTCAAGTAGTTAGTACAGGTGGAGATTATGGTTATGAATCTCTGGGGATAATTATGTCGAGAGGTCAATAGTAACTCAAATTTTGGACACATGGTGGCTTGCTATGGATGCTACGGGTGAAACAAAATTAGGTCAAAATAATTAGGATCTGAATTAAGAATAAATTTCTGACGCAGACCGATGGTGATCCCAATTTCTGCGCTAACTAGAATATGAGCTGTTTCCTTCCACCAATCGTATTACTATCGATTAGGGAGCTTAACCAAGTAATATAAACGCAATGCCAAAGCGCACACCTCAAAGCATAAACCCAAGGCTCCATGGATGATCCTGACATTTTTCTTCAGTCCATGTTATCTTAGCATCGAAGAAGTCGACACACAGCATAAACATTCCACATACACATGAAGTACAAACGCGATGGAAATTCTTAGCTGGGCGGTGCAAAAAGAACTTACAGTCTTCTAGAATGCATCATGGACAACCCTAGAGCCTTTTTGCTAATGCCGAAGTAAAAGCTTGGGAAAAAGAAATGAAAAGTGCGGAGCGCCTAGGCTCCGCTCGGTTTGCATTTCTTTCCTTCGCCCCTGTACCTCACAGGCTCTGTTAAATTTGAAGAATATTTCCTTGTGATAAGAAACATGATACCTCAAATAAAAAATGTCTTTTATATTGCACGCTTTCATAAATTTTAGGTTTATACATATAGTCGTCGACGCACTTATGGCATGGGCGTCGGTTTTGTACAGGAGGTTCCAGTTCTCGCGTCATGTGTGGTCTAAAGGTGTGGTCTCAAGTGAAGTCGCCTGGTACAGAAATTTGGCGTTATCTGTTGAAAATACCACTAAGAGAAAATCATAGAAAACTGATTATTTCATATTGTGAAGCTCTGCGGGAAAAGAAGAGCATTGGGATTACCGAGCCACTTTCCAAGGGCGCTAAATGACATTACTCACGTCAGCATCATCACCGCTGAGAGGAAATTCTGTGGAGGCAGACAGCTTTGGCGAGTTAGAAAGCGACCATCGTGCGTGGTTTGTCTCTTAAGCCTGGTTTGCGTGGTTTGTCTCTTAAGTAACGAGTCGCCATACGATTTGGTTACAGTATAGTAATTGTTTTCTTGACACTAATTCTTAGGATCGCACAAACCGGGACATTGCGGTGTTTTGCAGCGCAGCTAAGAAAGCCTAGGTTCCTGTTAGAGCGTCACCGGTGATGATGTAGGCTTAAGGTAGGGTACACCGAGCACGGGATGCTACCCCGTGGCGGCCCTATCACGTGACCACTGCGTGCACAGAGCCCGTGCCCTGCCTGCCTGCTGCCCTGGCCTGGTCCTCTCCTCCTTGGCAGGCTCGGCTACACGTACGCTTTTTCGACAACGATGAGTGGCCGCTAAACGCGCTCCCTGAGCAGAAGTGCATGCGCGCCAACGACAATATCCCACCATGCGTGCCACCAAAATCGCTGCGAGGAAAAGACCAAGGTTGGGCCCAGCCATGCTCGCGGTCGATGGTGGATGCTATGCGCCGCCTCCGCGAGGTCCGGAGTGTGTGCCGCCGATGCGATGGCCAAGCGCCTTTGTCGTCACCGGTGTATGTGTTGCACCCAGCAATGGGGCAGAGAGATGGTCGATGACCAACAGATGATTTACATGCTCTCAGCTAAGTGACGAGGAACGGTGAGCACCGCAGCGGTGGCAGACAGAGATTGTCACGTGATACGTGCGCCACGGAGTAATGCGATTTTATCGACGTCGCTGTTAGCTCATCGAAATCGCTATTTTCGAATGGCCCGAACAATGAACAAAATTTCTTCTGACACTGCGGCAAGCACAATCTCGTTTTCCAAATCTTAAGAACTGCTATGGATATTACGTTGGGTGTGCTACACGCCTTTCAACAAATAAGGACCGTAACAGTAAAAGCTAAAATATCAACTACTCACTATTACTTAACAAACCTTAAGCTGTTTAACTCGAGCAGCCTAATTTCAACAATTGCATATTATTTCGTCCTGTCACTTTTTTTTCACACGACGCACAGCTATCGCGCACGCCCAAGATCACACAGTGCTGCTTGGATCTCTTATCTCGTGTGCGCTTTGGACAAGCTGCTTATCGAGACAGTTAATGCACACGACAATAAACGAAGAGATTCTGGACAAACTTTTCATATAGAGTCAGTGGTGAGAGATATACAGACTTTGCCTGAAACCTCAAGTCGTGATGTCAGAAGATGAAATTCACAAGTATGGTAGCTCACGTCGGTACCACTTCAAAGATATCTAGCTTAGTTACAAGTATATCAAAGAATAAAAAATGCGGTCTTTTTTGTGCCACTTTGAAGTCAGAGTGCGCAGATCAGCATGCTCTGCAAAAGGAGTTCACACCTTCCCTGTCAGCTTCTCCGTCATGCCTTCCCAAGGTGGTGCGGTGTGATCGGCTCAAGCGGCGGGACAGGCATTGTTTTTCCGGCCCTCACAAACCATTCCCGCCTTCGAAGAGGAACTAACCTTGCTTTCAGTCTTGTATTCGTGTAAATTTCTAGGGCTCCCAAAACTAACAGCTCCCACGTTCGAGTGCTATAGTTACACTATTCACCACACCTGAACCTTTCTATCTAGGCTCTTTTAGCATGCACAAGACAGAGAGGTTGCAGCCCATGTTCGAGGATAAAAGTGGGTTCCATATTACCATACGGAAAAAAGCGGTTTGGTAAAGTAAATGAGGCGAAACATAAAGGATCCTATTTTGCATCTCAAGGCAAGGTGCCTATTTATGAGTTCTGGGTTGGAATGTGTTTCGTTGCTGTGATGGAAAAATCTAATGCACGGCACCAAGCTGCATTTTCGTTAAATAATCTATCGCTACTTTCCGTGGCAGCCAGCCATGCATCACTTCGACCAGTGGTTGGCATCTTGCAGGATGCAGTCAATAAAACAAATAAATATTTATTTATTATTTTATTCAGTTCTCATTTAATTATTTTGATTTATGTAACAATTTATACGCGAATATTCAAGGGAGACAAGAACGACATAACACAACTGCTGCTCGCGACATTGATAAGCATCAAAGCACACTTCGTAATTTGCACACATGACTGCAGTGTTAATTTCCGTTCTCAATGAACCAGGTGATTTCTGCCCACTCAGCGTCTGCTTATCGTTCTCTGCTATTCAGCGGGATGGCTTTTCCACGACTCACACCGAAGCATCTCAGTGAATTGAATCGTATAGATTGATTTCAACTGCTCGATCCTTGCTTCGCGTACCTGTCTCCATCTCAATCGTTGCCCCAGTCGTGGCAGGTGCCTTGCATTAATTTGGATGCTGTCCGAGCCACACTTAATGCCACGTGCGGTCAGCTTGCGTCCAATCATTTTATTTGGAGAAGTAATTAAATATCTCCATCTGCACTTAGATATCTGGCTGAAATCAATCAGGCCATTCAATTTGTTGCAGACGACTTTTACCAATGCGAGAGCGTAATTTTTTTTTGCGTGGTCCACTCTGTTACGGTACCGAGCGTGCGCTTGCTGAAGAGAATGTTTGAAAAGTCAGCGTTGATAGCAGTACTAGGACAGAGATTTTTATTTCGACAACAGTGAAGACAGAAGGGCCATGGCGCAATACACCAGCTACTGAGGCGTGCCAAATATAAACCTTAGGATTTCTAACCGTCCTCCAGGGCGATGAAATGTGATAGTGGTCACGCTTCTTCCCTCACCCTCTTCCCCGCACTGATATGTGTTGGCTTAATGCTCTCTTCTTTGGCTACTAAAGAGCAGTTGACGACATCGAATGCCGGCACCAGCCGATGGCGGTGAAATGCACAAACGCTCATGTGGTGCACCTGTCAATTCATGTATACGAACCCTCACGTAATCGAGATTAATCAGGACACCTGCAATAACGCAGAACATTTTTGCCTGTTTTCACTGTTTCCTTCATTTATAATATTTCACCGGGCAGTTCTTACTTCTGCCCATTTTTCGACAATTACTGCACATTCTTTTTCCTCAGAAAGATCTTGCGTTTTAATTCTGCATTTCAGCTCTTCAATAACTGCCTATAAAGGAACGCCAGCTTTAGGGTACTTCTTGCTTATTATATAACAATTATGTAATAAATTTTCAACGGGCTAAACTTTTCGTCAACAAATAAAGGCAGCCGTCGATATCAATCTGCTGTAAGTATCACGCTCTATTGATACCTGCGTGTCTCGTCTGCGGGGCTCCTCTGCAAACTTCTTTTCACATTGCGTTACGTCTACTAGCGTTCACGAAGTTATCCTAGATGTGCCGCTTGATGTATTGAAACCTGCCTAATATTCTACGGGCCACATGCTGAAAACAAATGCTCTCGAAAAATGAGACACCTCCACGGATTGCAATCGGCATACCATGTTAGTCTGTGGGTTTGTAATGCGCTTACAACAAAAACTAAGACATGAGAGAACTACTGCAAAATATAGTTAAACGGACGCGTGCTTCTGTCAAAGTTGAAGAAATTATTATGCTGTGACGTCATAAAATACAAAATATACCTCGAAGGCAGAAGCCAACTTCTACATGTACACAACTGAAAATCTGATTCAATAATCTCAAGAAGCACATTAGTTGCCGAAATTTATATGGTACAAATGGCAGAATAATTTAGGTGTGTTGGTCCTGTATTGTGCCTACATTCAAACAAACAAAATTGTCTCAAAACCGAAAATTAAACGCATATGTTATTTTCCTGCTATGGGTTGGCAACCATATGAAAAGATTGCATCGGTATAAGGTAACTCAAATTTTAGGCAGAAGTATCTGTCCTGCAGTGAAGGTAACACCTTTCATAATTTTGAAGTCTACTCGAATAGCTTCAAGGCCAATGCTGGCATGTACCAGAGTGACAAAAAGATGCTATTATAGGTAGGGCATGTAAGGAAAATGCTCTGTATTGGTGCAAGTTTTCACACTGCGACCTGCCGTGGTGGCTCAGTGTCTAGTGTGTTCGGCGGCTTTGCCCAAAAACGCGGAGTCAAATTCATACCGCGGCGGCTGCATTTCGTTGGAAGCGAGATGCATACGACGGTTTTGTGCTTTGCGATGTAAGCGCGCGTTAAAGAGCCCCATTTTGCCGGGATTCATTGGTAGCTCTCCACTGTAGCGTATCTAGTAGCCTCACCTGCGTTATATTCTACATTTTAATGTGTTGTCAGATACTAATTTTCGAGACATTTCGCTTCCGAGAAGCCAAGCGCCAGGCCAGGGGAAAGCTTCTACGCGTTGTATCACCGGCTGCTGCCCCGCTGTAGTGGCGGTCGAATGCCGCACCTCCAGCATACGAGGACACTGTTCATTTGAGTAAGCCTGAGCTTTAGAAGTTAAACCGCACATAACACACCATACAACCTCTACGTCCAAGAATGAAGCATAACCTCTGACTGGACGAGTTAACGCATCATGTCGAGGCGCTGCGAAAACTTCAAGCTTGGGCAATTGTGCGGCTGTGATTTGTTTGTCCCGTAACAAAGAAGACTAAGAAAAATGAGAGATGTGCCACATTAACTAACAAGTTCCTTCATAAGTCCTCCAAACTCAAGATGCTTGCATCAGGTGAAAGCGAAGCTGTTCGAATCAGATGTCTGTTTGATGATCCGAAGGCACAGGTTCATGGGTAAAGCTTTCGCCCACATTCCACCGATTTGTCAAAAGGGAATGCAGGCGCGTGCCAAACCTGTTCTCTCCTGCTGTACCGAATATCATGCGTGCAGTCGATGCCACTTCAAAGACTTCATTAAAAACTTCAGTGAAGATGACTAAAATGCAACCTGTGTTTTAAGGCGGGACATTGAAGGCTAGTTACCAGAGCGAGAAGAAAGAAAGTCGCATAAATATGCAAGCATCAAAAATGATAGGATGGTGGCACCGGAGGACTTGTTTACGGTGGTCGATGACCGCGAAAGGGACAAATTTTTTCGTGCTGAAAAACACTCCTGAGTACACCTTGGAAAGCGACAACCGAATAGATTAATAAATAATTATTTTTACCCCTGTTTCCAGCTGTGTTTGTGCAGTTTGGTGGCCAGATGGCAAAGGAGTGGTTTATTTCGTTTCTGTTTCGTTTTTTTTATATCACCGTTCAAACCATGCATGAATGCTGAAGCGGACGGCTAGCAGAGCACGAACTGTTGTATCCTCACTGTTTACTGGAAGTATCTGCCAGCAGCACTACTGCGAAAGTTGCAAGTGGAGAAGAAAGTTTATTAATTGTTGCCACAAATAAATGCCTCCGGTGAAGATGACAAGGTCTCGCGAACCGAAGGACACGTGTCACGCGTGCAACTAAGCGAAGAAAAAGCCACAGGTCCTCTTTCTCTGCCACCATTATTTTTCTATATACAGCCGCACGCATATAATACAAAGAGAATAAGTAGGCCGGCATCAAGTTCTGCCATTAGCGGTTTGTTACGTAAAAAGGACAATGCGGGAAATCACCCTCGACACTGAAAACCCGAAGTTTTTTACGTGCAAAGAGGGAAACTAGGTAGCACCCTCGAGAGCTAATTAATAGCTGCAAAGTAACTGGATCAGGTTTCAAGCCTGCCGATTTGTGCACTTTGTTATCAGATGTGAAGGTTATAAAAGCCCTTGGATTCTAAGATTCCTGTGTTGAGCTTGTTACGCAACATATTGGCGTGCTCTTTATGTTGTTCTGGGTGGGTAAGAACATGAGAAATGTATCACCTTGCTACTGCGAAAGGAGGAATCAGAGTGCCTAGGCTTTCAGTGAAAATATTTAGTGGAGCAAAAACATCAAAGTAATCACCGGGAGTAAATCCAACTGTTTTCGCAGGATTGCCGCATCCGATTTCTGTTCGTCCCGTGTTTCTTTTTTCTCATTTTCAGCAGCGGCTTACTGCTCTTGTGTTCTGTTGTTAATTTTGCGCCGCAAATAATACCCTCCTTATAATGCAGCGAATAAAATTTTTCTGTCTTCTTAGATCTCAGTAATATTTTTTTAAATGAACGGATCATACACCAAAACAGTCGCGATTAAACATTTGCACATCCTAAAAGAAACTCCGCCATTACAGTTCCTACGTGCGGACCTCCGATATGCTTCGATCTATTTTGCACCTTTGTGTTGTTACTTCGATAACTCGAAAACCTGAAGCTTAGCTTTGGCATCTGCTACAGTAAATGAACTACAGAAAATGAAGATTTTTCTCTTTTCTGGACCACAGAAGCTTTCAGGAATGAGGAACCCCCAAAGTTTTAATCCGTCGCATACTCTTCCGGGGGTTGTTGGTAGCCCTGCCGTCGAAAACAATCCAGGCATTAAATGATGAAAAAGCTTTCCAGTGGAAAAGACGTGAGGTAATCTAACTATGCTTACATAAGTTATCTAAGTTATCCACTCAAAACAACAATATTATCATAACAGAGGCAGTATACCTGCCTAGTTTTGCTGCCGATGTCTTTTTCTGTAGGGAATCCTTGTTATAAATTACTCCTAATCAAACTAAAGGCGGAAGCGGGACCTCTGCAGCATACTTCTTCGGTGTTGTGGCTTTCTTGTTTTTGAGCACTCCCTTCCCGGCTCGCTACCGGCAATTCACTGCCGGCCATGGTATTCGATGCAGAGTGCCGTGCCATCCTCCGCATACCGAACATCCCATCCGCATATTGCCACTTTCCACCTATTGCATTAAGCTGTTGTTGCATATCATAACAACACGTATCTTACATATCAGAAAGCATCGTTTGATAATCCTTATATACGAGGTAACGCTCTTTGACATTAGATAGTACAGCTCCAGCTGTCTAGCAGGGAAACAACGAGAACACACACTTCTGAGAAGATTCTTGGATAAGGAACAACGAGAGTCGCCTGTGCTCTTTACAAAGCTGTACCAGCATTTAATTTTCCGTTTCCGCAATAAAACTATTTGTTATTCATGTGATTTCTACCCGCATTCCAAGTCGAGGGCATTGCCGTAGAAAGGAGAGAGATAGACGTGAATTATACCGCAAATTCATCATCTCCCTAGCGTTTCACAAAATTCGTGCTTGGCGCTCATCGAGTGGTGTGCCCCGCAATGAATTGCTTTCTGGTTTTTTCTTCACGAGAACTGAAAGAAGACATTTATTCTAGGCGTGTTGCGTTTTATTAATTCTCCTTTTAGCATACGTATTACTTTCTCTATATCGCAAAACCTCGCCGCCCGTTGTTCAAGCTAATTCACGACACATGCGTGCGGCTTATAGTCCTGTACGCCTCGCGGAGGTGCACATTTTGTGGATCAAGGCCTTCCTCCTTTTTTTTAACCTCCAGTCAAAGAACAGCCCCGCAATCTGGGTGCATTGCGCGAAGAGTTGAGCACAAAGGCGCTCGTCGCATCACCGGGAAACAAAACCATCCACATGAGTTTAGTAGAGCGGATTAATCGTTTCGCGCCCCTCGTTAGGTTGCTGCGAAGTTTTGCAGTGCCCGGTAACTCGAAGGAGACGCGGCACTAGTTAAGCAAGCACAATTAAGCTGGCAGGGACCCAAGCAAGTAATGCTGATGCGATCTCTGTGCTGGCGCAGAATTTACTTGCTTTCTATAGATGAAAAG
Organism: Amblyomma americanum; assembly: GCA_030143305.2. Lineage (NCBI taxonomy): Eukaryota > Metazoa > Arthropoda > Arachnida > Ixodida > Ixodidae > Amblyomma > Amblyomma americanum. Next base: position 244,150 of record JARKHS020001171.1, on the reverse strand, counting down.
AGTAATGAGACTCTCGGACTTGTAATGCGTTTCCCCTATTCGCTTGCTTCTATTTTTTCTATTACATGCAAACGCTACTTACAGGAGATGGTAGCCAAAAGAGGCTTGCGAGCACGACCAGCTGAACAGGGCGTACCTATGTTAGTGGTTCCCTATTAATACTTAACACATGTGGATAGGACGATGACGCCTACGGTTTTTCAGGGGATTGGTAGGGCTGAAAATGAGTCATTTAATTAAAAGAATTTTAAGGTTTAAAGAATCACATGACCAGATCGTCGAGCTGAACGAGGCTTATTCTTATTATATAAATTCAGGAATGCTGTCTGCGGTGAGTTATACTCAAGTTTAGCATTTTCCTTCACTTCTCTCCTCAAACGGATGTGCACTAACAGCGTCCCGTAGGATAATTATGTCTAAATTTTTGGTCAGCCGGAGCTATGCTCATATCATACCACACTAGGTGTGCTGTGAACTGTTCGTACATGTTTGTGCTTCAACCTAAGGATATTTAAAGTTATCACAGTAAACGCACAAGCACACAAATGAACCGGGTGAGAGACATGCGTAAGGATCACACGCCAATGGCATCACGCGACGACCCCTTAGCGACATTGCGCGTAATGCAATGTCTCAACGACGTCGATGCATATGCGTTGTTGCATTTTTCTGGTTTCAAGGGTAAGCCGATGCGGATACCTTTGCTGGTGGAATAACTGTTGTGAAGCTGCACCAATTAGAAATATCCTTCAAATGTGACTGCTCGACTATTTTGAGTGCCATTTTCCGATTAGCTCAGAGGACAGTTTCCGATTCAAAATCGTTACAGCGACGCTATGGACAGGTTCATGCATTTATTGTCACTGAACATTGATCATTCGATCCTTTTGAGTACGTTGACGTTTGTCTGGCAGGAAATGGTACAATTATTGCCGAAAAAGTATGAGTTTAATATTATCCTCGCCAGTTGTTTCAAGCTCGTGACGCCATTACAGAGCGACGCGTTGCCATCGTTTAGAAAAAAAATTGAGCTGTAGTGCGGCCTCTCGGAATTGTTCCAAAAAAAACTTGCATCGACGCATGCATTTTACTTGCGAAATCGAGCTGTGATGACAAAGCTGTATTGGTATTCCTGTACTTTTCTATATTATGAAAGCTCCATTTTGTCGAGTGCGGATTCTCTTTGCTAACATAAAGCACTACAGTATCATGACATGCCAACTTCTAATTTTCCTCAGAGTTCCTTCAAGAAAACTATTATCATTCACAAGGTATCATAACGTTAGAAACAAGGAGCCAGCGGGATTCGAATTTAAATACTCTACCGAGAGTCCTTCAATATACTTGTCAAGAAATTGCTGGGCAAAGCCCGCAGTTTCAAACGGATATCGAAGATAAGCTAAACGTATTGAAACTACCTAACAGGAATGTGCAAAGCAGCACACTGTAAATTAAATCTATAAATTAAAAATAATCGTTCTTCCCAGGCCGGAAAGCTTTACTAGGGCAACTGTCCCAGCGGAAAAGAAGGGCAGGTTGGTGTGTTAGCCCATGACGTACTACGCACCTCTTCTGCGTTCACTATGGATGTTTTTCATGGAACTGCCGCCCCAAAAAAGACGTTGCGCTAGGCCTATCTCTATGATTTCTTTTCACTAGAGGACTCTGTCGAAATCTATAGACGCTGAGGCTGTCGACCAATTGCACACATTATACTCTACATTCTACATTCCACATTCTACTCGCCTAGTGCCATGTTACAACTGTACAGGGTGCTTTTTCTAGGGTGTCTGCGATACAGCTTGCCAGCAATAAACAACACAAGCAAAACGAATCTACGCACAATACAAAGTCTTCAGGGTCAAGTGCTCCGGATCTGTCTAGGCCTGCCTCAGAGTGCTTCAACAGTGGCTACGATAGCAATCGCTAGAGACCACCTTGTCAAGACCAACATTGAAATTGAATTACTCAGGACCCATATAAGGTATCTAGCCAGGAATCCTCGTCACCATTTAGCCTCTCTACCAGCGGACAGGCCACACCCATCTTTCAGCCAAACGATAACTGCAAATGATGAATCATTGCAAGATTGTTTCACTCCGGCTGCGAGACCTTCGATCACTCCATGGTGCCTCGCTCAGCCAAAAATCAACGTCGCAATACCTGGTATCTCGAAAAAAGCTGATCTGTCATCACCAGCCCTTAGACAGCTCACGCTACTACATTTGTACGAGAACTACCGTGACTCAACGCATATTTACACTGATGGATCCGTCCTTCCAAACAGCTCTGCGGCGGCAATAGTCATTACAGCGAAAGCTACAACAATCAAATTTAAGACTACCCACGCGACAACATCGACGGCAGCAGGTCTCGCAGCGCCCTTAACTGCCCTTCATCACAATGGTGATGGACCGCCCCACAAATGGACAATATTCTGCGATTCGAAGGCGGCACTGCAGTCTCTACTGTCACCTCTACGACGCGGACCGCACGAACAACTAATCTTCCATATTACAGAGACGTTACACCATATAAGTGATTCCGGCCATGAATTAACGTTCCAGTGGCTTCCAAGTCACTGCGGGATTATCGGCAATGAACGGGCGGATCACGCTGCCCGCTCAGCCCATACTGAGGAGCGCCACGTCCCAATTCCTCTTTCTAGAACTGACGCGGCACGGAAGCTCCGCCTACTTGCTCGGCAGTGCACCGAGTCGCAATGGAATGAGCCACATTTAAGAAATACGCGACTGTACTCACTTGATCCAACATTAAGTCTTCGAGCGCCATCACAGCTTCGCCGTAGAGACGCCACGCTTTTATATCGACTTTGGTTGGGTGTTGCCTTTACTAAATCCTATGCCTTCCGCATAGGGATGACCGACACCACAACCTGTGACCACTGCGGCCATGAAGAGTCAATTGGCCATATATTGTGCTCCTGCCCGCAGTACAGTCCACAGAGGGCATGCCTTAGCCACGAACTTGACCAACTGGATGACCAACCGCTATCCGAAAAAAGAATTCTACAACATCGAAAGGACCTACCGTCGCAGAAGAAGGCCGTGCAAGCGCTTTTGCGCTTCTTACAATCTACCGGCCTGTGTGAAAGACTTTAACTGGAACGCCTTGTGTGTGTGTCTCCATGTGTGCACGTTCCTTTTTTTTTGCGTTTTCCTCTCTGTCATCTTTCTAACCCCTATCCCCCATCCCCAGTGTAGGGTAGCAAACCGGAGACACACCTGGTTAACCTCCCTTCGTTTCCTTTTCATTCTCTCTCACTCTCTCTTCTACTCTGCCCGATCGAAGCTGTCTCCGGGCGGCAGCTCAATATTCATGGCGGAAAATCTTCAAGCGCCGACCAATCATTAAAAAGATGACGTTTCGGCCCCGGCTTACGGGGGCCTTGTTCACGATCTTGTGAACAAGGCCCCGTAAGCCGGGGCCGAAATGTCATCTTTTTAACGATTGGTCGGCGCTTGAAAAATTTCCGCCATGAATATTGAGCGGCCGCCCGGAGACAGCTTCGATCGGGCAGAGTAGAAGAGAGAGAGAGAGAGAATGAAAAGGAAACGCAGGGAGGTTAACCAGATGTGAGTCTCCGGTTTGCTACCCTACACTGGGGATGGGGGATAGGGGTTAGAAAGATGACAGAGAGGAAAACGCAAAAAAAAGGAACGTGCACACATGGAGACACACACACACAAGGCCTTGTTCACAATCTTGTGAACAAGGCCCCCGTAAGCCGGGGCCGAAACGTCATCTTTTTAACGATTGGTCGGCGCTTGAAAAATCTCCGCCATGACCATACCCGACCAGACGGGTTTCCGTCGAACCCTGGATTTCAGCTCAATATTCCAATGCCGCAATCTCTAAGTTGCATCCGTTTATTCAATGATGCCGGCAGGGCAAGTTTCTCATGTCGATTTTCTTGGTAGGCTAACAAGGTTGGCTCTTCAGCAGCTAGATTTCATTCCTATTGTATATTGAAGAGGAAATATACAAATATGCGCTGTCTGAAAGATCAAGAGAAAATACAGAAAACCAAAAGAATAACTAGATAAAGTGGTCATATCCAAAAAATACTACAAAAAGCAGCACCAAGAGCTTCCGGGGTTACTTGTCTCCGGGCGACGGTTCTCAGCAAGCACTACAGCCCTTTGTGAGTGGCGACGGACCATATTGGTGAAATCGGACGCACGAACCTGACAAATCCTTGTTACCCACACTTGGACTATAGGCGGACAAGTCTCCCGGCGGTCGCCTGCTTGCATCATCATTAGGGAAATGGGCAGCAGTTCGACGGTGTGCTAGCAAGTGGGCTGCAGCATTAGATTCCGTTGTCCAAATGTCTGATTAGGAGCTTGCGCGCGTGGGGTAGCACATTCCGATATGCAGCCGCAGCTGGCGTGTACGATGCGCCCATAATGAAATTCAGTACGGTCCGAGAAATAGGCAGTTCAAGAAGTGTAGCTTATTCCTCGCTTTTTCTCTTTCGTTTCTCATTGCGACAAGGACCTTCCTGCGCACGTGCCTCTTTTTTGCGCTATACAGCGCAGAAAAACCGGGGATTCTAACAGTGGCTCAGTGCAGTATAATTAATCCTGCCCGTGTTAGTTACTTCATTTTGAATATTGAAAGAAAAAGCTCAAAACTTAACAGAGTTGAAACGCAGCGCGGAAGGAAGGAAAAAGACAGGCGGTGATTGATTTCTTGACAGTGCTATATATCTCAGGAAAAAGGTCTATATAGAGATTTCTACTCTTGCCTGCTCCTGAAACGTAATCAGCGCAAAGAAATCACACGAATGGCGGGGAAACATTACGGTGTTCCGGAGCACAGGTGACAATCGTCATAAACCAAGCTCAAGAGCAGTTTATCTTTGCCTAAATAATCATCGGAAAACACAGGGACAATGCAACCAATGTGAAGTTTTGCGTGTTTGGCATTGTCCTGAACGAAAAACCTAGGATGAGGTAACGAGAAATGTGAATAAAAATTAGAACTAAGTTTTCAAGTAAAGTGGAATTTCGGGCAAGTTGTTTCATTGCTTAAATTCATGTAAAGCCGAGAAATAAAAAAATGGCTGTGGATTAGCCATGGTTAAACCTGGAGTGATGCGATAGCTACAGCTGGCCGAGTGGAACTCGCTTAGTCGAACTGCAAGGTCAGTTCGACTAAGCGAAACGCTATTGCGTTTCGCTGAGCGTTCCTTATTCATTTTTGTCCGTGGACGTAGATTCACCCTTTCCCCCTCTATCCCACTTCACTCCTCCCCCACTCGGTTTTGCCGGTGCGCCGCGTCACCGGCAGCTGCCACGGTGGCCACGGTGGCCACGGCGCCGCCACGCTGAACGCTCGAAATGCTAGCGTAATGTAGGCGCGCGGCGCGCACACCAGCTGCGCGCTCTGACGTCACTCCGCGCATGCGCACAAGTGACGAGGTGGTCGGCGTCTGCTCCGCCGTCGGCGCAGCGGCGAGGCGCGCAGCGCGCACACCAGGTGCGGGCTATGACGTTACTCCGCGCATGCGCACAGCTGGCGGAGCGGTGGTGCCACGGCTCAGCGCGCAGCCACGCTGACCTCGAGAAGTGGCTGGCTATTGCTGCAATAAGCACGTGCTGACTATGTTTGCATCAAGTGAAGCAAGCTGATGCTAATTTTCTAGTCAGTGCTTGTCCTTGTTTTCTTCGCGCCTCACTTTTATATAGCGTTAGCATTAGAAACCCTTGTTAAAAAAATATGTGCACCCTTGTGTACCTACGCTTAAAATAGGTTTTGAGGAAAAGAAATTACACAGTTTCTGTCTAACTTCGCAGTTAACACCTCATCCACGTCGTGAGGCAAGGGGTGAGATGGGAGTGAAATACGGTAGACAGAAAGAGGTTTGAGGTGTGTGTATTCAACGTTTATTTGCAATTAGATGCATGTTGCATTCCTAATAAACTGTACAAGTTAGACTGGGAGTAGAAACTACTGATAGAAAGCAGATAAAATAAATTCATTTTAGGCACGATACTAAAAATGTACTTAAAGCGCGACACAAGAGGCAGTTTTCCATACAAAGTGCAGAGTAAATATAAATATTTAGGCATAATAGGACATCGGCGCGTTATAGTTAAAAAGCTAACATTCTTAAAAAGTAATGAGAAAAATAAATGCACAAGAAGCAAAAATCAGCAAGCTACATGAGGCACAATATGGAGTACTTACACCAATGCAAAAAGATTATAAACGTTAGAGCGAATAATTATCGCAAAGAAAAGAAGTAAAAATGCAAATATTAAATACATAAAATTGAAAGAGTGTACAACAAATGATTCTTCAAACAGTGCTTAATAGGCGGTTGGATGTGAGATGGTATGACAATTTTAGGCAGTGAATTGAATAATAAAATGGCGGAGAAACATATAGTCTTCAGTGTTGATTTTTGGCTGTGCAAACTATTATGGTCAGAAATTCTGGTTCTATTTCGATTACATAATAGCGTCGAATCGAAACCATTCAGATTAATGCCACCGCTATGAGCGCGAAAGATAAGCGTAGCTCACTTGTGGTTAAGTTGTAGGGAAATTTGCGGAATGTCAAGGTTATAATGAGAATGCGGAACAGAACCTCTAGGCATTCTGCATGTAATAAGGCGTACAGCTTGTTCTGAACCTGATGAAGATAGTCTAGGTGTATTAAGTATGTGTTACCCCAAGATGAGAAAAAATATGTAGGGATAATGTGCATAAAAAATATAGTACAGTGAGTGGATAATTTCTTGCTGATAGTAAATCTGAATTTTTTACTAGTTAGCTGATGCCAGAAAATATTTCAGTCGTGAGAGAATTACCATGCTTATCCAACTATAAATGCTTGTAAAGAAAAGGACACGAAGAAAGGTAACCGAATTCGTTGGGTACATGATATGAGTTCCCAAAGAAAGCTGAGGCGTAGGCGCAAGTTCTCTATTGCGCGAGTGAAATAAAAAATTTATTTTGCTACAACCTTTGTCCGTAAAGTTCCGAGACTGAGTCCATTAAAAAAATGCGTTTAACATTGAAATCACTTCTGCAGCACCCCTTCGAAGTAGTCTCCCTTGCAGTCTATACACAGCTTCCAACGCTTCTTGAGGTCTTGGCAAGTGCTGTGAAGCGCTTCTTTTGGCAGGGCTGTCAGCTCCTTTGTCGTGGCGTCTTTAGGGTCCTCTTTTAGGGCTCTCTTTCCACGAGGAAACAGGAAAAATCGAATGGGGAGAGGTCATTCGGGTACAGTAATGCTGTCCTTGGCGAGAAATTTTGTCACGCTGAGAGCAGTGTGCGGCCTTGCGTTGTCGTGGAGAAGGCTCCATTGTACAGTTGCCCATAAGTCAGAGCGACGGCGTCGCAGTGCATCACGCATGTGTTGGAGCACGCGGATATAAAACTCCTGATTTACCATCTGCCCTTGTGGGACGAACTTGTGGTGTATGACACCTCTGGCATCGCAAAAAACGATCAGCATCGTCTTTGCTTTGGTCTTCTGTCGCCGCAACTTTCTCGGCGCCGGAGAGCTTGTGGACCGCCATTCGGCGCTCTGCCTCTTTGTTTGAGCATCGTATTGAAAACACCATGTTTCGTCTTCAGCAATAATGATGCTGTCGACGAATGCAACATCCTTCTGTGTCTCGGAGAGCAAATCAGCGCTCACTGATGCCCGCGAGTCCTTCTCGTCCGGTGTGAGGGAGTGCGGCACAAGTCTGGCATTCAGCTTTCGTTTCCCCAAGTTCTCGCGCAAAATTTGGTGGCATGTTGTCTTACTAATGTCGAGAGCATCTGATACCATGCGCACTGTAATTGCGCGGTCTTGCTGTACGATTTCCCTGATCCGATCCACGTTGTTTTCATTCCCTGAGGTTGAAGGGCGCCCCTGCCTTGTGTCGTCTTCCACCGACGTTCTCCCGGAAACGAACCTCTTGTGCCTCTCGAAAACTCGTGCCCGCGATAATGTCTCGTTGCCGTAAGCGTCACGAAGGAGCTCATACGTCTGTGTGGCTGTCTTGCAAAGCTTCAAACAGAATTTTGTGTTTACACGCTGTTCGAGGTGGACGTCCATGTCTCCACATTCACTCACAGTAGAATGCGCAGACTACTAGTGACAACGTATTTTTCTACATGTAGTGCCCATCTTGCGGCTGCTCACAGCAATTAACATAAATATCCCAGGTTAGCCCGAAAAGATGGCGCTACACATACGCACCAACATTTGTTTTGGGGAATCATTTCTAGAGAAGAAAACAAATCAGTCTCTAAACTTTACGGACAATGTTTGTAAGATTAATTTCTAACAACTTTTCCGGCACCAGATGACAATGCTTTTTAAATCGTTATTTACTTGTTTCATTAGATTTGAAATGACTTTATCAGGTGCCGAAGTGGAGGCCGCCGGATTAAGTTCTATGACCTGGGAATCTGCAACGTGCACTGACATCGCATAGCGCACAGCCTCTTTTTGTATTTCGCCTCCATCGAAACGCAGCCGCCGCGGCTGGGTTCGAACACAGGTACATGTTCACATGGAGCCTCAGTTAGATTGCGGCAAAGTAGACAGCATAAAATCGCCCTCTCTGTTTTAAGGGAAAAGAAGGGAGAGGTAAAGTGGGAGGGATCTTGAGTGGCGGGTGGGGTGAGGGGGTACGTTGTGTCACAATGTGTTTCCTAGATTGGACTGGGAAAGTTGAGCGGGGGTACGGCGTTTTACACGGTGATTGACGTAGTGGATCCCGCCACCTGCTCGCCCGATGTAAAACCTCAGTCCGCAGAGAACACTGCTGCTAACACATACACTGCGTCATCAATCTCATTGATCGTCTATTTTTAGCGGTGTTTATTACCTTATGAAAGAAAGACGGGGATGGTTGCCAAAGGGCAGGATATCTGACAAAGTCGACACTCTGGCTTGCAGATGGGCTCCATCATGCACGGCAATTACCGCAATCAAGATTACGGGCAAAAGACTTAAGTCGTATTCGTAGTGCGTAGTGTAAAACATTTCTTGTGTTTCCTCTTTTTTTTCAGATTCTTCTGTAGTAAACACATCCTCCCAATCACTCTTATCGCCATTCATATGCTCTTGTGAGCATTCCCGATCACAGATGGCGAGAGGAGAGCGAACGTCAAACCGATTACTAGCTTAAGGCGAACGCCCTGTAAGAACGCGCCTGATAATGCGCACCCCTGAGTTTTCGCCTCAAGGCGCTTAAGTGATGGCTTCGTGCAGGTTTCTAATTAAATCCGGTTTCTCACGCAGAGCCACATAGCGACGAGGGGACGAGAAACCATGCACACTGCGCCTAGAGTGACAGTAATTGGTTTCGTTATAAAGCGGCAGCCACGTCCCCATCTGTTATGCGTGAAAGCCAAAGGTTTCGGCCACCGAAGGACATGTGTGATCAGTCTACTTGGGCCAAAGGCACGTTTATTGCTTTCGGCCTTTTGCGCAATAAGCAGATCCGTGCTTTCCACATAAGGGCAATGCGTGGCAAAGCGGTGCCGACCAGCATACGGCGTGTCTCTAAGGGTTAACCTCATGCGACGTGATTTACCCTGTCGAACCTCCCTTTAACGAGCTAGCCAAAGAAATGCCTATTCTTGTGAGGCTCAGTAGCAGATCATGAATTTCATATCTGGTTTTAAGAACTAAGATTTACTTAGAATAGTATATAACGAACCTCTACCGAACCGCACTAGGCATTTCCCGAACTGTACGGCGCGCAACATTTCCTAACCATTCCAGATGACAGACTGAGGTCACCGCCCATTACTGGCTCTCTCCACCACCGCACATACCATGCGGAAAACGACGCGCCTATAGCGGAGCCCTCATGGAGCGCTGCTGCGGACGATTCGTCGGCGTCGGCTTTGGCGTCACTTCCCTCCCGCTGCATGCTGCCCGCTCCGAGTTCGCTGTGCTTCTCAGCGGCTGTGTCCTACAGGTATGGTTTCCTATTTTGCAGCCTGGTCAGATGCTTTTACCATTTGGCAGGGCATTTGGTGCGCCTCGCGGTACTGTCGTTCCGCTGGTTTGAAAAGGTCAATTCATAATGTCAAAGGTGGAAAACAAAAGCTCAGGAGAATTTCCGGTAAACAGAAACCGGCCGCAATGAAAGCTGTCATCTAGAGCGCGAACAAATTTCGTTTAGCGAGACTTGGCCGCGGGTCTTGGGTCGGCAATCTTCGGCTGCCGAGAAGAAATCACTTAAGCCGTTGCCCGTGCAGTGAAAGGAAATGTAAAGAAGCTGAAATCGCTTCCCTTAGAAGAATTTGAGAGAGCATTTCAAATGCTTTTCTAAAGCATTCGGTGTGGTGCGTCCTTTCTTGACAAGTCAAGTCTGCCATGCACTGAAGTATGTGACTAGCTTAGTTGGGCAGTATTCGGGGAAGCCAAGGAATGCGGACACTCGCGTCGAATTCACTACAGCGTGTTTTTTTTTCACAACAGACCTTATGAGTTCATCTCATATAAAGCAAAGCTAAATATTCTTATCAGAGTTCTCTCTGTCTTCAAAGCCCTCACTTTTTCAAGCCAGCCTTCTATGCGCTGAATCCAAAGCGGGCAGCAGAAGGAGCCGGCCGTGCAAGGTCGCGGCTTATACCAAGCTAGATAGGGTGCAAGGGCAAATATGTCTCACTATCGCCACATTTTCCAGGGTCTTTGCTGTCCGTTTCCTTCTTTTCCTTCGTGTAGAAAGCTAGATTTGTGGTTTTCGAAAGGAACGTAATCGAACGTTCTCTCAACATTAATCGTTTATGTATATAGTTTTAAATGCAAGTAGCTATAGTGGTAGCAATAATCGCTGCCACTTAGTTCTGGTGCAGTAAACATGCGCTGCATAACACAAATTCTCAGCCGCAGTTGTGGAGTGACTCTGCTGCTTGTTAGGAATTCGCCAACTTAAAACTGCGCTCAACAGCAAGACCAGCAGAGTGACAACAATACTTAGATTTTACTAGTCACCATCCAAGACCCTGTAAGCAGAGGACATTTGTAGGACAGGCATGTGCAAGGGCATGTGCCAACAACCACGAGAATTTGAAATACTTCCACTCAATAAAAAAGAGCCTGCTTGATTAGAAACTATCCCCAGGTCTTCCTTAATAATATTGTCTAATTAGCAATCAGTTTAAAACAAGGTGATGCACTTTAAAGATTCTTCTGCACTTTTAACAAAATACTTTTACCATCATCCCTAATAAAAACAAAATTCAGCGAAAATAGAACCTTGTTTTAACTAGCAACGACGGCTTCAAGAAAAAAATTAAAAGACGCTTTGGAAAATCTAAAGTGTGTTTGGAGAAAGCCTGTGGCCATTCGACTGATTATGCCCATGTCTTCTTCTTTTTTGCACATGGCACCGACAGTGGAATGGTCACAGGCTTTCGCCGAACACACTTTAGAATTTCCAAAGTGTTTTTCAATTTTTCTGGCTTTTGGCATAAGGGTAATCCAGCTTCCTGTGGCGCTTCTCTGATCCGCTTGCCGTGGAATCACAGGGCCGCTTGGGAACCATTCGACTAACTCGACAGCAACGAGACGTCTGACGAAGGATCGTCGCCGTGCCTGCCGCTGACGCGCGCACTGGCTCCATCTGGTGCACGAGTGACGTCAGTGTTGCTATTCTGAGCTTCGCCGCCACCTGTTTGCTGAGGGAGAGGAGGATGTGCGCCGATGCGTGAGGGAGAGGCCACAGGTGGCATTGTTCCAGGGCAGAGACAGACGAAAGGACGCCGCCAGTATGAGCTATTAAAGGCTTTCGCATTAATATTTCCCGGTTGCACCAAGGCTGATATCTATACACAGCACAAACCTGAGAGATACCCTAGTACAAGCTGGGCTCGATGAGAAACCCACAACGAGAATAAGTTGATGCTGCAGACCTAGAGGCAAGACATGCAAGTGTTTACAAAGCGATAGGTACATCCGTTAGAAACACCGCAAACATCTTGGATATAAAACTAGCTTTAAATGCACCTCGACTAATGTTATCTACATGCTGCAATGCTCCTCCTGCCAAAAACCATATATCAGAGAGATCGGAAAATCGATGAGCGTTAGTCTAGATGGTCACCGTGCAGACAGGGGACAAATTGTCCAAAAAGCAGTGTCGGAGCATTTCAATCAACGAGGCAATAACTTGGATGAACAGAATTATTCTTTCTCCAATCAGGCTCTAAATTTGCTAAGGCATAAAAAGTACAGAGAGGCATTCCTGATCCACAAATCTAGCGCCTTGCAGCGAGCGGGGATCGACACCTCCAAAGAGAACACAGAATCTCTGTGGTACGTCCAAAACATCTTGTGTGTGGTTATAAAACATACGGCTTTTTTAGTTTAGTGCGGCATATCGCTTGTTTACCGGCTCTTTTGCCCGACTCCCCTGCCTGCCCTTCCTCTTCTCGTACACCTCTTTTTCTTTTTATCTATAGTTTATTGCAATCTGACTTTATCTTAAGCACTGCGCCATCTGCCGCCTTTTCTCAGGAACCCTTTTCTTTCGCACTGCCTGAACCTCTTGTTTTGCTCTTGATTTGCGCCCCTCCCTTTTTGTTCTTGGCTCCCTGGTATTTCATTCGTTCTTCCTGCTCAGTTGTGCTCCGGTTTATCCAGGTCAACCCAACCAGTAACATGATGCCACCTGTCGCACTTGCAATGTGTGGACACACACCGTCTTCAAGTCCATGTTCGCTGTCTCTCCACCCTTCCCACCCCACGGATTCCTTTCTACTGAGCTGGTGTCTTTCTTTCCACAGTTCCGCAGGGTCAGCCCGTAAATACTCTTTATCTGCCACCATGCCTGCACAAGATTCACACTCCCATTTTCGCAACCTTCCCACTTTGCACCCTCCTCCCCACCACCGGCATTTGTGCTTGGAGTGAAGGCCCTATTTCAACCCGCCAATGATGAACGCGTTGTCCAGACGAAGACAAGTCCTGTTGTCGAAACGTTGGAAAGCACCCTAGGCTTCCCCCCCCCCCCCGCCCCTTGATCACTTTGTGTGTGTCAAGCAACCATCTCCTGCTCTTTCTATAGCAAAAAGTTTTGAGAAAGTTCCTTCATGTCGTATACTTTCAGACTGAACGTGGGTGGATACACAATATTAAAATGAGAGTTTCGGCATAGAGAAGACAAGCCAACCAACTGCTGTGAAACAGCAGGCCTGAAAAACCGTCTTTTAATTTAAAACCCTCTCTTCAAGAAGCACGTTGACAGCAAATTCACTTTCTCTCGCTTCAGAAAATGCCAGGCACGCCATGTGATCAGGCCCGAAAGGGTAAACAATCATTGTGTTCGGGCTTTTCATCCAGATTCTAAGTTTTTCTGCCTCTCACACTATTTGCTGGTTTGCGGCGGCGATTGAATATTTCACGCGGAGAAGCGAGCAACCAAGAACTCCTTCCTCTGTAACGCGGATCGTCTCCTTAGGCTTCGTATTCATTCACCGTTGATAACGCTGCGAACTGCGTTTGTTGAATGAGAGAGATGAGTTCAGGCGAAGAACATTTTCTTTGCCGTCGGCCTGGGTGCGGATAGATTCAATTTACCGGAAGAATGATTCGCCTGAATGTCCTGTGTTCCTGGAAGCATTTTTAGTAGTTGCTGCTGCTGCCTATTTTGGTGAAATATATGGGAAGTTGAGTGAACTTTCCGCGTACTATTAGATGAGTTGGTTTCATTATTTTTTTTACCGAGAGGCGCCAAAAGTTAACGCCAGGTAGAGAGGCACACAGGAGACGCACACGTAGGCTCTTCCTTTTGTGTCACTTGTGTTCTTCTCTCTCTGGTGCTTACGTTAGAAGCCTGTTTATTTTAAAAAAAAGACTAAATCACAAGCATAGTCGAAAGAAAACTTTCTCTTAACGTCGGCTGTAGATCGCGAAGTGCAGTGAAGCTCTAATGCAGCTTTCGCGGCGTTTGAGCTGTCAAGGAATGGCGATCACATTTGCAGATGAGAACAGCAACAACAACTTTAAGATAATAAAGAGAGCAAGAACTAAAGCTCGCATCTTTCTAATGTTTAGACATCATAATGTAAAAGAAAATGCTCTGAAATGCACGACTCTTAGAACAAATTACTGATTGTGCACTCCTTCCACTCGCAAGGCACGCCGGAGAGGCAGCCTTCTGGCAGCCCTCGAGCAAACTCTCCTAGCTAGCCTTTTCTCAGGTGACATGTTATCGGCGCGCGGTGCGCTAGCGCCAACTGATGAAAAATTAGCCAGAGGATGACGTGCCATTTGGTGAACCAAGAAAAGATAGCAGAGCGTCGTTACTCAATGTCAAAATCGCGACGAAGAACGCTGTCCACAGATCATCGATTAGACGTGTCCCGAAGAGTCAGTTGAGAAGGTCTGTTTATAACCTGAACGGCATTTCAAATTTGTAGTGCCTATGTTCTGCCGTGTTTTTTGCTCCGCCGGTCATTTCTGCCATTGAACCGTCGTATCTCGTAGTCTGGGCTGCGGGTGAGTTAGGGATGCGGGCCAAATGGGGTCTAGTCTGGACATGTCCTAGAAGACTTGGCTGGCGGGAGCCAAGAACCATCGGCCAACGGCCAAGGCGGCTGAGAGACTGGAAGTTCCACGGCCGAGGTGATCATGAAGTTCGGCAACTTACCAAATGTTGCTCGGCACGAAACGAAAGAGAGGATTAGCAGACTTGGTAATGCTGAAAGAAGGTATCTTGACTCAATGAAGGCGGGGATATTTCCTCAACACAATTTTTTCTCAAAGGCGAGTTCTTAATTTTCTCTATCAGCGGTGCTCTGAGATAACAGTTATTGTCAAGAGACGGCATGAATCAAGCGCAGTAACGGCAATAGTTTCTCAAGTACGAAAGGCAAGATGCAGCAACCGTTTGATACTGCCTGACTAAAGTATCTTAGATCATTATGTCCGAAAAAAAAGAATAAGAAGACAAACTGCTATGCTAGCACACTTTCGCGGTTAGAATTTAATAATGTTCAAATAAAAAAAAATCGGTATTCAAAAGCATCCGGATTGGTTTGACTAGGTCCACAGCGTTTTATTGCATGACAGCATGCCATACGGCCAGTATTCAAATTTTTCTTACGATACATGTCCACAAGTCGTAACTACAAATATTTAAACAGATGAATGCTTGCACACACCAAGCGAAAACGAGTAGTTCATGTGACAGAGCGCAATTATATACTAACACAAAGAAATAAATTGCAATACATAAGACTGGTGTTGAAAGGAATATATGTGACCAATGTACGCATTATGAGCAACTCTGTATGTGTATTGGAAAACAGGGAACAAAACCACAAAATCAAAGATCTATAATTTTACACGAAAATCAAATGCAGGTATTTCCTTAAGTATGAAAGAAGAAGCTGACGCTACAGTTCAACTCTAATTTGTCCGTAATAATTGAGCTTCCCAGGTTCTAACCTGTCGAATAGTAAGCCTTGTTCTAGGTTTCAAATCAGTAGCAATAAATAAAGTACGATTATTTCTACTCTCTCAAGCTTACTATAGCGTTAATAAGGTGACTTTATGTGTACGTGTGCCGAATTAGTTGTTTCAGCTCACCAAAAGAGGTTGTGTCTGATTAAAAAGGCATGTTCGCATTCTTGTAAATTTCTTAGTTTCCTTTCATTTTTATCCAGCATGAACCTCTCCCAACGAAAACCCTAACCCATAAGTGCGCCTAGGCCGCAATAGAAGATAATGCGCGTTTTCATTGGCGACCATGCTCAGTGAGGGAGCCACAGACCTTGATGACGTTCCTCGCTGAAGTGTGATGTTAATGGGCATTCATCTAGGACGGATTACTCCAATTCGTTCGTAAATTATCACCAACTCGTGCAGCTATTCATCCTCAAAGAAAGGAGAAAGTACTAAGCATTATTAAGCCCTAGAGAGTTTTAACTTGAATACATAAGCACTCTGTAGTTTATTTTTTTTCGCAGATAAAAACAACAACAAATTTCACAACATACAAAGAGTCAGGACTGGAGCTCGCCGGTTTTATGGCTCAAGATGGTTGCAGTAGAGCGATGTAGAAACGTCAAAATGAATATGGATAATGCCTCGCTGCGGAGCATTTTTATATTAGCATCGTTGCATTTGAGTCATTTTTTTCTTTCGAAGAGCTGGTGGTGTCACAATTGCAACCAATAAAAAAAAGATGAGGAAGCATGCAGCACGGAAGGAACAGTCAGGAAGTCGAGAAGGAAATAAGCGCATGATGCGAAGTGCCCTTTCATTCGTGAGTCGTCAATGACTTCCAAGGAATGGCATGAGTGTATTTCTTTGCCTACGTGTAACAACTGCACGGTAAAAGAGCGCTGTCCGACAGTTTGAGCTATAGACATACTTCTGGTTACATACGCATGTGTCACAGGAAGATGTTTTGCGGCGGCTGCGTTTTTATGGAGGAAAAACACTAAGACACCTGTGTGCTGTGCGATGTCAGTGCACGTTAAAGATCCCCAGGCGGTCGAAATTATTCCGGAGCTCTCCACTACGGCACCTCTCTCTTCCTTTCTTCCTTCACTCCCTCCTTTATCCCTTCTCTTACGGCACGGTTCAGGTGTCTAACGATATATGAGACAGATACTGCGCCATTTCCTTTCCCCCCAAAACCAATTATTATTATTACTCCTGGCGGGCTAATGCAATAAAAAAAATTCCGTGCATCCTTGCTACGGACAGATCATCAGGTTCCAAATAATGGTGCCATGCAATGTCTCGAAGCTGCTTTTCCCTTACCGTTCCCAGTAAGCAGCCAAAGTAGAGAATTATTCCGCGGTGTGATCACGCGTCACTTAACGTAGGATGTAGGTTTAGTCTTTAGAGCTACTTGTTTTATTGTTTCTCTACGGGGCCTGGTATTTCTGCTCTTGTTAAAATACAAAAGCAGGGTCAGATATTTTCTATCGGCTTTCATACATTCCGAGCATACAAAGTTTACGAGAAAACTGGAAACGCAATATACACACGCCGAGAGCCTTTTCATGCATAACAGACCAAGGCGCACTTGGCTTTCACGCAGCACCTGCAGTTGTCACAGCGCCGCTCTTGATGCTTTGACGCGGTCGGTGCTATATCCATGTCTTGGGGAAAAAATTTGCAGATGCGGCTCTGAGTGATTACGGTGTGGTGTATTGGCTAGGATGATTGGCTTTCACCTAAGAGGCCTAGGTTGGACTGCCGACTTTGGGAGGGCTCGGTCTCATAGTGTAATGGTGAGCACTCTACATTGAATCCAGCGACTGTGACTTCAATATATTTTGCTCACTTGATGGCTTTCCTTTCATTTGTGCGCTCATTAAGCTGACCTTTTCCTAGTCTTTTTTTTTATCCTGGAACCCACAGGAAACCTAGCATCCCTGAGGGCAGCCAGCGGGACTTACAGTAGATATTTTCTTCATCGTCTTTGTAATAGCTTATTCAAAGCAAAAAGCTATTGGCTACCTAAGGTACTACGGCCATCGGCAAGCGGAAGTTTTGAAAATAGCCATGTCTGCAACACGAGGTTAGTGGACGTGTTGTTCCATGAAAAGAAGGTATGCATGTCCGGAAAAGTTTTTCCAGAAACGGGACATCAGTAGCCTAAAAACTTGACGTGAAGTGTTTGGACCCTTCACAAACGCGCAATGCGTACTATTCTTGTAGTTTAAATTTAGACTATGCGAATACAAACAGGACCCACCCGAAGCAGGTCTATCAAAAGTATTTCGCACAAGAAATTGGTTACCTTATTGCGCTCATCTGGTTTCTTGGTTATCTACGTTGCGTTTCTATTTTGCATCGTATGCGCAGTAGATTTCCGCGTTATCCACGCATTGCTGGAAAGATCAAGGCAAACATTGACCGTTTTCTCCAGACGAAATATCTGTGCTTCCTCGCGGGAGATAAACTCTGAACAATCATATCATTAAACGTCTATTCACATGCAGTGTTTGTCTCCTAGCTCCGGTTTATATATTGCATACGTTGATGATAAGGGCGGAACGAAGACAATATGATTATCTTTGTAACTACTTCCAAAGCACACCGACATTTGGTTGTGGGCCATCGCCAGTAAAATATGTAGTAAACCACACGGGATGTCTTTTTTTGTGATACGTCAAAAAGAACGGTAAGCTCATGTACAAATCATAGGAGTGGAAGAGGAAGGAGTTCAGCAACCAGCTGGCAAAAAATCGAGTCTTTGCAGAGAGCCGGACGGCTCTGAAGCCTTTGCGGGCTGCTCCATGGGTGCGGAATACAAACAAAGAAGCGCATGCGGATCCCTTTGGAGCACTGATGATAATCTGCAAAGCCAGGAGCAGCAGCGCGCCACTGGTATCTTGGAGTATGATGAGGCCCATGTATTTCTTCGCGCCTTAAGCTTTCGAACTCTCTCTACGCTTTCGCATTGCTTTCATGCTAGCTAAGTAGGCTACAAAACGACAGCTTGTACAGCTTTGCAAAGAATTTTTTTCGTTTTTTATATTGTCCTATTACCGCGTGAAAAAAAAAGCGCCTTACTAATACAGACCGGCTTCCCCAACCGCGCACTGCTTAAATCTGTATAATATTTAGCTGTGCTTCTGCGTATAAATCTTTACCCTTAATTGGCGCAAAACCCTTTCGATGAAACAGTAAAAACATAGGACTGAATTTATATTTCCATGCATTTGTTTGAGGGTGCTTCGCACATGCACCATTATGTTTTCAGCTCAAGGATTTAAAAAAAAAAGAGAAGACCAGGTGATGATACGGAGCTTAAAATCCGTGGCTGTGCGAGAACGCTAATAAGGTTCCGTACCACCTACACATCGTGCTTCTAAGAACTTTGGCTTTCGCTAAGAAGGCCAGCATTTTAACTCCAATTGCAAAGAGTAGACTCCACCCCAGAAACAGATGCAATCAATCGAAGAGAGTGCCCAGGTTCTCAACGCGTGTCCAAGCGTAATATATCCGTCTTCTTAGAAGGATGCATCCGCAGAACAAAGAACACGGAGCTGGAAAGGCATTGTGAAAAATATTTGATCAATTTAGCAAAATTCATTTCTTTTCGGCACTCTCAGAACGCACAGGCAGAACAAATTACTGCTCTTTGAGGCAACTTGAATTCAAAGTTCCTTGGCCCAATTCTGAAGTGAAAATTCAGCGAATATTGCGCAAGGCAGGTAAAAATAACCTCCATCTCTTTGATGTTCGGAACATAGATCTATGAGCTAAATAAAAAAGACATACGTCATTAGGGCTCCGTAAAGTTTTTCCAGCTTCAATTTCAATTTCATAAAGAGCAACGGGAGCTTTGTTTCGCAGACAAGAAGGCAAAACAAAACTTCTAGAATGCTGAAGGAATGAAATGCGCATGAGGAGAATGAACTCAAAGCTTTGACAGCAAGGTAATCTAAACGACATACAAAATGTGATGCATTTGTTTTACAGTGCACCTTTGTTTTTTCAATGGACGTACCTGAAATAATGAGGTACATTTTAAAATTGTTCCTTTTCCCAGTAATGAGCTTTGGAGGCAGAAAAATTGCTTTTTGTATTGCCAAGGAAAAGTTCGCGTCACGCTGGAGTTTTGCGAGTCAGAAAAACATTTTAAAAGTAAAAACAAAAACAGAACAAACACGGCACCAGCGCAGGGTTCAATATTTCACTTCTCTCTCTACAGCACAAAGGAGGTAGAAGAATCTTGTCCTTCTATGCTTGACCTAAGAGTTTTCGCCGCCAATTATTTACGAGAACATAAGTTCTGGCGTCATTTATTATCTCGTGAAATAGGGTCTGTCGCAAAGGAGTTTCGCGATTCTTCGAACAGAGCATCGTAAAATTCCATTATCACGTTACGAAATACCGCCATTAAACAAGCCGTGCGTTCTTACTCGCTTCACCACAACATGTGTGCTTGAATGACGAAGTAGCTGGTACGCAGATTTCTCCTTCACCTTCTAATGTGCCCGAACTGAGGGCTAGAAAAAGATAATGTGCAAATATATTCGCCGTTAGATAGAAGTTCGATAGACACGCGAGCTGCGCTTGTTTACAAGAGTGCCGTTCAGCAGGCACAGCTAGATCAAGTCACCACTAATGGCTCATTATGAATAGCGCGCTCACTCCCCGACCCGCCGGAACATTTATGAACATGGTCCTCATAGATAACTTATCCGTGGTCGAATATTAACGAGGCTGTTCTCGACTGCCAAAGACTGCGGAGTAGACAACGATGTCGCCCGGTTTCTTTCAAAGATTGCAAATTAAACAACGGCCCCTGTTGAGCGTCGCTTGTTCTCTATTACGACCGAAAGCAAGAAAATTTCAAAACCAGCGCGGGGCGTTCTCGCAATGTAACCGCTGCATTCGACAATGTAACGGTTGATCTCCATCGGTTCTGCCGGGTGCTCTCTTGAGTTTTCTTTCACTGCATTGTTTTTGAGGATGTAAGCATTGCTTCTTTACTTAAAACGACAATTTTTATTTCCTGGGCCCCAGTGTACTGCGATGTTGCCATCTTTAACAGCCATGTTTCAGAAGAAACTTGGAAGGGCTTACATTCCATACCACCTTTGAAAAGGCGTCAGCCAACAGAACGTGCAACTTTGACGTACTGGCGCCCTCAGTGCGCTTCAGAAATGGGGCACGTATTAGAAGCACAGTTGTGCAGCAAAGTGCATCGCTATGGCTGAGTGGCTTTGGCGTTTGACAGCTGAACTCAAGGCGCCGAAATGAAATGCAAGTCGCGCCACCTTTCTGATGGTGGCGAAATGCAGACAGTGCCCGTGCACTGTGCGATATTAGCGCAATTTAAAGAACTGCAAGGGGTCAAAACTAATCCGCAGCTCTTCACTACGTCGTCCATGGTATTTCGCATGGAGGTTCGCCATGTTAAACTCCAAGTACTTTTATACATAAAAAAGGGGTCTGAACACGCCAGCAAGACGCGAAGATGACGGACAATCGTTTTGATTGGGTGTTGAACATGCCGCTTACGATACTAGCATAAGTGATTGCTCGTACTCTGTATCTATAATAACTATTGCGGAAGGATCAGACGTGTGATGCGACAATTCTGCGAATGCAGTTGGATTAAACGTCGACTATTAAATCGACGTTTTCACTGCAATGAATGCTCTTCCCATAAGCCTATTCTTCACACAAATGCCTTAATTTACTGGATGGTGATAGTATGCAGGCTCAGATCGAGGGTGGCTTTGGGTGAGTGGTGTTTTTGGAGATCAGCTGGCATTTTCTCTGCTTCATTGAGTTTGATTCGGCGAACGCTTTTTCATTTTGCTGCTGCGCGAGGTTCTTGTTGGTATAGGTCCTGTCGAAGGTGGAGTAAGTGAGCTGGTGGTATGCGACGCTTCTGGAAGGCAGTGTTGGGTGCATGGATGAAGTTCTTGTGAGGTTCTTGTGGATATAGGTTCTTGTGAGGTTCTGCGTTAGGTTCTTGTGGGTATAGGTCCGGTCGAAGCTGGAGTAGGTGAGCTGGTTGTATGCGACGCTTCTGGAAGGCAGAGTTGGGTGCATGGATGAGGTTCTTGTGAGGTTCTTGTGGATATAGGTCCTTGTGAGGTTCTGCGTGAGGTTGTTGTGGGTATAGGCCCGGTCGAAGGTGGAGTAGGTGGGCTGGTGGTATGCGACGCTTCTGGAAGGCAGAGTTGGGTGCATGGATGATGAGTGCGCCATTGGAGAGGGAGTTGGGTGGGGTTAGGGCGGGGATGTATCCACAATGTCAGTGGGTGCACGGGCGCCCCAGATATGGTGCACGGTAGGGAGGTGACCAGTGGGTGTTGTTTTTAGAGGGTTAAGGTGCAGGGGGGGGGGGGGGGGGAAGGGCTCCTCCGTCCAACACAGGTCGAATTTCTGGTCAGTGATTCTAGGACTCTTCTAGGGAGAAAATACGACTTGAATCGGCGGATTTTTTACGTGTATGTTGCAATTAGAATGATCAGAGTATTAAGAGTAGGTAATTTTTCCAATAATATATGACTTGTGCGACATATCACCGGATCTCGTGCGTGTTTAGCAATGACCGTGTAGCGTACAAGCTCATTCCGTGCTTTTAAAATAATTATGTCTGCCCGCTAAGCATGTTTCTCCGATTATACTTTAACAATGGTGAAATGTCGTCCTACTACCTCGAATGAAAAGCACAGATCAGATCCTCTTAGACTGAGATAAATTTTAGCGCTGTGTTCTTACCGGTCCGTGGTTATTGAATGTGTGCGGAAAGTTATGGTTGTTAGTTTAATCATGGAGAAAGTTTATATGTGAAGTTAATGAAGAAGCGGGTACGCCAAATCCTTCCGCAACCAAGAAAAGCCCCTCAAAATAACTGATTTGTTTTCAGAAGTGGACCAAAAAATTTCTTGGACAAGCGCCATGAATAAGTTTTTGGAAAAAAAAAACAAAGCGCGTGTCCGGCAATCTGCCGCAGTGCTGATTCCGGCAGGTATTTCCGCTGCCAAAACGTTTATTTTAGTAAAATCAAAAGGCGTCAATACTGAGCTGTCGTGTATACTTATGTGCACTGCATGCGTCGCTGGACGTTGGGAAACAAACACTTTTACTACATCGCCGCCACTCTTGCGACAGCAACGCAAGCCGCCTAGGCTGCCTCTTCTTCCAGAAAGTTTTCACGCCATATAGGTTTGTGCCCTATGACCTTGCTTGCGTAAACAAACGCACTAGCCTCCAAGCGATTCCACTGTGATTTGTTTGGCTGAATCTCCCAGAAGGTAACACCAATCGCAAGTACTCAAGAGGAGAAATGTCCGAAGAGCGCCACAGTGCTAAAGAACAGAAAGGCAGTCAACGCTCTCTGTTTGCAGTTTTGCCCTTTTCTTTCTGAGCTTTTTCTTTGTTCTTTTGATCGTCTTTTTCCGTTATTACATGCGCAATGCGCAAGTAGGAGTTCCGGAATCCGTTAGTAGATTTGTGTTAATACCTGCGATCTTCCTTCCGACATGGTCCGTGCTATACAATGCAAAGGCCTACTTAAAACAGACAGCTCCACTCCAGACAATCAATCTCGTACGTTAAATGTGCCTTGAAAAAAAAAGATAATAACGCCCTGCTCTCACGGCGTTTTGGCACAACGGGCACAAATAACCGAAAACAGGAAGGCAGAAACAAGCGCCATAATTTCGAAAAAAAAACATTATTACGCCTCCTGGAGCATATAATATTCTGTAACAAAAGCATGCAGCGTATGTCCGGGAAGGAGGATGGGCAGACAGATCTCAAACAACTAACCGAAGTGATCAAGCGCACCAAACTTGGTCCTCTGTAAAGAACTTGTGGCGCGATTAACGCAAGTGATTCCACATTTTCATATAAAATACTTCAAGAAGCCTGCACTAAACTGCGTCTCTGTTTCAACCTGGAATGTGAACTTGGAAGTCCGGCTCAAACCAATGAACTCAATGGCCAATATGGTCGTTGCGTGAGCCGAGAAAGAAATCTAGTGTTGTGGCCTCTTGCCTATGATCCACTCTGAATTTTTTTCGCACATTTAAACCTTTCGTTTGCTTATATATATATATATATATATATATATATATATATATATATATATATATATATATATATATATATATATTTATATATATATATATATATATATATATATATATATATATATATATATATATATATATATATATATTGTTGACGACGATTATGTGTCTAGCTTTGTCAATAAGGTAGAATCTTTTTGTTTCACTCAGTGCCATAACGCGGAAGCTTTTTTTTTGTATTTTCTACCGTTTGATTTTGGTTGGAATGATGTTGTTTCAGATAACAAGTTCTAGTGTTAATATATTTTACAAAGTGTTGTACATTGTGAATACCTTTGTAACCCACTGCCTGTATAGGCCTGTCAAAGGCTTACAATATTGCTAAATAAATAAATATATGTATACCGGGTGCATCAGCGACCACTTAACAAAAAATTTCTTACTAAAGGCCTTTTGGGGTAAAAACAAGGATTTTGTGGCATACTATTACCAGCGTTGGCAGGCACAAGAAAACAGGTGAATCCTCTGAAGTAGTAAGCTAGTTAGCTAATTTTTAAATATTACCTTTTTAACCAGCAGATTTATGCGCCTAGTGGCAATTAGAGATTTGTAGGCGGTCGTTTTTAATAGCCTTATCAGTTTATAAAATTTCTAAAATGCAATTACCCCCGCCACTGCTGATCGACAAAATTTTCCTGCACCGTGCGAAAATACATACGCTTTCGAGAGTATGCAGGAAAAGCAGCCCCTCCAGTGCACTTAACTAGTCGAAAAAGCAGAAATTTGTCTAGCCGCAGCGGCGAGGGTAATCGCATTTTCGAAATTCTAAAAACTGATATGGCTATCACTAACGGCCGGCTACAAATCTATAATTGTAACTAGGCGCTTAAATTTAGTAGTTAAAAGTTATTAATTAAAAATTAGTTAACTAGCTTAGTACTTAAGACGATTCAACCTCTTTTCAGGTGTACGCCAACACTCCTAATACTATGCAACAAAAGCCATATATTTATCGTAACAAGCCTATTTTTGAATTTTTTTGAAAGTGTTCGCTGCAACACTCGGTATATATCTGCCTTTGCCAAGCTATGAACGCGCAGCAAGTCGCCGGCGCCCAGATCGGCTCGGGAAGAAGCCCTTTTCGCTGTTTTCAGTGTTGTCGCGCGGCTCGGGAAACAGAAAAATGCCCTGCAGCATTATCATCACTGGCGAAAGTTGTGCAGATTGAGAAAGGCGTGAGAGAAAACAAAATGCTACGACAAAGTAGAAAATCAAGGTGCCCTGTTCAAGATCTTGTGTGTGCACACGTTTTACGGCCTTAGGTCTTCCTGCAAAATCTGGCGCTTTATTGGCAAGCACGCAGTAATACAGGTAAGCAAGCGCCCTTGCCGCCTTTAAATCGCAGCCTTAAGCATGTAGGTCCAATGTTTTATCCTGCTTCTCCGCGCATATAATGTGTCTAGTATTGTCCTGCATTCCACGTGCGGCACTACCGCCTTGAAGAAGCTACGCATATGCCTAATCATGATGCATCATGCCTCGGGGAAGTTTCCACTCTCATCTACAAGGTGAAGTTGAAGAACAATGACGTGTGCAGCTTGCACCTTTTGTCAGTTACCGCTACAGGTTTTCGCTACAGGACAACGTGATGCGTGCTGGGATTACGTTGAGGAAAGCAGGAACTTGACTGCTACAGGCACCGCCCGAAGCTTGGACGCTGTAAGCCCATAGTTTGAGGTTGTTTTCACACCATAATAATAGCGTAAAACACGCACAAAACTTAATATCCGTGTTTGCAGAGCGAAGCATTACAATACAGGTCTTGGGCTTCCAGGCTAGCACTGCTGTGAGCTGGGCACTGAGCACTGTTGTCACTGTTCTTCGTTGAGTCCTCGAAACATGAAATGTTCAGGAGTCTCCATAGCAAAGGTGAGCTTGAATCAAACTGCGCTAATAATCAGGCTCACTTTGAGCTCAGACTTTGAACACTCATTGTTCTCTTTACGCATTCATCTCCTAGGAGCTGTTCTAACTATTTCTTCAGTACAAGTAATAACTGGAACTGTAGTCGCCAGTTCATTGCCTCTAAATTAAAGGGAAAACTTCATGACCCATCTGCCCCTGAAACATTTCCACGACAGAATTTGGTTTCACTGCCAGGCAGTACTTGCGATGCTTCCTTCATATGCGCATAGCAGACTATCTAACAGGACACAAGCTTATTTGCCTTATGCGACTGTCTTGTTTCCTATGCGCTCGGTCTATTTCGGAGTCCTGAGTTATAGCTACTCCAGCGGCTCTCTTCACATCAGTTCAAATAGGTGAAAATTTGTAGCTCGAGGCAGAAATGTTATGCATATATGGCTTGCTCTGAAGCGCATTTTTGCGCATTTGGTACAAAACGCGACAAAGATTTGCATGGCGTTCAGCTGGTTGGTCGTTAATGTTTCGGGCTTAGAGCTCTTTTCTTCACTTTCCTGAGAAGATTACGGGTAGAACTGACGAGTAATTTTCTTTCCGATTTTAATAAATATATTTATCATAACTTTAAAATGATATCGAAGAGATCAAATTGACATTGAGGCGGAATAGCCGTATAATCCTTCATACAATATTCTTTTTATGATTGCTATACTTGTCTCTCTTTAATAAAAACCTTGGGCTCACATAGCTCAGTTCACGAAGTTCATTGGCATCCAGTTCAGTGATCGCAAAGCACCGCACACTCAGTTATTTGAGATATCGAGCAGAGTCGAGTTATTTAAAAGACCTTATTGAATGATAGGATGTAAGTTGACGATTGATGCATAATGATACAGGCTTGCCACGGAAAGAGTGAAAAATGAATTCTCAAAGCTGTGATTACTCTCGACGCCAATACAAGCAATTTCTTGGGCGAAAACTAAAGAACCGTTGAGGACATCTACGATTAAAATTTTCCACAACATTTATTATTCCAAAAGTGGCATAAGCCACGAATAAGATATCCAGGCACCACACTATATAACGAAGTGACTGGATTACTGCTCCATGGTCAGAGAATTTTCTTGTAAGGGTGACGTCATGATTTATTCTTTTTTTGTTAAAACTACTGGACACTGGAGCATTCAGCCGTCGAGCATTGTATGTATTGTATCAAACGATGCTTTTTCCATTGCTGGAACAAATTTCGGCGTGTGGAGTTAAATTTGTAACCCCCCTCTCTATTGCCCTACTGGGCGATGCAGGTAAGAAATAAATAAGAGAACATCCAAGCCATCACGAGTGGAGAGTGGATAACAGCATAGAAAAAGATATCTTGAATAGTTCATTTTATTTCGCATCAAGGCAGGACATGAGTTCTATCACCGGCCTTGCGCTTTGTGCTCTGGCGCTGAGTTTGTCTGAAGCCTTGCAAACGAAGCTCGAACCGTTACCAGCGATGACATTCGTGTGTGGAAAGAACACGTGCAATACTCGACTTGCATGTCTGCTTTTATCTGAGCACGGATCGTGGAACAGTACCAGGATGGTGCATGCATTATCTGACTCGTCTAGCGTAAATGGGAGGGGAGCCGTCTCAGTGTAAATGAAGTGAAACTGTCGAGCGCATGTTGAATGAGCAGGGCCTCTCTGTAAACAACTGAAAATGTATATCATGGCGCCGTAGACAGTTAACATGCTAGACACTGCTTGCTCCCTTCTTGTAGGGGCTCAACACGTTGCTTCAGGGAGTGGCGCCACAAACGCACTTTTTTCATCGCTCGTTACCGTAGGCGCCTGGCGTCATCTCACTGTGAAATGTAGCCATCAAGCAAACGTAACAAATGACTCTTCTCACGCAGTATGAACCAGTATTTATTGTGGATGGAACCAAGCTAAATTAGACGAATGACCAAAGGAGGCACACAAAGACACGCCCGCCTTCTTCGCCTTCGTGGTTCTCGTGTTGCGCTGCTCCCTCTACAATGAACACTTACCAATCTGCCCAGCTTTTAATCATTGTCCTCGAGCTAATGTGATTCGAACAAAATCTCAGGAATCTTCTTGCCTCAATTTCTGCGCGCGTCGTACAAAGCGATAGGTCATGACACTTCACACATGTTCCTTTTTTCTTTCAGATACATGAACTAGGAAAATAATTCCGCGGACGAGTAATAAAAGCGTACCTAGAACGCCCTCTTTTTTGGGCACTAAAACAACGCCGTGCTGTTTTTAGGTATCGTTGGTGTGAGCGCTGCGGTTCGTAAAGTAGTAATTCGGGCTGCACACTTGGTTCAAAACGCCCGCTGACTCTGCTGAACATTTCGGGCTACTGCGACTCGTAAATTTAGTTTGTAAAGCATGTGAGCGTCACGGGAGTGCATACGTTGGGTTTCTCCGTGGAAAATCACGACGATTCCACAGGACCTCGGGTTTCCGAGGTAGCATCGACCTCGACGCTGAATATACTGTGCACATACTTCCCGGATTAAGAATGGAGGCGTTCGTTCATCAACCTAGAAAATGAGACAGCGGTCGTGCGTCTCTTAGCTACTTGCGCAATCTATGCAGTGTGCTGCAGAGCTTGCCTTGTTTCAACTTCTCTGTTTAGTTGGTATTACCATGAATGCACCGCGATCTTCTGAATGACTAGCGAAATAGGCTTGATGATCCAAACTTTGAGCGGCGCCATCACGAAACAGGGAGCAATTAATAACGAGAAAAATCATCAGCTGGCATTATAACAGAGCTACAGTATCGTTTACTTTTTCGCGAGGATTCCAACTCCTTGAAGGTAATTTAGCTGCCATTACACCAAAGCTTTTTCTCGTGCACGCTGTGTCGCCGGAGAAAGCTGATTTGTTAGATGGCTATGGTAGTTAAGAAACACGTGAACTGTGCAACACTCTTCCGATCCCCTAGCGTAAGGTATGCTTAAATACGCAAGTTGTATTTTTGCTAAAAATGTGTGCCACCATAGTAAACATACACTTTTGGTACTTCCATGTATTTCTCGATTTTCAAAGTTATGTTAACTTTCCTGACAAGATTTTGTTGGCTGTCCGCGTTGAAAAGCTTTCTCCTTTTCTTTTTACTAATCTTGGCAGCCGCTTGAAGAATGAAATATTATTATGATCCGTACTGGGCATCGGGCAGTGAAGATTAGTCTTCTCTGCGTGCTATACAACTACATAGAAGTGTAAGTAGCACTAGTAGCCTAATATTAAGAACGAATGGGCGGCAGGATGATAGAATGAATAAGCAAAGCAGAGAATGGAATGAGGGGCAAAAATTTGTAATGCTAGTGGCTGTTTTAATGCGGCTATTGTTTTAACAAGGTTGAACCAGCTCTAGCAGCTATCATCGTGAGTGGAGCGAGGCTGTAGAAATTTGAGCATATGGCCACCAGAGGTAACCAAAAATTATAATCGGGCACTTTAGCACTTCTTTTTTGTTAGCGAGTTGCATGTAAAGTATATTACTATGTGTTGTAATTACTTTTGCGCACAGAAGTCGCAGCCTTCTTACTTTGTAATGCAGTTTTAGCTTATGTACGAAACGTATAGGAATCAGAGAAGAGTCGCATATTTGCTAAAGGATAAAACGCCCAAATACTGAACGCATGAGGAGTAGTGAACGCACGAGCAGAGAGTGCTCTTACCCGCAGCCTATGTTGTTTAAAACTGTCATAAAGATGCGAAACAAATTGACCTAGCACTTCTGCAAAGCTCAAAACGAGAAAGGGAGCTGAAATGAGTGGAAGAAACAAAAAGGAATGGGCTTGTACTATTCTAAATAAAAGAACCTGTCGTTAACAAACCTAGTACTGAAGCGTTAACGAAAACAATCAAATACAGCCGGTTGTTTCCATGCTTGACTTAGTCGCTTGCGCATTTCGCCCTTGCAGGTTTGTCAGGAAGGAATCTATATACAGAAGTAGTCAAACTTTGCTGAAAGCCCAAAGTTACCGAGAGGGATTTAATCACTGGGGCGGTGCCGAAAGAGTTGACTGGTTCACATCCGTTCGTGTACCGCACGTGAGAGGCTGTGCAAAGTACAGGTTTCAGAAACTTGGTCAAACTAAAGGAAAATGTTCAGGAACAACTGGTGGACCCACAACATTCATTCGGGGCAATCAAGAGACTCCTGCTGCACTTTTAATTAAACGTGCCCTGGACGCCCTCAATTTGTCTCCTTAGTACTCGAGCGCCAACGGAATGCTACCAAGGGAGCTGGCGTGCCAGAGAAGAGCTTTCAGAGGGAAAGAACAAAGTGTTTCTGAAGGAAGGCAAACAAAGTTTACAGTTCTTGTCCAGCCTTGTTAAAGGTAGTCGTTGGCAAGTACTCGTGACTTTTGCCTGGCAGTGTCAACATATAAAAAAAATGAGACATTGAACGCACGGTCTCAGAAACGTGCCTCTGTTTTTACTTTTGGTATAATAAAAAGTCATAATGAAGGATGGATGAACGCGGTTTATGTGAAGTAAGTAGTTGCCCCGTATGTTACCACCCAGGAGGCCACCTAACGAAATCTTCACGTGGTAGTGTACCGTATCCTCTCCAGTTATTGGGTATAGGCTGTTCAAGGCTAGTACGGCTGTCGGGAAGCACCACGAAAATGTCGTAGAAAAACTTTACCATATAAAGCTGGCAGCTAGGAGTGCTTATAAGGCGGATAGTAGATTTTTTTCTCGGTCTTTATGCTATATGCTCATAGAGGAACTCAAGTGGAAATACCGAATGACAAGACATATGTATGAACTGCGTAGTGTTGGATAGTAACGCGACATTTATTAGCATATAAATACACACATTTGATGCCTATCCAGAATGCCTATGCTGCCTACGCAACAAAACAGAGCGGTCTATGGTGATTGCTGTGTTTCTTGACGTGAAGGCAGCATTTGACACCGTCACACATGAAGCCATTCTTTCAGCCTTACAGTCAATTGGCATTGGTGGACAGATGTATAACTGGCTGTAGGATTATCTGCACGAAAGATTGATTTTCATGTCAACAAGTGAAAATGACACAGCTCTGCATCAAATAACTCGCGGAGTCCCTCAGGGGGGATTTTAAGTTCCACCCTTTTCAATATCTCCCTTGTTGGCTTGGAAAAATGCTTGCCTCCTACAATTAAAATCCCCCTTTTACGCCGATGACATCTGTATATGGTGCTCTGGACGCAACAGGCGCATTGTGCATGCCCGATTACAGAGGGCAATAAGTTGCATAGAATCATTTTTAAGTAAGCGCGGTCTCGTAATGTCGCCAAATAAAAGCTGAGCAATTGCATTTTCGAGACGCGATCTCTCACGCTACGTGCTCAAAGTTTCTGGCACCCCAATACCATACGTTACAGGCCATAAATTTCTAGGGGTGACATTTGCCAGGTAACTGTCATGGTCCCCACATGTACAACAGCTTAAAATCAAGCTCTGCTCTTACGCCTCTATCTTTCGTATGCTCTCCACCACCAGAAAAGGCTGCTCTACAGCTTCATTACTACGGCTGTATGGTGCCCTGTGTGAAGGCCTCCTACGCTACAGTCTCCCAGCTCTTCAGGGTATCTCACAAACAAATATCAAACTCCTTGAAGCTATGCAAGCTAAGGCCTTGAGAATCTGCCTCGGTCTTCCCAAGACCACCTCCACACTGGGTACTCTAGCAGAGAGCAGACGTCTATCTGCATCAGTACTGCTAACCAAGGAGTTGCTTCGTGCCCAGATGCGGTACGTGGCTCGTGTACCTCACCATCCACTCGCACCGCACTGCATAGAGGAAGTTTCTGACATTCTCCCACTACATTACCAGCGCCCTGTCTTGACCTCCCTCGTCCTCACCTTGGAGGTACACACCATGGCAAATCAAAACAACGGTTCCTGGCATCAAAAGAAAAACAACCACCCCCGGTCCTGCACTTAAATAGTTTGCCCTTGAACACATTTATTGATGCTACAGTGCGTACCGTCACATCTACACTGATGGCTCTGTCACATCCGTCTCATCAGCGATTGGCGTCTGGGCTTCGTCAAGGCGCACCACAATTTCGGCGTCACTCAGTCATTGCACCTCGACTACTGCTACCGAGCTGGCTACTCTGCGAGCAGCATTCACTTACATTCTTCAATAACCCCCAACAGAGTGGATTATTTTCAGTGACTCTCGGGCTGCATTACAATCCATAAAGTCATCAGGAAGCCTTCAAGAGCTGATCATCTATGACTTGAACAGATTACAATCCGAGGCCTGTGAGCTTGGACATCGTGTTGTGTTGCAGTGGTTACCCGCTCACTGTGGCCTTGCAGGCAACGATAACGCTGACGGTGCAGCGAGGTCGGCGCATGGCGACACCACCTTGCTCCTACCTATACCGTTTTCTCGCAGTGATGGCGCGAGCCTTCTATCTACAAAATCCTGGCACACGCAACGCTCTTTGTGGTGCGATCTGGAACATCAATACAGACCCCTTCTTCGTATTGACCCAACTTGTGACTTCCGCATGCCACGCAATATAACTAGACGTGATCAAAATGGCCTCCACCGAATTCGCCTGGACGTTGCCTTCACTAAATTCTATTTACATAAAATTGGTGCAATCAGTACCCCTCTGTGCCCCACATGTGGTGTGCCTGAGGATCTGTCACATTCGATCTCCCACTGCAAACGCTACAACAATCATCGCAAGACACTTTTAAGTTCTTCAGGACTCCCACAGGATGGCCCCGTGCTCATCGAGCATGTCCTTGGACCCTGGAGGAACGCGGCTTAGGGTGTGCGCGGGACAAAAACATTTTTAGCGTTTTTAAGAGACACGTGTTTGGTGAACATTCTTAGACAATTTTGTGTGTGCGTGTGTGTTTGTGAGTGCGCGAGTGTGCATGTTTTGACCATTCACCCTTTCTTTTATTGCGAAGCAATACTACTTTAGGTCGCACTTCAGCCCGTTCCATAGCGAGGCGGTGGTAGGCACCATTGACCTTTAGCGTGACCTCGCTGCGTGACGTCACACCACGTGACCTAGAGTGACGTCACACCAGCTGTGTAAAAACGGGGCCCCATCTCACGCCGTCACGAGGCGAGGCGGTAGCCACCAACGGCGGCCTAACTCCCGCTCCTCTCACCAGGGGAGCTACGGTCAGAGTGACGTCACACCAGCTGTATAAAACAGCTCCGCTCCTCTCGCCAAGGCAGTCATACAGCCAGATGTTGCGATGGTGCCAACGAACAAGGCAGCTCGGCAGAATGCAAAGAGGAAGCATCAGCGAGCTACGGAGACGGAAGAAGAACGACTTTCTAAGCGGCGTGCCCAGTATGCAGCTCGGCGACAACGTGCAACCTCCTCTGTGGAAACAGCAGAAGCAAAGGAAGAAATTATGAGTTTGCCCGACAGTGAGTCTCCTTCTACTGGTTCAGAACGCGACTAAACGGCAGAGGCGTGTTCAGGAAACCCCGGAACAGCGGCAGCCGCGGCTCGAGAAGGAACGTGCGTTTCGAGAGAAGGAAAACGAAAAGCGAAGAAAACAGCGTGCAGAAGAAACACCCCAGCAGAGACAAGAGCGTTCGAAGAAAAGACAGGAGAAATCTCTCACCAAGGTTGGCCCGACTCAACCCGAAGGACACATTGCAGTAGAACGACGTGAAGAACATGCGGGAAGAGTAAAGGAGTTTGAGCAAATATTTGGCACCGTCGGCCAATCGAGACTGGAAGATTTTGTAATGGGCACGCTGGTGAGGGAAATGTTTGTCGGCATACACAGATTCGACGGGTGACTTCCTCTTAGATGATTCACTATAAGCCGTAACACTAGCATAACCCAAGACTACCACCAGCCATACTACCAGCTGATCCGAGAATAACACACTATTGCATCGCAATCACCAGGCTTAACCAAGCTAAGCCACGGCCGTTTTTTTTCTCTTTTCCTTTTCTTTTCACCATCCTCTTCTCTACCCTTCTCTTCTTTCACCCTCACCTGGAGTAGCATGCCAGGCCGACAACCAGGCAGACATCTCCTATTCCATTAAAGTTCTTTTCCTTCCTTCCTACCTATCCAGGAGGAAGCTGTGCACTCAGCGTCGCCCTTGCGTAGAGCGCTCGAGCAGTTCGCACCCGACTGGGGAAACACATTACAAAGCACACGCTGGTTTTCGGTTAAAGTGTTCATCGTCAACCAATGTGCAGTCCATACTGTTGTACTTCCGCACAGGTTTCAGGATCAGAATGGTGTTTAACATCATGACGATGTGAGTGTGCCGACAAAAAGCCAGTGAGAAGGGTTGACGAGGCCGACGCCCCCAACAGAGGCATTGTTGTGGTACACAACATGATAGCACTTTGCCTACAGAACCGAAAAGTTGCAGGGAATTGTCAATTTTTTTGGCAGTGCCGAGTGCCGCTCAAGCCTTCTGCGAAAGGGTGAAGCAGGCGGTACAACACAAAACTCTGTTCGCTCTAAAAAATGTAATCAGAATGCGTTCGAACCAGAATGCAAGGGGTACTCATGCCCTAAGCGTTTTCCGGTATTTTCTTTGTAATTTCTAGAATGTCCGTCCGAAATCTCAACTTGAGTCTGTAAAAAGGGGCCCATAGGCCCTTTTTTTACAAACTGTACATAAGGACCCAACTCTCTAACGCCTATGATTGCACTATATGTCATGCGTTTCCAGAAAACTCTTGTTTTGTACCCGACTTCTTGCGCAATTGTCGGACTTGATACTTCCATGCTTCCTCCCTTTCTTTCAAGTTTACCTTTTAATGCAGCCGTTTGTGTTTGTGAACCGGAGAAAAACCAAAATAATTTTCTCTCTTTTCTTTTGTTAGTCTGTGCAAAATACTCTACAAGTGAGGTAATATGACTGGGGTGGGGAATAGGAAGTAAAGCAAAATGAGGTAAGGAGATAAACCTAGCCAGGATCTCGCTTCCTAACATGAGCACTTAGTGATTAGTATATTACGGCGTCTCAGTTCAGGGGCCGAGATTTTGTCCGAGCTTTTATGCGTGAATGATACTGATACTCTCGATGTCCCAATGCAGTTCCCTGGTGATTTTGGTGGTCTGATGACCATGATTGCGCCGGTTGGAGAAGAGCTCGTTGCAAGAAATGGGAGGTACTCCTTCAAATTCGAACCATCCAATAGCACGCAGGCGTCCGCATGCTCTTGTGTCTGTGAGCACCGCGCTCTTTCTGCGGAGCCGTTTATCACATTAATCACAAACCGGACAAAAACGAAAGCTTCAACCGGAAGGGAAGAAGCATATATAGCCGGGACCACGCAAACCAGTATTCACAGACACTGTTTCGGACGCTTTGCGCCTTTAGCTTTATGTTCACTGCCAAAAATGTTGCAGTGTGAGTATCGCGATTCCTGCAGAACCGCGGCGTATAACTTGAATGCGATTAAGACCGTTAGAAGGTTGTAGGGCCCAGTGTTCTCCCTAGTGTGCGACGATAAACACCAAACTGAGAGCTGTGCGGCTTGAGACGAAATCATCGACATCGCATGTGTCCTTATATAAAAAATGACATCACGCTTTCACTTCTAACAACAGTTCTACATACCTTCTGCATAAAAGCAATGGTGCAACGCATGAGGTGTCCAGTCACTGTGTATCAGCTTGACTACATCACTTGTAGAGCCGTGGTGACGTGAGGTAAAGTAACGTGACAATTAGACTTTGATGAAGACCAGGCAGCCTTAGCAGTGGATTGTCTAGCGCTAGAAATG
The DNA here is from genome assembly GCA_030143305.2 of Amblyomma americanum. NCBI lineage: Eukaryota > Metazoa > Arthropoda > Arachnida > Ixodida > Ixodidae > Amblyomma > Amblyomma americanum. Next base: position 208,938 of record JARKHS020001171.1, on the reverse strand, counting down.
CGAACAGCGCTTAGGAGCCGTTATGCTCGCATTTCTTTTTTGTTGCCTCTGTAGACCTAGGAACACTTAAGCTTACATAACTTTCTTCATGATCATTCCCCCTAGGCTGTCGCGCGTATGTAGAGATATTTGCGGCAAGTTATGCGCGCATGTAATGGCGCTGAATACGACGAAATTGATTCGCCTCGCTCTATTTTCTGTAAAAGGCAGCACACTTTGTCCAGCATTGCGTCTTGCCTAGGTTTGAAATATTTGATTCCAGGATTACTTCAGTAAAATAAAACGCAATGAGAAACCTGGAAGCCTTACTCCTATGTAGTCGCGAAATATACATTACGCAATCAGAATGCCAACTATTTGTTGAAGCATGCTGAATCACTTGCTTGTAACAGATTGCGACACGTACGAGGTCGGCTTGCTATAGAAAGAAAGCTTTGCCTGGAGCAGTGAACTACTTTTTCCCACATCGGCCTCAGATTACCGTTCACAAAGGCAATTAGTCAGATTTTTTTTGCAAGGCAAATAAATACGTGCAACCATCCAGTTTTACTGCCAAGCAGCACTTCATTGACACAACTATGTCACGTAACCGCTGCAGCGCTGCGTCTTTCAAATTTAATGCGGGCGCAGTCGCAGCACTAATTTATTTTACTTCGTATTTCATTTCTTCATATCTTTAAAAGTGGCAACAAAAGTTGCCTTTAAATTCCTTGAATGGTACTCAACGCAGTAAGGATAGTGCCGTGCTAAGCCCCGTAAAGTTGGATTAATTACTGGTTATTTCACCACATATGATCTCCTTGTCCTAAACATTTATTTTTGGACAGATTCGCGTGTGCACGCCGATGTCTACCTGCGAACCTGAAAAATTCCCCACACACATTTGCAGCCAACAAGCCCGCACGCGCTTTACTGAGCATTGCCGGTGAGATCACGCGGGCTTGCAATGTCCGCAAAGGGTCCAATAATGTGTAGAACACTCTCAACGATTTTCGATGTTTTGGATACCAGTGTTTTTTTTTTCTCTATGGTACAAATACCACCCCTAAAAGCGAAGTAATGTCAAATGCAGGATGAATGCTTTTATGAAAGGTGCTTGTTGTTTGGAACAACTGAAACGTTTTTTTAATTAACGCTGGCACTATTAATAGCTCTAAACAGACGTAGAATTCTTTTTTACAATGACTGCATCTAGGGCAGCGGGAATGAATATTTCGACTCACCAAAGCTCCGTAGGACAACCATGGCGCCGAACGGGGGTGTCCGCACAAAACCTCTCAGCCTTCTGCGTGTTTTGGTAAGTAATTTAAAACTAAATATATATGTGTGTTCACATTTACACGGCCAGAATATTTTCAGTTAACAACTGCCCCAGTAACAGCGATAGCAACTTGAACTGTTCACGTAAATATTAAGGGATTTCTACTAGAATACCCTTTTATGCGGCTTTTGTGAAAATATGCTGCTCGTGGCAATCCAGCGGCCGTCCATTGTCGCTCATTAAGCACTGTGAGCGTTTCACCTTCAGGCAGATGAAATCTCGTCCCCATGATTCCGAAGTTTAGGAGGTATGCGGGGTTCAACGTTCTGAAGGTACACATCGCCTTTAAGGAACGCTGTAGTTTTGGCAGCCATCTTAACTTACCCAGCCTGATGCACTATTATATTCTTTATCATCACGTTTCGCCTTTACTAAAATGCGGAAGCCAAGGCCGGGATTCATTCCTGCTACATCGGCATAAGCAGCCAAATGCTAATGTCAGTAAGCAACAGCAGCGGTTCCGAAGCTTAAAATTTCCACGAATACTAGAAGGCCCCACTACATGGTCTTCAAGCAAACTTTTTGTTCTGTATATTTCTGAACAAAGGCTGCGCCTTTACCACGTGTCGCTGTGTAGTCATCGCGTATATGGGAAATGAAATGCTTATGAGATACCGCTGAAATATATGCTAAACGCTATATGGCAGTCAGTGCGCCGATGTACGCGGTTTACGTACGCGGTTTGTAGCGATAGCTACAAAAGTAAACCGAGATTAAAAATTTCGAGCCTTCAACGTGGAGGCACCGTGGCGGTGGCGGCGCTGTCACACTGTGGCTGCGCCGCCACGCTGTCACAAGGCTGGTCACGTGGTGAGGATGAACTGCCGGCTCCGCGGAGCCTGGGCTGATCACGTGGCCAAGTGCCACTCGGCCAGCTGTAGCTATCGCGTCGTCCCAGAATTAACGAGAGCCACACCACCGCCAATTTTTTTCATTCAAGTGATGTGCTTTCTTGAGAAGTCGTCTTTGAACATATCGCGTTACTACGCAAATCGAAAGTGTCATCCTTTTATTTCCATCGTTTTTCGACGTACACTAGAGTCGTGCAGTGATCGAAGCCCGGAAAAATTCAGCGCACGTTTTGAGGTGGCGAGTGACAAGGATGCTACCGGTGTCAATATTCTCATTCAAAATATTTGAAGAAGCGACATTATTGTAGTAGGTAACAATACAAGTTGATTAGCTTCCTATCAAATATCTGCCGCTTTTACAAGCCTTAAACAGCGTATGCAGTTAGAATAATTTGTTGGATCTTGATGGGTATGATTAGTTTTAAAACATGCACCTAAAAACGTCGCAGTTGTGCATCATGATTGCGTATGGCTATAAAAATTTGCTGCTGTGTACCTGACTGTTCCAATGGGTACACCCCGATCAAGTTCTTTCGATGTTTGTGGGTCTGTCCAGAGCATAGCATAAATACATATATATTTCCAGACAACGTTGTAGTTGTGCATCATGATTGCGTATGGCTATAAAGATTTGCTGATTAAAACTCAAAGTGCCTTGAGCCACTTCGGCTAAAACCGATTCTCACCGATTGCCCGCTCCAGCCCGTGTTCCATCAAGGTTACCTTTTATGCGTTGCATACTGCAATCACTGAGTTCAGCCCTTGGGTGCGGCCAAGCAACCACCAAACCACGTGACGTGACGTCACTGCAGCCGGAGGAAAAGCTGGGCCCCAACTGGCGCGGTCGCGCGCGGCCGCAGCCACCACCTGACTCCCGCTCCTCCCGCTAGGGGCGCTGCGCTATGATTGACGTCACGGCATATGTATAAAAGAGCTGCGCTCCTTCGCCGGGACAGTCTTATACCCCTGTCACACGGGCATTTCGAGGGCCCTCGAACCGATAGTCTATCGATTCAAAGGCGATCGAGCGCTGCTACACGGGCAGTTTCAATGGCGATCGAGTCAATAGCCTATCGAGTCAACGGAGCAGCGCGGAACTCCATCGAGATATGCAACGCATTCTTGGCTTAACCAAGCTAAGCCTGGCCATTTTTTCTTCATGTATTGCATACTCTAACTGTTATAATAGTCCATAAACAACATGCAAACTTATTTAGGTAGAATGTATACCTTAGCATGTTGCCTACATGCCCTTGTAAGTAGTGCACGCCTTGAAGACGTGGATGTACAGTCTTGATTAAAAGTCTTAAGGCCACAGCGTTCAGCTGCAGCGAAATGAGTATTTCTATAATGCTCGGTGTAGCGGATCATTCAAAACAAAAGTCAAGCGGGACGCTTCTCTACCGCAAGAAAAAACCTTCTGCTAGGATTTCAAGGTCATGCAATCTTTAATAGTGCCGTAATGGCTATGTTATGCGCCTGAAGCGAAACGTCTTTGGCCTTAAGACTTTTGACCAATACTCTACTTTATTGTGATTTGCGTATTCTTGGGTGTTGACGGCTATTCAGGTAAGGTCTTTCGTGCTATGGCTGCGGTGTAAAATCTGGCGTACAAGGCGTAGAATGTGCATTGGAAGACACTAAATGCCAGATGACACAGCCTAAGGCAAACAAGAACGAGAAAAGACAGGTACGGTTTTTTTTTTCAAGCGATGTTTATGGCCTCAGGACATAAAGGTTATGAAATGAGAGATGAGTAAGAAGCTTAAATAATTGAAAAAAGGTGGGCTTATCTGATGAAATCAAGAAGTGAACGATGATATGAACCCTGTGTCCAGGCAATATAGGAATCCGGATTGTCCGGTGACAGATCCACTGCCACCACTGTTGTTTTTCTTCTGCTTCACGATGTGCTGGGTTTTGCGCTTTTTTACGGCACCTACAAATGCCGCGGACCATTCGGGCACGTTCTGACAGAACATGCTGAGGTAGCTGGGCAAACAGAAAAGCGTGTTTATTTACGTGGGCGACGCCTGCGAGCGGAGTTCAGTTCCAGCGTCTGTTGTTGCTGCCAGCAAGAACGCTGTCGGCCCACAGCGCCGCTTCAGGACTGACGACGCTAAGACATGGTACTTGTTTGCCTAAGGCGAACAAAGCCGACTCGATGCGTGAGCGCACACGCCGGTTCAGCTTTGGGTTACCTGCGCTTTATTAACTGTCCTAGTGTGTCGACATCGCAACATTGCGCGGAAAGTGAGACTCAGACTAAGAACGCTTGTATTACGTTTATTTTCTTATGAATAGTTGTTATTCTGGCTTTACAGAGTATGTTTAGTCATTTTTCCGAAGAAATGAAAGTCGAAGAGGAGCAGGTATTACCCTGTTACGTACATGTTATCAGTAAACGATTGTTCCTGTAGCTTAGAAGAGTGCTTTTTTCGTTAACACAGCGACATATCTCCTAAGAACAGTGGGACATTTTTCTGCCATCGGAAGTGTTAGCAGCCCACCCATGCACACCCACACACACCCATGCACACCCACACACCCACCAAACCCCACAACTAAACACCCGCGGCGTGCGTTGTCGCGGGCTCTAGAGGAAGTATATTCTGCCAAGCTGTGGCCAAGATTCCTAAAAATCACTTGCACGGCATATTTGAGTCTTGTATCTAGTCTAAGAAGTTGTAAACCAGCAGGTTTCAAATTGCAGGGATAATTTGATTGTTTCAGACACTACCTGTTCAATTCAGGTCAAGAGAAGAATGGTGCCAAGCCGCCACCCTAAATATATAAAGAAACAATATGGCAGGTCTTGCGAGCCGCGACGGTACCGGGACTATATTGAGTTGGTGATCTGCAGTGTGAAACTGAAGCGGCCTGCTTACTAGGCATGGTTCCATTTATCGCAAGCATGTTCAGAGTTGAATGAGGGAAGCAGTCAACTCCGATCATCTGATTCGCGAGAGCTTTTAACGGTTCTTGTGGTAAGGTTAAGTTTATTGCTCATTTTTTCTGAGGTTAAAAGGTAGATAATAAAACGCTAAAACACCACTTTCTTCGGCTGCTTTATTTTTATGGTTTCATTGGTGCTTTTGTTGCTAGCATAAGAATAGGAAGCACCCCGTTCAAATTGAAATCTGAAATAAGCTTAATTCGAAGTAGGCGCTAACATCCGAAAGGAAACTTTTTCCAACATGGCGTAAAGAGTGCCGGTTGAGAATGGCAAAAAATTGAGGCCTGTTACGCGATTGCCTCTCAATTGCCAAGAGGCATACGCTCAGTAGATGAATCAGTTTCATTGCCTTGTGACGGAAGAGATGTCTAGCTCATGGGCATTGAAACTGTATGTGTTCCTTCGAAGTCACCGTTTCACAAGATTCGTGTTCAGTGTGCAGGAACTTCCACACCACAGAAGAAAGCCGTCATTGAATGTGCTGTCGTGGAAATTGCAAAAATAAAGATAGGCAAAAGGAAAACCAAAGCCACACGGCAAAAACTTCTTAAGGGGGAAGCTTTGAAATTAAAATTATGTAAAGCTTGTCTGCTGCTAAAGCAACCATTGTAAGCAATGCTTTCAGCAACTTTTTGAATTTCTTACAAAAACAGATAATGAAAAGAGATTTACCTCCTGATCTGCGCTTTACCGTGATTGCACACAGTATATATATGCCTTGGCGCTGGGTATTACCCCGAGGCCAACACCACCAAAACAACAGAAACATTTAACGTGCTCTTGACAGCTGTCACTGCAATGCGGCGTTGAAGGTCGCTAATGGATTTCCTGCTAGGATTTCTGGGCATCGCTTAGAGCGGAGAGTGTGCTGCTGTCTGCGATATGCGTGGAGAGCCCTGGAAAATTGATCGTGACCTTATGCGCCGTCATCTAACTTTGTTCCTGCTTTTAATGAGCACGCTTGGGGAAATAACCGCGGAATCCGCTTTTTAACGAAAAGATAAGCGGGTTATTCGATTCTTAAAGGCGTTTAGAACAAAGAAAACGGTTTAGAGCAGCTTGACACATAACCGTGAGTAGTTTTATGGAAAACCATGATTAAAGCAGAAAAACACGCCGCACATTTCACCTGTTGTTCATTTTTTTTCAGTGCTCTGAAACTTCTCCAATTCTACTTTGTCGGGCCTTCTTCCAGGCTGCAACTTTTGGTTTTAGCCTTTCGTGGCCAACATAACGGTTCTTCATTCGCTTTACTAAACCCTATATTAAGTTGGGAAAGAACTATGGGATAAAAATGGTAGTTTTCTCTATTCTGCGCTCTCACAAGACATTTGGGAATAAAAATGACACATGTCAGTCTTGCGCATTATTACCTGAAAACTTTCTCAGAAATTAAGACGCATAAATAGTTTTTAACTTTTCTATTGGGTCAGCATTTTGATTGAATTAACTCATCAGCAGTCAGTTAAAATAAGAGCGCAGCGTTCCGTCAGTAAGGAGCTTTGAAGTCATATTCTTTTGGTTTTCGTTTTCTTTTAGGGCATTTTTCTGTGCACAACAAAAAGTATTGTACGGCTACTGACCTGGCGACCATCCGAGCGTAGTGCACTGAGTTTCTTTTCTTGCTCAGAAAAAAAGACTCTCAAAACTTTTGCCGCCATTGCGGTCTGCACGCCAGTCTGTTCTGGCCAAGTAAACTCCTGCCAAACAGCATACTGAGATGTCACAAATCATTTTAGCTTTGCTGCGTACCAACACATTTTAAGTGTCGCAGAACGGTAAGTACTAGGCGCTAAAACAGGCAGAAAGGTAGAAAAAAGTGAAGCAGTTTAATGTTTCCACGAACAGCCCTCAGGTTCTGTGCGCTGCCTGTACGGTGCGAATTGAACGATTTCAGAACGTGAGGCTCACCAGACAAAAAGCATTTGGCGCATTGCTTTAGTTTTGTAACCATCATGTATAAAAAGATTACGCGACACTCTTTCTGTCTGAAATGTGGTTTTCGTGTTTTCACTGCAAAATAGCGTTCACTGCTCATTTTATATACTCTGCGAACAAATTTAAATAAAAAACGTTAAGCCAATAACCTGTCGCTGTTGGCTAGGTGACCAAATTTCAAGCTGCTGTTGTGTAGCTTTTTTTCCAGCCTTGTATTTTGGCAACGCAATACCTTTTTAGTACTGAAAATAAAATACGCTGCGTGAATAAGCGATTGACTGAATTTTCGTTGTTTTTTTTCTAAAAGAATGGTGTGCGTGAGCGATCGATGGGGGAAAACAGAAATTTCTTTTATGAAACAGAAAGCGCACTTCTTGGCTTTCAATATCTCTTGCACATTCTCAAAACCAAGCGAAAGGGTACGGTTTGCAGCTCACGCGATAACGCACACTTCTAGCGGAGATTGTTTCTTTTAGGCAGTGAAGCTTCGAAACACGAAGCCTTTTCCTTTTGTGACACATCAAGCACAGCTGCACTAACTCGGAACAGATTTTTTTGTTTAGCATTGGATGTCTTGTAAGCGCTACAACCAAAGCGATTTTTTCATCCTGTACCAACCAGAAGTGCAAAACAGACAGCTTCAGCTCAGCCCCAGCTAGCTTCGGTTTTCTGACCAAAATAAACTGAGAACGTAAAACTGGCTGCCTTAGTAACGTCCTCCGCAATTGTTGTCTGCCTGTTAACCGTGTGTAATCGCCATACTTCACCGATGTGTATCACAGCCCACCACTGACAGCTCATAAACATTCAAAGCAACCGGGTCACTGACCGCCAAGATGGAGGGGAGATAAACCTTGCATTATAAAACAAATCGCCGCGTATGCTCTTGCATTCACTTTTTGAGATTTAAATCTTCAAGCTGAGCGCGATTCCAAGGGTAGCTGTCATAAATTTCGTTTCAACTTCTACTGTTGCTTGCGGTCTATATAAAAATTGTTTCCATATGTAATGTTAGTAGCGGCGCTTTCTTTTTGTATGGCAGCGACAGAAAGCCGTAGTTTTCGATAGCAAGAAAATACAACGTTGTTTCGTAATGCGCCCCATGCAGATAGCGTGGTAAAGTGTTTTTCGTGGTACCTTGCCTGGGCATCGATTTCTTGCCCTGTTTCTTGCTACTTCTTTTGTCGTATTGTATAAAAATATCCTGCTTACAGTGCAGCGACGCAAAGTGGCCGTTTACGCCCAATATGGCGACTCTTGGACTCCCTTCTTTGGAATGGCTTCTGTGGGCCAGACTGAGTCGCATTTCAATATTGCAGCATTCTGAAGGCTTGTAATGGTCGCTTAGACTGGGAGCTATGACCATTCGACTTGGATAGTATAGATTAGATCTGAACTCTGAATCTTAGTGGGAAAAAACGCCTCCAACCTGAATAGGCGAGGCATTCTTAGAGCGTTCTCAAAGCGTATAGGCGGCAGCGTAAAAGCCCTTTGGTTGGCACTGATCGGTCTCAATTGCAAGCCCTTTTTATTTGTTCCACATGCCACCTTTTCACTTTAGCACATATCAATTTGATTCTCAGTGCTTTCGGTGACAAAGAGGCGTTTCACCTCTTCAATATTCTCCAACTTAACTTTAAAGCTCTGTAAGGGTGATAATCCCAGGATAGGTGCGACAGGGTACAGTGCCAATAGGAGTCCCGACGACCTTGCATTTTCGCCGTGCGTACACATACTTCAGTGCCCTGAGCGTACTAGTGGACACCTTCAAAGCATTTGTACAAAAGAAGAACGCAGTCGAAAATAAAATGAAAATACGCAGGCGCAAAAGGCGCCACAGAAAAAGCTTCGCACAAGCTTTCTTTATACTTGCATATGCGCATTATGCCTTCAGTTGGGCTTCAGGCGCGGCGTATTTGCAAGTACAAAAAGCTTGCGCAACGCTTTTCCTGCGTGGTGTGTGGCATTTGCAAGTATGGGGGAAGTTTACAAAGGGCAACTCTTTCTTTCCTCTCTGAACTAATGTGTAACCTTAGTCAAAACTGCGCAGGCAAGTTCGAGCTTGACCCTGTGTGATTATGAGTCTTTGTGCATACGCCATATAACGCCTTTCTAGCTCCCAAGGTGTAAAAGGAGCGGAAGACTTCAAATTACTGTTTATCACTTCAGTGTGCTTACAGTCCCCTTCAAGTCCTCAAAAATAGGGCCGGAAATTTCTCCATGCAATCACGATATGGGCTGCTGTATGCTGATGGTGGCTGCCCGTCTGGTAACGAAAAGCGTCAAAGCACAGAAGCTTGAGTTTCAGTGCAACGCACAGCTGACTGAGCCGTGAGTGTGTAAGCGCCAGTTATGCGCACTGATGAGCTTGCTGTGCTGGGGAAAAGCTTAGTACAAAGTGAAGAACGTCTGAATGCTGGAGCAATGCACTCAGAAATAGGGCTTTATAAAGAACGTGTACAGTTGCAAGCAAGATATTCGACTGCGTTCTCACCCCTCATCCTCAACCGTGGGGACACGGAAGGAAAGAAGGAAGGTAAAAGTGAAAGAAGTGAGAAAGCAGTGCCCTCCACTACGGCGCTTCTTTCTCCATTTCCTCTTTCCCTCCCGCCTTCCTACCTTCCATCTCAGCGCAGTTAAAAGGTCTACCGAGGAAGTGATACAGTTACTGCACCTGCACTTTTCCTTTCCTCCAAGAAACAAACTTCATCCTCAGTTAATATCATTTTGCCATTTTCTACCTTTGGCCGCAGTAAATGGTGAAACATGTTTCAGCGGTAGCATTACGGCAAGCATTGCATGTTGAGGTTACTCTCAAGTTTGAACTTCCCCGCTCGTTACGAAGTCAAGTCCACTTTTGCAAAAGTTGTCTGGAGGAGTGTTGATCCTCTCCCTCCGTTCGTTGATTTTGTTTTGTGCGGCCGGGCTGATAAGTAGTCGCGTTATCCAAATCGGCCAATAAGGAGGAAAGGCTTTCGTAGCAGAATCGGTATGGTCATATTGTCACGGGTGGTACAGCTCGGTTGGATACGTCAAAGTAGGTGACTGCAGCGGACGTCAGTAGCAGTCACAAAAGCGGAGCATTCGCAGCCAGACACTTCGGCTTCTTTTTCTAAGGCCAGCTCGCGCGCGCATTCCGCGCTCTCGTGGTTCTAGTAGAACGACGACGATGAATGGGCGGTGTCATTACCCCCCGGCAAAAAGAAGCATCGTCCCGATGCTGGGAGTGAGTGGAGAGGTCGGAAGGACTGAACGGGGTTAGTGGGCGAGGCTACCGATCGTGATACGGCTTCAGGCGGACCACGTGAACCACTTCAGGGCACGGGGACCGTCGGGACTTCTGAAATCCATCGGGAATGACCTCGTAGTTGAGGTCGCCCAATGACCTGACCACGCGGTATGGTCCGAAGTAGCGATGGAGGAGTTTTTCGCTCAGTCCTCGTCGCCGAATGGGGAACCACACCCACACACGGTCGCCAGGCGCATAATGGACGTCGTGACGGCGCCGATTGTAGCGATCTGCATCTCGAAGTTGTTGGTCCTGAATTCGAACTTTGGCCAGTTGGCGAGCAGCTTCGGCGCGTTCCAGGAACGTGTAGGTATCAGTGTGAAGGCTAAAGTCGTCCAGATGTGGTAACATTGCGTCGAGCATCGTCGTCACTGCACGGCCGTAGACGAGTTGGAATGGGGACATCTGCGTTGTTTCTTGCATGGCCGTATTGTAGGCGAAGGTGACATAAGGAAGCACTTCGTCCCACGTTTTGTGTTCAATATCGACGTACATGGAAATCATGTCAGAAAGGGTTCGGTTCTGTCTTTCAGTCAACCCGTTCGTTTGAGGGTGGTACGGCGTTGTTCGGCGGTGGTCGGTATGACTGTAAACCAAGATGTCCTGCAGCAGCTCAGCCATGAACGCAGGGCCTCTGTCAGTGATCAGCACTTCAGGTGCCCCATGGCGGAGTACGATCTGATGCACGAAGAACTTAGCGACTTCTAAAGCGGTGCCGCCGGGTAGAGCTGATGTTTCTGCATAGCGGGTAAGGTAGTCCGTCGCGACAATTATCCATTTGTTGCCAGAGTTCGAACGTGGGAACGGACCCAGCATGTCCATTCCTATTCGTTGGAAGGGCCTTGTGGGTGGTCTAATGGGCATCAAGGACCCAGCTTGTTTGGTTGACGGTGCCTTGCGGCGCTGACAGGCTCGGCACGTTCTGACGTAGTGAGTGACATCAGCACGGAGACGAGGCCAGTAGTAATTCTCTTGGATTCTGGTTAGCGTGCGGGCTATGCCCAAATGTCCAGAAGTGGGTTCGTCCTGGGAGGCTTGGAGGATTTCATTGCGCAGGCTAGGCGGTACGACGATTAGGTATTGCGTATTGTTTGGAGCGAAATTTTTCTTGACCAGAAGACCATTGCAGATGCATAAAGATGGTAACACGCGCCTGAAAGCGCGTGGGGCGGTCGTGTTGCTGCCGTTGAGAAATGCCATTACGTCTCGAAGTTCGAGGTCGGCGCATTGTTGGTCAGCGAGGCAGGAGGCGCTGAGAGCAGTCAGTAAGATGTCGTCATCATTACAGGCGTCGATAGAAGGATCTACTGGGGCGCGGGACAGACAATCGGCGTCAGAGTGCTTGCGCCCGGATTTGTACACGACAGTCATGTCGTATTCCTGGAGCCGCAGACTCCATCGGACGAGGCGAGCGGACGGGTCTTTGAGGCTTGCGAGCCAGCATAAGGCATGATGATCGGTCACCACCTTAAAATTTTTGCCGTAAAGGTACGGTCGGAATTTCGAAGTGGCCCATACAATGGCAAGGCATTCTTTCTCGGTAGCGGAATAGTTTGGTTCGGCTGGTGACAAACATCGACTTGCGGAAGCGATGACCCGTTCTTGACCTGCTTGGATCTGGACCAGGACAGCACCTAAGCCGATGTTGCTGGCATCAGTATGGAGCTCCGTGTCGGCGTTTACGTCGAAGTGAGCCAGAACGGGAGGGGCCTGCAGGAGGCTTTGAAGGCTGCGGAATGCATTTTCTTGCGCTGTTTCCCATGTGAAAGGTGTGTCCGACCTTGTTAGGCGCGTCAGCGGCTCGGCAATGCGAGCAAAATCTTTCACGAAGCGACGGTAATACGCGCACAATCCAAGAAAACGGCGGACAGCTTTCAGGTCTTGCGGCGTCGGAAAATGAGCAATAGTTGTTTTTTCAGGATCAGGCTGAACACCGGCTTGATTCACAACGTGCCCTAAGAACTTCAGCTCTGTATACGCAAAGTGGCATTTCTCATTTTTGAGCCTGAGTCCAGAAGACCTTATTGCTTGTAGGACCAATTCGAGGCGGTGAAGATGCTCCTGGAAAGTCGGGGCGAAGACTACAACATCGTCAAGATAGACCAGACACGTCTGCCATTTTAAATCGGCAAGGACGGTATCCATGAGGCGTTGGGAAGTTGCCGGTGCAGAGCACAGTCCAAAGGGCATGGCCGTAAATTCATACAGGCCATCTGGAGTAATAAAAGCTGTTTTTTCACGGTCCCGCTCATCGACCTCAATTTGCCAGTAACCTGACTTGAGGTCCATCGAAGAAAAGTATTTAGCGCTACAAAGGCGATCCAGAGCGTCGTCGATCCGGGGGAGAGGATAGACATCCTTTTTGGTGATTTTGTTTAAGCGACGGTAGTCTACACAGAACCGCAATGTTCCGTCTTTCTTCTTCACAAGGACGACTGGCGCTGCCCAGGGACTCCGGGAAGGACGAATTACGTCGTCGCGGAGCATTTCCTTGACTTGGCGGCCAATAGCGTCGCGTTCAGCGGGAGACACTCGGTAGGGGGACTGTCGGAGAGGGTGCACGTTATCGTCCGTAATAATGCGATGCTTCGCTAGGTGAGTTCGTCCAACACGCGATGATACCGAGAAGATGTCGCCGTAGCGCAGAAGATCTTTAACTTGTTGTTGCTGCGTCGGGGAGAGTACTGGATTGACGTCGAACGTGAAACCAGTGACTGGGATCTGCTCTTGCGACCATGACATTGTGGAAATACTGGGTGTGCTGCTGACATGGGCGATGGCATCAACGTGAGCCACAACGGTTCCCACGTTCAGATGTTGGTGTGCACCACTGAAATTGGTTATCAGCACTTCTGTTTCTCCGTCGACGAGATTAACGACTCCTCTGGCGACAGCAAGGCTCCTGGCAAAAAGCAAGATCTGGTTGCCTTCCGCGACGCCTTCGAAATTCCGCACAGTCTTAGCGCTGACAGAAACCATAATACTCGAACGAGGTGGGATGGTGACGTGGTCATCCAGGATGCAAAGTGCGGTCGGATGGTCTGGATCTCTGTGTATTGCGTTCTCTGTGGAGAAACACACGGCCTTTGACTGGAGGTCGATGACCGCTCCATTCTCGGTCAAGAAATCCATCCCGAGAATGACGTCACGTGAACAATGTTCGAGTATAACGAACGTTGCCAGGTAGGTTGCGCCTTGAACTGCTACTCTTGATGTGCAAGTCCCGGTCGGTGTAACTAAGTGACCCCCGGCTGTACGAATCTGTGGGCCCATCCACGGAGTGGTGACCTTTTTCAGAGTGGCGGCGAAATTTCCACTGAGGATAGAGTAATCCGCCCCTGTGTCGACGAGTGCAGTGACGTCTGTTCCGTCGAGGGAAATGCTCAGGTTTGCTGTCGTAGACGGCGTGTGAGCGGTACGGCGCGGTGTTCGGTCACGGCTGCGGTGCAGCGCGGGTTCATTTCGAGACGTCAGGTGGCATTCCCGTCGAGTCGGCGTTTCACGGTGTTGGACGGCATTCGGTCGTGGCATCGGGTGGCCACCTAGTTGCGGCGTAGGAGGGTCTGTTACATTTCGTCGGTGAGCAACCTCCCCCTCAAAGGTTGCTGCTTTTAGTTTTCCTGGCGGGGGCTTGGTGACCTTCCCCGAGGAAAGTCACCGTAAGACCGACGACGTGGGGATGGCGACCTGCGGGTCCCACCGGCAGATTCGGCCAGATAATCGTTGATTTCTCTGGGCCGCTGCCCAGGCTGCGGACGTGGTGCATCTGCAGGGAACCCCGGCAGGCCCATCTGACGATACCTGCAGTTGCGGTACAGGTGGCCCGGCTCACCGCAGTGATAGCAGAGAGGACGGTAGTTGGGAGTGCGCCAGATGTCACGTTTACGGGGATACGATGGAGCAGGACGAGCAGGTGATGGTGGCCGAAAAGAGGCCGGGGTTTCCTGAAGACGAGTCGGCGGCGGTTGTGCGCGACGAGCAACAGCGGCGTATGTCATTTGCGGTGGGGCTGTGGACAGCTGAAAGAAAGCTGGTGTTGTAAGCGCCTGTTGCACCTCTTCCCGAATAACCTCGGATAGAGCAGTAACCGTTGGCCCAGGCGGCGTAGCCGGGAACAGCTTCTGGAGCTCCTCGCGAACGATGGCTCGTACGGTTTCGCGAAGCATGTGGGTGTTACTGATGTCCGTGGTTGCCGCAGTCATGGCCAAAGGTTGACGCTCGTATTGCCGCAACCGCATATCGAGTGTCTTTTCCATGGTGGTTGCCTCCGACAGAAACTCTGCGACCGTGCTCGGTGGATTGCGAACCAGTCCGGCAAAGATTTGCTCCTTGACACCTCGCATAAGGTACCGGAGTTTCTTCTGCTCTGTCATGTCCGGGTCAGCTCGACGAAATAACTTTGCCATCTCTTCGAAGTATACCAGTATGCTTTCATTTGGTAGCTGAGTTTGGGACTGAAGGAGCAGATTGGCCCGTTCTCTTTGAATCATCGTGGTGAAATCCTTCAGGAACTGGTCTTTAAATACGTTCCACGTCGTTATGGACGAGTCCCGGTTCTCGAACCACGTACGAGCTGCGCCCTCCAGCGAAAAGAACACGTGTTGAAGCTTGGAGTCTTCCGCCCCATCTGTTGTACCGGGCCACGCGTTCAAATTTCTCCAGCCAGTCTTCCGGGTCTTCGCCTGGAGAACCTTGGAAGATCGGTGGCTCCCGAGGCTGCTGCAGCACAACAGAAGGTGAACTAGTCGTCGTCTGCATACCTATTTCGGGCTGGACGGTCGTCGACGATGGCACTGAACGAACTGCTTGGGTTGAGCGAGACTCCAGAAGCCCAAACTCGGGTTGAAGGCCTTGGAGCCGGCGGCTGCCGTGGTGTACAGGCGTCACCTCGATGGCAGATGACCCTCGAGGACTTGAATCCCTGCTTTCTGGGGGAGTCCGAGGCATGGAATTCGTTACCCAGCGCCCTCCACCAGATGTCACGGGTGGTTACAGCTCGGTTGGATACGTCAAAGTAGGTGACTGCAGCGGACGTCAGTAGCAGTCCCAAAAGCGGAGCATTCACAGCCAGACACTTCGGCTTCTTTTTCTAAGGCCAGCTCGCGCGCGCATTCCGCGCTCTCGTGGTTCTAGTAGAACGACGACGATGAATGGGCGGTGTCAATATGATCCCATAGGCCTGAGTATTTATACCCTGAATAGAGAACTTTCAGTTTTTTGAGGTCACAGGTAAGTGAAAAAAAGGGGGAGGGGAGGAGGTCAAGTCAATTTTTCCTCACAGATGGACTAAATGTTTGTGAGCTGTTTTATGCTGCTCTCATTCGTGAACATTGCGCGATGCGGCGATGGTTGTCTCCGCGATCTAGGGAAGCACTTGTTCGCATTACACAATCGGCGCCTTCCTCGTGTGACCCTATACAGTGAGAGGGCAGAGGTAAAAACTCGGTGCTGGCCGCCACCGAGTTTGCTAAAGCTGGCCTCCACTTGTGTAGTTGCCCAGCTTTATTTATTTCTTTTTTTGGGGGGGGGGGGGGAGAGCATTCTCCTACGCATGGGCGGTGGAGGCGCTTCAGTCAATGCTTTGCTGTGTACTTCCTCAGTTTTAGATGCAACAGTGGACGAGCACTCGCTGCTCAGAGGAGAGGAGGATTTCTAGCCTCTGGCTATGGGTCCAGGCACTGGTTTCTCAAATTTTGTACTCACGCAGGAAATTAAACACATTGAATTTAATTGACATAACCGTCCAACCATCTCCAATAGAGAGGCACATCTTTGCGGACTTGAGGTTGAGACCGTTTTTTCCGCTGCCAAGGCCTCTTCAGCGATTCATAGGCAGTCATGAGCTCGCCGGATAAACGCTCCGCATGCGTCACTTTTCTTGTTTAGCTACAAACAGGGGCTCTTGTGCACAGAGGTGCGACTTGTACGTCCTTCTCTCAGCACATTTTCTTTCCGCCCAATGTTGAATATTTTTTTTCTATTCCCATGCTCTTCAATTTTTCTCCTTCGCACTCGTTCAGTAAGCACCTCAAGCTCACGGCAGTTAGCCGACACTAATCCCAATAACCGGGATTCCCGGAATATTAGCATATATTGAGCGCATTACAGCAGCCGAGATTACGCGCTCCATCCATAGCCATTATCCGATGTGCTAAAATGACATGAAACCTTCCGACAGCCGAAAGATTATTACTGCCAAGTGGTCCTACACTCTTTGCACATCGCGACAGAAAAGCTGGAAAGGTTGTTACAGGTAGCCTCGCCAAACACCCTTAGCCAGGACAGATATGAAATCATAATAGAATTTATGGAATAAAATGCGCTGATGTGCTCATAAAATTACTGGGGGGTATAGGTTAACTCCAGTAATGTTAACAGCCTTCATTATTTGAAGAGTAAGGTTCTTTTATGTTCTTCACTTGGTGATAGGAGATAGAAACGATAAGTTTGGGGAACTTTGGTCCTCTCGGAATGTCATTGAACTTTGGCTGCTCCTTACGCCACCTTTCTTCGGACGACGAGCCAATGCGCTCGCGCTGAAAGGAACGTGTCTGACGTGAATGCATAATGTGTTAGAACGCATCCAAAGCTGCTCACCTATAGAAATGGCACGGGATAAGGAGGCACGCGTGACACTCTAATGCTCAAGCAGCCATTCACTGCTGCTTTGTGCGGTTCACCTGCATGACATCGGATTCCCACTCTTGCACTTAATAATGGCATCGATCACAGAAAACAATAAATTTCCGAAAAAAAAGTTTTTTTTTATGATTCTAGAAACGTGCAAACCGAGGAGAGAAACAGGCATGGCCTTGTAAACGCTCAAAGAGGAATTGAGCAACTAATTTGCTGAAATTTCTATTTAGAATGGGTGAAGCATACAAAAGCAGCAGGGTTTTGGCGTAGTTAAACCGAATATACCTGCACAAGCATGTGTTAAGCCTGCTTGGCTCATGGTTTTGCTTTGCTGGGTCATCGGCACGCCCGGCGACAATATTAGACTGAGGTTATGCTGTTATCGTGGTGAAGTTGATCTGATCTGTTCGCGCCACAGATGGAAGTCACAAAGACGATGATGTGCAATGCACAGCGAGAGAGTGCGTATAGCAGTTTAACATGAGGCCTGATCCGCCTCGGCGATAGCGTAGGGCTCTCATGCAGTGGCCAGCGAAGCTGATCTGCTTGACCCGATTAGAGTTCGACACACGGTCATGATGATATTTTATTTCTGCATCGGCCAAGGTGATCCTCGAGGTCAGCCTTTACACTAACTCAGTGAGCCGGTTAGACCTGGTGAAGTAGCAGTGCTTTCGCACTAAAACCCTGCTGAAAAATGCGGCATGTGAATTTCAACAACCGCAAGCATCAAGTGGGCTATGAGGCAAAGAAGAAATACTTCTGGTTAACAGAGTGTTAGTTTTGTACGCCTTTGTAGGAACGCTTGCTTGACAGTGCGATTATTGGTACTCACTGCAAGCGCTGAAGGAAATGATGCGCTTTCATTGATACATAATACATACATAATTATGCGTTCGTTAAAAATGTACTTCGCACGCTGTGCGAGCTAATATAATTTGCAAAAGTCCAAATACATGTTTATTCTCAGTGAATATAATGCATCAGAGCGTGTATTAAAGAAAGGTCCCGAAAAAGAGAATTGTATTGGGACCTCTTGTGAGAAAGTAGATGTAGTTGTAAACATTGGCTATGCAAAAATAAACATCAAAAACAGCTAAAGAAGAAACAATAACCGCAACAGCAATTACGAAACATCACTCCAACAATACCGAAAGCCTTTAAAACACAGCAATAAAATCAAACAAAAATAACACATCATAGCATCCACCTCGCATGCGAGAGGTGCGGAGTTGGATCCCCAGTGCCGCCGGGTACCCACCGGTGATACAATGGGTACAAGCTTTCCCCTGCCTGGTGCTCCGCTTCTTTAGGGTGAAATGCTTGGGAATTGAATCTTTTACCCCTCCTTGAGAAAAAGAAAAGCCTTGTGCCATGGCGCTCTTTAGCCACAGATGGCTTTGCGCCATAAAAATTCATCATAATTCATTCAATAACACATAATGATTCTCTTTGTTAGAAAAACGAGAGATCTAGGTACAAATGAAAGAACGTAACGATTGTTCGAATTAAGAGACGGTGAGCACCAAATGAAAAAAAGCGGGCGGTTCTAGTGTGAATTGCTGCAAATACAACTGTCTGTTTACCGTAGTTAATACAACCCTTTGGTTCTAGAAACTTTGTTTTGAAGAGAAAACCGCGTGATATTAGGAATAGGCGAGTTTTACCGATAATATAAAGCAAATTACTAATAAAAACGTACTTATACCCACTTATTCTCAAATAAAATTGATTATCAAGTTAATTTAATTAAATAATGATTAGCAAGAGCTCAGGACCTTCATTAACTTGACTTCATTATGTCACGTGAACTGAAAAATGTCTTGACATGTCAACTGGACCCCCGCTATTTCTTTTAAGCATGAAATAACAGAATAGTGTCACTGATGAGTAAAAAAATTGTACCTAAGAGAAGCCTTCTTTAGGAACCTAATACAACACGGCGCTGATTTATGCGCCGCTTGTGTTCATGCTGCGGTTTCGTGAAGAGTCAGTCCCAGGTGCACATCTGGTGCAGAAGGCCAGCTCACTTGGTTGGACTTCAGGAATTCTGAGCATCGGGAACTTAAGTTTGTTGAGAATGACCGGCCACGGTGCTATGTACGTTTGGGTTGTTAATACAAATTCATGACGACCCCATAGAATCCAATATCTCGATGTTAGATCTCAGCGCTGAATATTTTGTGCGCATATTTTCCGGATGAAGTGTGTGCGGCCGACGACTTCGTCAGCATGATAAGTGAGACTGCCGTCTCGGATCTCTTAATGCCATGAAGTGGGCTGCAGGATCAGCTTGTGTGGTTGGCACTTCTCTGCGAATTTGGTGTTATCATGAATGCACCGCCTACACAACGATTAACAAAGGTGCCTTGAGGAGTGGAGCTTTCGGCGGAGCGGTCACATAACTGCAAATAATCCTCAAAGGCAAATTCATCACTTGATATCCTGTGCCGCACTGAGCTTATGATATATGCAATTATAACTGATGTATATTACTTTGCGCGGATGCTGATTGTACCGGAGCCTTTATGTAGGTGTTTAAAGAGTTCTCCCTTTGTAGGACAGCTGGAGGCACCTCTCCCACCTGCTTCAAGAGCCGGCAAACGGACAACGGTGCACATATCTATCATAATCTTGGGTGCTGTGAACTTCCTAACGCTTAAACTATTCAGATTGTTTTTTATTGTAAGCAAATTGCATTCTTGGTGTTCTGTGTGTTTTACAATAGCATCTTTATATTTTAATGAGCCCCATTTTCGGAGTGAAAAAGATATTTAAGAAATTTTGGCTTCTGAGCTATTTCCATAAGTCCACGCACTGATAAAAGTTGCTGAAGTTGTTTTTAGTTCCAATGAAAAATATTTGATACGTCGAAGAGGTACGTACCACATTTGAGGTCTCGTTTCGATGTCAGTGGAATAACTTTTCCTTAAACACACACACACACACACACACACACACACACACACACACACACACACACACACACACACACACACACACACACACACACACACACACACACACACACACACACACACACACACACACACACACACACGCACACACACACACACACACACACACACACACACACACACACACACACACGCACACGCACACGCACACGCGCACGCGCACGCGCACGCGCACGCGCACACGCACACACACACACACACACACACACACACACACACACACACACACACACACACACACACACACACACACACACACGCACACGCACACGCACACGCACACGCGCACACGCACACGCACACACACACACGTGCGCGCAGACACACACACACACACACACACACACACACACACACACACACACACACACACACACACGCACACGCACACACACACACGCACACGCACACACACACACACACACACACACACACGTGCGCGCAGACAGACACATTACGCGCGCGCGCACTCATTCAAGAATAAGCGATTCCCTAAAATCTGTTTGCTCTTAATTGGCGCTGCTTTGGCTCATGGCTTTCCTTCTAGCGCGCTTTTACACTGCTGAGTCAATAATGTGTAACGAAATGGCGCTTTTACTTTTACTTTTATCCAAGATGTTAAAGCGAGAACAAAAACTTTTCCACAAACCAAGAGATGTGATTTGAAGTTTGTATGTTTTGCGTCTGCATTTACTGCTTTTAGAGGAAAACAAAGAAACGAAATGTTAGAAGGCCTTTTCAAAGAGCGCACAAAAAGCAAAAATCAATGAGAAGTCACACATAACGGGAACTTTGATTTGCTTTGGAATATCCAAAGATGAAATCAACACAGTGCTTCATTATGTCACCACACAAGTTGCCTCCCAGGTACGTAGGCGTCAGTGCTTATCAAGATTAAATTTTTATCTCTTCGTGAAGGAGAAAGAGGGATTAGTGAGGCTGAAAATCAATTCCTTCTATAAAGAAAATGACTGGATAGCATTTTTACTCTTTTCTACATGTCAAAACTTCTGGCACTGGTATTACCCAAATATTTTTTTTCCAGTGAAACATAACTTCTCGTTTTCGAGTATAGACATCACACGGAGTAATGCTTTCAGGCTAAGGTAACATGCTGGGATTGCAGACAGGAGGGAACTCAAAGATCAAGTGGCGTTTGATACTCACATTATATTTCTTTCCTTCCCCACCGGTGGGGATTGAGGTTAATGCACTTCTATTTTTCTCCATTATTTTCTCTCTTGGCAATAAAGAAAATGTGAGACAAGGTTTATCGCTTTGTCTTTGTCACTTTTTGTGGAATTTTCTAAGAGTGCTAGATGAAATTGCATAATGGTCATGAAAGCAGCAAAATTCAGAGACAGTGTACAGACCTGTAGGTGTTTCCACTTCACCGAGGAAAGTAGCCACAAAAGGTTCTGTCGTGGGAACTATGAAAGACACAGAGAGAAAATGAAATAGAAAGGCACAAAGATAAAACTTATTATGGGCAAGCTTCTGAAATGAGGTTTGCTGCTGCTTAGACAACCCTTTTATTCAAAGCTTTGAAATGCTTAGAAAAACAAATGACGAAAACCAATTTACCGTTCAGACCATGCTACAACTTGTTTGCCCCAGTTGATTTGCGTCGGCGCCGCGCATTAACCCAATTCCATCGCCAATAACAACGCCAAAACGCGGAACCTGCCCTTAACAGCTGTCGCTTTCATACGGAGTTAAAAGGTCGCTAATGCATTGCCTGTATGGATTTCTGGACATCGCTAATCTGGAGCGCGTTCAGCGTTACGATATGCTTGAGAGCGCTGAAAAATTGATCGCGCCGTTGTAGGCCGTCATCTACTTTTTTCTGCTTTTACGAGAAAGCAAGCCGGATTAATCGGGCGATATGAGCGTTGCACGCAAATACAAGCGGGTCAATAATTGATCGCTAAAGTGGATTAAACGAAGAAAATGTCTTAGAGCACTGCGACATATAACTGTGAGTTGTTAGATTGAAAACCGTAATGAAAACAGACGCCAAACGAGGAAAACGCATGGCACATAACACATAGGCTGGGTGTGGAGAAATTGCTTCATTAGTAACGTCCGACGCCATTGTTTTTCGCCTGTTCACCGCGTGTAATTCGCCATATCTGACCGAAGTGTATTAGATCACATCCATTGACAGATCAGGCATATTCAAAGGAACAGTATCGCTGACGATGGAGATGAAGGACTAGATAAACGTTACATTACAAAATAAATCGCTGCGTATGACCTTGCATTCGCATCTTTAAATTTAAATCTCGAAGCAAAGAGCGATTCAGTGGAAAACTCTCCTAAGTTCTTTTGGAGCTTGTCGTGTATTTTCCAGCAGAGGAATGTAAAGAGTGCCTTGAGAAGCAGCACGTGTTTCTCCTGAGCAGTTGCAGAAAGCTGCAGTATTTGATTGCAAGGATTTATGACATGGTTTCGTAATGCGCCCCATGCGAAATTTCTATGCGGTGATTTTTTGGGCGCCTTCTCGTTATTTTTTTTTTCGCACAATACAAAAATATCCTGCTTGCAGTGTACAACGTAAAGTTTGCATTCGCCCCCAAAATGGCGAGGCTTGGCCTATATTCTTTGAGACGCCTTCGGAGATCCGGACCAAGTCGCGTTTGAAACTTGCGGCGTTCTGAAAACATCTAATGGAGTCTGCGGCTGGTAGCTATGCTAGTTTGCCTCAGATTTATTTCTTTATTTGTACATACTGCAGCCCTATTGGGCTATTGCAGGGGCGAGTGTAAACAAAACAACGTAGAAAAACAAGGAGCACAACAACGGCGAACAGCACAGACAATGTGAGTGGGAAAAAAAACATATGCAAGAAAAGGCAGTACTATTCAATAGGCAATAGACAATACTATTCAAGGCAATATTATAGCAAAGATTAGGTCCTAACTCTTCATTTGAGTTGGATAAAACGCAAACCTCATTACGTGAGGCTGTCTTAAAGCAGTCTCGTGACACACCTAACCGCGTCAAAGCCATTTGGCTCGCCTGATCAGCCGCAATACTAACTGCATTTTATTTATGAGGCATGCCACACTTTAACCTATGCACAGATGTAGTTTGTCCTGCGTGGACTCGCTAACAGAGAGCCGTTTGACCCCTGTTCAGTTTTAATTCCGTTCACTTGCAAGCTCAATGAGTGTGGTATTCACTGGACAGGTCCGTCAGCTGGCACTATCGCTCGGAGCTGCAAGAAGATTGGGCGTTTTCGCCGTGCGCCCGCACACTCCTTCCACTGGCGAAAACCTTCATGGCAACAGCAAATTAAAAGAACGCAACCGCAAATTTAAAGAAAATGTTCATGCGCAACAGCACCAAGGAATCAGCCTCATGCTAGATTTATTTGCAAATTCCGCTAGTGCATTCATCAACTTAGCGGTGTGATTGGAGGTGCCGCGCATCGCGAAAATACATCTTCAAGCCGAGGCACATACTGGGGAGTTTATTCGGCTAGAATCTTCAGTAGGGCCGGAGAACTAGAACTTAAACATAGTCACGCATCGTCCCTCATCGCCGAGATGTCGGCGCCACACTGGCGGAAGTGCCCGTGCTGTAGAGAACGCTCGGCCGTTGTGTCTTATATGCAGCGCTTGAGAGCACTCTAGCTAGAAGCCGCTGTTTTTCAGTATCCATGGGAATACAGCAAGACACCCTGTTTCGGCCTACACAATGCGATATCTCTTTACAGCGCTGTGCATATCTCTAGAAGACGGCCACTGGAAGGCACTGAGCTTTTCCTGTGGCGGTGTCCCTTGCAATCAGTATCTTGCACAGCGGAATTAATTCTTAACCGCTTTTGGGCTCCTTCGAGACTATGAATTTTTTTCTTAATTAAGATTCAATATCTGATTGCTGAAGTTGGGGAAACTAAGCTGGTGCCATTCCCTTAGTTTACCGTAGGCGCTTAAAAGGCAGCGGACGAGTTTCTGCGTTGCCTAAAGTAACGGCGTAGAACCGTTTGACCCCTGTTCAGTTTTAATTCTGTTCACTTGCGAGCTCAATGAGTGTGGTATTCATTGGACAGGTCCGTCAGCTGGCACTGTCACAAGGAGCCGCAAGAAGATTATGCGCTCTCGCCTGGCGCCCACACACTTTTTCCACTGGCGAAATCTTCACGGCAACCGCAAATTAAAAGAACGCAACCGCAAATTAAAAGAAAATGTTCATGCGCAACAGCACCTAGGAATGAGCCTGGTGCTAGCTCTATTTGCGCATTGCGCTAGTGCATTCTTCAAATAGCGGTGTGATTGGCGGTGCCGCGCATCGCGAAAATATATTTTCAAGCCGGAGCACGTAATAGGTGTTTCGAACCCTGGACCGGGACGAATTTTTTTTTAACTGCGAAGTTTCTGAGAAAGCTGCATAGCTTTCCTCTGTAGCGGTATGGCTGCATTTGAGTGGATGCCATGATGTAATTTTTCCTTATTACAAATCAACTTCATCTTCGGGGTTCCCCTAAAATTTGACCAGCTATTTTTGTTTTTCTGTTATGTCCGCAGGGTTAGACGCTGTCATGCTTTGGCGTTTCATAATCGGATCTTTTGTACCGAAAGCTACATTGGCTATGAACTCGCAGTTTCGCCGTGCTCGCATTCCCACCGTGGTCGCACCGCACCACGTGCACGAACCACGTGACGAACCACGTAACAACTAGCCAGGCAACCAGACTAACCTGGACTTGCAATCCAGCTTAACCAAGGCTAACCAAGCTAAGTTTTAGCTTTCGCTACGTATATCCTGGCACAGCCGAGCTAAGCCACTGCCAATTTTCCTCTTTTGAGATAGCTTGCCGATATCCTGTAGAGCCATCCTCCGCCTACTTCTACTGCGCATTCCGTAATGAGAGCTGTGAGATTGTCGTTCATTGCTTGAATATAAAGATCGTCTTCCTCAGTTAAAGCCGAATATCAGAGAAGATTTGCACTCCAAACATATCCGACACACGCCACTGTTACCAGGAGCTCGAGACCGTTTCTACCATTGCGAGGCCTCTTCACCATTTTATTAAGAGTCGCACGCTCGCCAGACAAAAACTCCGCATGCTCTACTTTTGTTGTTTTGCCGAAAAAAAGAAGGAATTTTATACACAGAGGCGACCTTCGCACGTGCTTCTCTAGGTGCATTTTTTCTCCGCTCACTGCTGAATGGTTTGCCTATCCAAGGTTCTTTTTTTTTCCTGTTTCGATCTTGTTGAGTAAACACCGCCAGCTCACTCACGCATGTCGACACGAATCCCAATAACATGGATGCCTGAAATATCAGTATATTTCATGCAAATTACGAGAGTGCAGTTTCCGCGTTCTATTTATAGCCATTATCAGGTGAACTGAAATAACATGGAGTCTTCTGACTCCTGAAGATTACAACTCCAAGGGGTCCTACTCTATTGGACCACGTGACAGGAAACTGGAAAGGACGTTGCAGGGAAGCCTGGTCGCACTCCCTTAACAAGGACAGAACTAAACAGTGATCGAGCGAAATGTTTGGATATGCACATAAAAACAGCAGGGAAGATAAGTGAAAGAAATAGCCCGCAGCAGCACCCTCGCAATGATAAGTGAACACAAATAAAGGTATCAAACCTTCTTTAATTGGATAACGTAGTCAGTCTCTGTCTTTCAAGAAGGAATAAACTATGACTGGCCTGGTGAATTTTGGTCCTCTCAGGAATGCCATTGAACATTCGCTGCTCCTCACCTCACTTTAATTCGGACGAGAAGCCAAGGCTCCCACCGTCGTCCATTCGTTCGCACTGAAAGGAAAGTCTCCGACGTGAATTCAAAATGAATTGGAAAGCGAAGAGCATTGAAAGAGCGCGAACCTACGGAAATGGCATGTAATAAGGAGACGCACGGGGCACTCGAACATTGAAGCAGCCCTCTGCTGCTTTTTTGTGCGCTTCACCTCTATACCATCGTATTCCTCACGGCAGCAGCTAGAATGGTAGGGCTCAGAGAAAAACGAACATTTTGAAAAAAAAAATCGTAATTATTTTCCTCGAAGCGTGAAAAGCGTAACAAGATACGAGCACGGACTAGTGAACTCTAAAAAATGCAGTCGGCAATTATGCTGGAGAAGGTTGGGATTTTTATGGGAGATGCATAAGAAAAATCGAGAAAAATACACACATATTGTAGTCATATTTCTAAGTCACGAAAAAATGAGTCATTGAGCCATTACATTAGGATTACTTCTCCGGCTTTAAGCAAGGCCTATCCGATAGCGGCACCAAAACCATATGGGATGCTGGCTTTCTCAACTTCAACAGACTAAGCCCTAAGTTTCGTGTTCAAGCCTCTTGAGGCTTATTGGTCGAAAAACGAGAATTGGCACTTGTATTTCTTTGGAAATGAATAACGAGACCAATAGCGGCGCTGCAGCCGCGAACTCCATTTCTGGTCAATCAAGGCTAAAGTGCCCGCACAGCGTGAGGACACGAATATCCTTCGCTGCCTGACAGAAATGACACGCCTATCAATTCGAAGCCTCGCTTCGAGCGTTACACCACGTGCACCATAAGTGCTTCCTTATTAAAAAAGCTACGCGAAATGCGAGAGAGTGCGACGTGCAACTTTTCGGCCAATGATGGAACCGTATAACTACAGAGTGTTTTCCCCACAAGACAGAGGCCAGTGCCGTGTTATAAGTTTTTTGTTCCTTTCTAACTGTGTGCATGACCATTTAACTCCTTTTAGCACCGAGCATTAAAATACTGTCGTGATATTGTTGTGTAAGCCGCGGTAACGTTAGAGTTTACATTGGAACGCTTTGCTAAGCGCAAAATTGTCAGTCAGGTTATATGTTGTACCGCAAATATTTGATTGAAGTTCGAACGAATAATAACGCTAAACCAGAGTTCGAGTTAAGTGTTATATTATTGTTCAAGTCATGACAAAAACCAATTAGCAAATTTGAAATATCATTATAACGTTCACACCAGGATTATAAAAGAAACTTCTAACTGTACTTGTTTTATTGCGCTTTCAAGGTTAGCAACTCATCATATGATTCGCAGTACCAGGAGTATCTAATTCAGCTCAAGTTAATTTAGACACCCGGAAGCAAGTTATATGCTTTGTCTTTCTAGGTCTAAGGTCGATTGTAATGGCTATTCGTCTTAAAGCGCAACTCTGAGCATATCTTGCCCTAGATAGAAGACCGTATATCGCAAAACGTAACGCACACAAATATGCAACAGGCGTAAATTATTTGCCGAAATCTGATGGCGCTCAGCAACGCAAAGCAGGGCCAATTGCCAGGTTCGCCTTCAAGCCGCCCTTAGATCCCTAAACGTCAACTTCCCAGAAAAGCATTTCTTTTCGTGACTGACCCGTATGGACACTTCTTGATGTTCTTAAGTACAGCGAACAGCAGACCCCGAACCTGGGGTATTTGAAATGCATTTTTAAGCGAATGAATGATGTATAGCGCTCAGCCGCGATAGAAATAGAGTAACACCTCTTCTTGGGCTAGTTGGTGCATACTTGAATTGGAGAAACCCTAGCTCCAAAACCATGCAAGCCACAAGGACGAACGACGACGAGACACAAGAGCTATGGTGTCTCGTCGTCGTTCGTCCTTGTAGTTTGCATGGATTTGGCGCTAGGTTTTCTCTAATTCAAATAAAAATGGAAGACGGGGCTACAGAATTCGCAGTGCCAGAACCTCGCTAAACCTGATGTTAGGTACTTTTAGGCAAAGTACCGGAATGTAAGAAGCGGAGGAACATGGGGCTGTTTCCATTTCTCACAGGCAGTCTGCAATGTTTCAAAAAAGTCGTTTAAGCGCTCCGGTCTATTGCACTTACAGCCGGGTCTTAAAGTTGCAGTGCAGTTAGGTGAACAAGTTTATTGCGGTTAGCTTCGAAGCGCATGTCACAAAAGCCGTTGTCCGCTGCCAGTATAAAACGATGAAAAAAGAAACAAAAAATCCCGGGCTTAAAACGTTGACTTCCGCAACTTGAAAAAAGTACGCCCATATCTTCCCATTCAAGGGGCGTCTATGAACTTGAAGAATAGCGATAGGACTTTGGCGGAGGAAATTTAACCGCCACTCGTTCGCAACGGAGTCGAATGTCTCTTTCCTTTTTCTGCATTGCTTCGAGTGGCTTACCGCACATCGCTGCGAAGAGCTCTCAGCCACCTTTAGCGAGGAAACCGGGGGAGCGCGGAATTTCGGTCTCCCCTATGCTGACAAGCTGCTTGCATAAAACTTTTTTTTTTTTGGACGAAGTGACACAGTCGTACGTCCATCGTTAAAACGGTTCAAGTGTGACGTGTGAGCTGACCTGACAACCGGAGGTGTCTTGGAGGGTGCCATAATAGGTCTTTACACGACGCGTCAGCACTTTGTGGGATACGGCCTGATGTGTCATAATGATCGACACGGTATATTTACACCAGCATTAAGGATCACGCGAGCCGCAATGGTGTCTCGGCTGCCTTTGTACAGATCACTCTTGCTGTTTGCATACCCTTCCAGAAATATGTTGTGCCTGTTCTTCAACTGTGTGAAAGATACTGAGGCTTTCGATTAGGCTATGTCAAATAGAGAGTCGCTGTTTTATATACCTGATGCAATTTATTCAGTTCTTGCAGCGGAACAATAAGCACTTAGCTGACTGATTTAACTAGCAACACCCATCAATACCGCTTCGGGAACGCTGGGAAAGTCACGCTGAAAATGTAACCCACTTACCCCCTTATTGCATGACAGTTGCAGTTTTTGTTCATAGCTGCATTGTAAGTTATCAAAGCACGCTTTATGTCTCCTTTCACCAATACGCGCCATATCCGAAAGCGATCTCTCATGAGAGTTTGCCTGCATTTTTCTTGTCTTTGGTCTTTGTCAGGCTGCTGTAAACGCGAGAGAATTTTTTCCTGTCGCGAAACGTGTGAGGTTTCAGTGCATATGAGGTAAAACCTGACAACTTTTTCAACGAAAGGAGGAGGCTGGTTCATCCACAAGAGGCTTCCTTTCGTTTTACGAATGTGTTTTATTTCATGCGCAGAACTGTCCCCAGTCGATTTGTTAACATCATAGCTAAGGTTATCATTTCAGGGCACTGTTAATGTTTAGTTTAGGGAACAATTATGAATGATTTAGCTCCGACAGAGACGTCAGAAAGCTCATATAGACTTGTGCAGAAGTTGTGCTGTTACAAGCGTCAAATATTTTCAGATGCTTGCCTTCCAAGGAACAGCTGCATTGTGATCGTGTTGAGCCGTCCTTCGCTCGACAAAGACGTACTGGCCAAAATGTCAATATAAGAAACGTGCGAGCCTTAAGACCGCATAATGATTGCACTTTTGATCATCGCTAAAAGCTTCCCAGCCCATTTCGAAACCTGCTTTGAAACCTGTTACCATAAGACTAAGCTATCGTACACTACGTAGTTGGCAACTTTACATGAATTTTGCTCAAATTAAGATTTTTTTCTCTACATTTTACGGCGAAACCCGCTGTTGTCTGAGAAATTCAGCGCGCGCACGTATATTCCCGTGGCTACATTCGGGGCTTGGGAAGGACAGAAACGGAAAGAAGGAAGACAACAAAAATTGTTAGGAGGAGAGAAAGGCGCAGTTACTGCCTCACTCTCGGAGGGCACAACCAAACAATCACGAGGGGCGTGGAAGGAGGATGGACAAGCGCTGAAATGGAGGGCTCCAGGGTGAATTTGGCCACCTAGTGTTCAGCCACCCAGGGCTCAGACCATGAGCATCGACCGCCTGGGGACTAGCACTGACATCGGAGAGCCCAAGGGCGATGTTTAGTGTGAAAGCAATAATTAACGCGGTCTTACCGAAGAATCATGTGTGAAGCCTCGGATTAACTGCGGAAAGCTCGGGATAGTTCGGAGGAGCATCGTGCAAGGTGCAGCCAGTGAGAGGAAGCTCGGGTAACTTCGAAGGAGCGTCGCGCCAGCTGTAGCCAACGAAATGATGACCTTGAAAGTGACCTTGACCAATGCTGGCATAGTATCAGTCCATGCAGAAATAAAATAAATATTGCCGTGACCGGATTTTGGACCCGCAGCAGCGCCAACACATAAGCTTCACTGGTCACTGCACAAGAGCACTAGGCTGTCGCCGCAGCCGATCACGCCTCGTGTTAAACTGCAACATACTCTAGCGCAGCGCATTGCACATCATCGTCTTCATCAACTTACATCTTCTGCGCGAACAGATTAGATCAACTTAGCCTCGATCAGAGCTTAAGCTGAGTGTATTATCATCGCCAGACGTGCCTACGGCTCAGCAAACGGTAAAACCCTATCATGTTTTAAAGTGAAAGCTTTATTGGCCGCAAACTTGTGATTTCGCCGTGGCGGTACTTCATCGAGGAACGTGACGTCACAACGCGCGCTTCGCCGCGGAAGGTTACTGTGCTTCGCGCGCTCGCCGCGCCACCTGGCATGACGTCACACCGCGGCACTCGCCGCCGCGCTGTTTGGTAGGACGTGACACCGCGTTCCTCGTCGTTGCGCTCGCCTCCGCTCGCTTCGACAGCTGCGTCGCATGCGTGATAAGATGTCACAGGATTGAAAAGGAGAGCTGCCGTGCGCCGCAACCACAGTTGAGGCGACCATTCTGATAAGGTGGAGGAGGCCTGGAATCGACAGCGGAACGAGATGAAGAGGAAACGAATCGCCCAGGAAACAGACGAAGAGCGCGCCGAACCACTGGCTAAACGCCGCCGCGAGACAGGCACGTTTAACGTCCGGTGTCTCGAACGTTAGCAGCAGCGACAGCAGCCGGGAGAGACCCGAGTCCTGCTTCACTGAAGACGGCCCGTGATGAACGATGGAATGCGACCAAGAGACTTCAGCGGTGGGCTCAAGAAACCGAAGAACAACGTGCCGTTAGCTTAGAGAATAGGCGTAAGAGTGACACGTCCCCTTCAATCCCTGGATAGCCTCGGTGCTGAAATCAAACATGGACCTACAGGTCATACTGGACGTTTATGTTGTGCTTCATACGTTGTGGAATATGTGAACTAGGCCAACCGGGGAGTTTCACACTTGCTTTCGCTACATATATCCCGTCATATCCGAGCTAAGCCACTGCCATTTTTTTCAATGCAGACACCGTGCCGCCACGGCCTAGATTTGAACTCGCCTCCTCCTTTTTAAAATGCCAACACTGCAGATCCCCTGCCACGGCAGCTTCGAGTTGGTACTCCACACGTACAACGCTCCCTCTAAGCGAAGCACGAACAATCGCAGGTTATTAATGCGAAAGCTTTATATGAGACATCGGCAACGAAATTAAATGTCCAGAAAAATTGCTAGAGGGAAGAATGATGCAGTATCAAGTATCGAGGACAGAAGGAGAGCACACAAACTCACAAGCGCCAGCTTTCAACTTCGCCTAATTTATAGGGAGTAACAAGGCCCTCCCTCTTTATCTATCTACCTCTTTATCTTACAAGGCCCTAAATGTAAAGAAAACCGAAATAGTGACGCATATGGACGCGATTAGTGAAACCACAAAACAAGATAACGCGCATGGGAAACACCATGACGACCATTCTAAGCTGAACAGCAGCACGTGAAACACCCCTGTCGCAGACGACATACTGGACAAAACATGAAGTAAAAGACGAGAAGAAAATAGGCTAACACCTAAACGAATCACGAACACATCATCGAAAAAACGTGACGGAAGGCCGTGTGGGAAAAAAACAAGGAAATGACGAAGGAGGAATAAAAGCGCCAAAAAACATGAGACCGAGACCTAAAACGCCAACTGAACACTGCTGAAAAGGCGTAAAACTCACTGAATAAAACAACACCACGAAGCCAACAATAAAGCGGCTAAAATCTGATGAGAGGTGAATGAAAGGAAACTTAGCACAAAGGAACGATACCATGCTGAAACGAGCTCGAGGCCTCAGCATGACAAAAAAACAACAGAACAAAAAACATCCTTTTGTTAGGTCTGCGACCTCGCGAGAACTCACGTTCGATGAGGAAGGTTTATTCTTTTTCCGTTAGGTAGATTAATGCCGCGCTAACGCAGGTCTTCTCAGCTCGCGCTATTTCTTGCGCTTCTACAGTTTCGCGGGTAAGCTGATCTTTGTGCTTACAAATAACAGAGCATTTCTTCAGTAGCACCCTGCAGTTACAGGAACTGGAGTGTTCGGCTACATGGCCTTCAGGTAGGTGCATCAATGAGGGTCTGAACGAACATCACAGGAAATTGCGTCAATTGGAACTGAAGGCCATGTAGCCGAACATTGCAGTTCCTGTAACTGCGGGGCGCTACTGAAGAAATGCTCTGTTATTTATAGCACAAAGATCAGCTTACCCGCGAAATTGTAGAAGCGCAGGAAATATCGTGAGCAGAGACGACCTGCATTAGCGCGGCATCAATCTGCCTAAGAGAAAAAGAATTCACCTTCCTCACCGAATGTGAGCGCTCCCGGGGTGGCAGCCCCTACAAAGTGATGTTTTTTGTTGTTTTTTTTTGCCATGCCGGGGCCCCGAGCTCATTCCAGCATGCTTTCGGGCCTCTGTTCAAGTTTTCTTTCATTCACCTGCAATCAAATTTTAGCCGTTTTATTGTTGGCTTCGTGGTTTTCTTTTATCCAGTGAGTTTTACGCCTTTTTAGCAGTGTTCAGTTGGCGTTTTAGGTTTCGCTCTGATGGTTTTTGGCACTTTTTGACCTCCTTCGTCATTCCCTTGTTTTTTTGCGAGAAGGCCTTCCGTCAGGTTTTTTGAAATGATATGTTCATTATTCGTTTAGGTTTTAGCCTGTTTTCTTCTCGTCTTTTACCTCATGTTTTGTCCAGTTTGTCATCTGCGACAGGGGTGTTTTACGTGCTGCTGTTCAGCTTAGTGCGGTCGTCATGGTGTTTCCCTTGCGCGTTACCTTGTTTTGTTGTTTAGGAAATCGCGTTCATATGCATCAGCATTTTGGTTTCCTTTACTTTGAGGGGCGTGTTGCTTTGTATCGATTCGGCGCAGTAACAGCCAAACATTAAAAAAAGTTGGCGCTTTTGCATGTGTGTTCTCTTCTGCTGTCCTCGCTACTTGATGCGGCGCCATTCTGCCGTTTAGCATGCCTGGTCAATTTGCCCAGTCCTATACGCTTCAGAAAAAGTGCCGCCCGAAAAACCCACATGACAAGGCAAATAAAAAATGAAAGTTTAAACTGTGGATTCCAATTCAAAGCACGTAAGTAATCTTAGTGACCTCCATAATTTTTGCAGTTAGAGCCTTTAAAGTATCTGCATAATGTGGGAAAAAAACGTCTGTAATGTGGACTCCTTAAATTTATCTCCATACCTGATTTATTATGAACATTTTATGTCTTTGTGCAGTAATAAATTTTGAATAGTGTTCGGAATGGGCTTCCGCAGTGTAGCTGCGTGTATTCGTTGCGGTGCGGAGCTTCCAGCGTCCCGGATCTCACTGATGCTTCATCCCTGGACGCGGCCAAAACTAGCGATTCTTTTTTAGAAACTTTACAACGTTCTGCAACTAATAATGAATATTTCTTTGCTGTTTTGTCTAGCCTCATTAAAGGATATTGCCGGGAATCGCACGCAAGCCATCCGTCTTGTGTTTACATGGGCCGGGTTTTTACTACACGTGTTTTTAAGCTGTAAACGTGTACGTACGAAAACGATTTTTTTCGGCATTTACCAGCTTTTCTACACAAAAATGTTATGAAGAGACACTAAAAAATTTCAAATGAATGAATTCATTTTTGCTTAGCAGCCGAAAGCGCCGTTATGGGTTCTAAAATCAGCCGCAATGCCATTTACTTATCCAGCGTCCAAAAACCACGTATTCCATTGATCTGTTTGACTGTGCTGTGCTCCTCAAGCAGTGCACATGAAGGAAAAATAGAGTTAATTGAAATGTAAAGGCAGTGCGCGCCGTAAACTGCGGATGAAAATGCAGTTCAGTATAGAAATAACGGCCCTCCAAATTTCGATCTTCGTTTCAAGCGTCACGCGACGGCTCTAGGAAGAACTTCTGTGCCTTTTTTGTCTTACTGCTTAATTGCGCCCAACATCTGCACATGTTAGCCAGTGCTTAAGGTCTCTACTGAACTACACTCGGCGCTGACCTTATGGCTAGTGCGTTGGACTGCTCAGCTGAAGAAAGCTGGATTGAATCCTAGATGCTGTGTACGCATTTCGTAGGAGGTGGAATTCAGAAAGCCCGTGTAGTGGGCAGAGTCAGAGTACGTTTAAGAGCCCCAGGTGGTCCAAATTAATGCGAACCCTCCCGCTATGGCGTCTTTCGCAGACCATGTGCCGATTTTGGGCATTAAAGCCCACAACAAACACTACATGTTCCTCATGACGTTTATATCGAAAATTCAAACTGTATATCTATGCGCATGCTATGTTCTGTCGTGCAACTTCGCATGGGACGCAAAAATACCACTGTGTTGTCGCGGGCGGTAATCCAGCTTCGTCTTGATAATGTCAACATACTTGTGGTAGGAAACAAGCGTAGCTCCAAGTTTTTAGATGGCCTTGTTATAATACCTAGGTTAACGCGACCAGAAATAACAGGGCGAGCGCAGTGTCCTCCCGGGATGGTTTTCCTAGACACAGGGAACATTGTTTCACCTTGGAAGCACTTCGCGAAAAACGTGACTCCATCACTCCGTTTCTCGGCCCACCAGCAGGGGGAGAGTAAACAAAGCACATCAGCCGGGAAGCTGTGAAGGTAAGAAAATAAATTATTGAAGCAAGGGCGTTTGGCTGTCACGCTCCTCGCATATGCTTTCAAGCGACGACCACCATGACCATTCTTCTTTGCGCAAACTTCCTTAACATCGGAGTAGTTAAGGATAAACAAAGTTTTGGTGGCACCGAGGTCGGTCGGCTTCAAGCACACCGAAACTTTCTAAGGCAAGATTGCGTAGTGCAAGCGGAACTAGCCACGTGCAAAGAAGCAACAGCAGCCCTGTGAGAAGGGTGATGTGCTTTTTCGTGCCGCCTTGCTTGCGCCTCCTCTAAGTGAGTACACGGGTAGCTTGAAATGAACAGGCTAGTGTATGCGTTGCTTCGGCGTTTCTTTGTCGTGGAAAAAAGTACAAACTCGACTAGAAAATTTCATCTACAGCTGTCTCTAATCTGACGCGAAGAACGTGTTATTGCACCTCTGCAGCGGTTTTGTTCCGTTATTTGCCGGAAGGAGTAAGATTGTCGCGTACTATTTAGGTATTTTCTCAATTATCATGCGTGTTATATATCCTCACGGGCAATATTTGGGTCAATGGTAAAGCATGCGCTGGATAGGAACCTCATGGCCCTGTCATCACAGGCATTTGAAATTTCGTGGCATGGTCTGTTGGAAAAATATGTCTCACCCCTCAGGCTCAGGATGCCTGCAAAATTTCAAGTGGCCGCTCGCAGGTGACCCTGATATGAGAAACATGTTTCCTTTCTTTTGATGCATTTAGTGCATGGTAAGGCACTGAGGCTGCCCTCCTCTTAACTTCAGAGCACAGTAGTGTCCACGCGCTGCTTCTGATAACTTTACATTCGGTTAAGCAGCGCGACACACGACTGCACAGCTGCACAGCTGTTTCTCAAAACTTTGCATTTTCCTTTGCTGATGTTTTCTGCCATTTATGTCCGCTAGAGCGATGATAAAGAGTGCAGGAACTAAAAACGCACTTCCGCCGGCCGCAAACCTACTCAGGAATAAAACAGACACTTCAAACCTTTACCAGACAGATTCTAGAGAAGCTCACAAAGCTTTCCTATCGTCCATTAGTTGTTAATCGAATTTCTTCCAGGAAGGTGCAGGGGTCCGCAAGTAGTGAATCGCTTCGCGGTCTGTTCTACGTAGTAACGAATTACAAAGTTAAATAACAGCGAAGCACATGTTTTCGTCACTGCTCAAGATGGTCGATGGTAAGTTAACCCTCCTGAACCACTTGTATCATTTTCATTTCAAAATCATTTGAACATCCAGTGTTGCACTGGCCAAGTGAACACGACCTTCGTGAACTGCAGTAAGACTTGGGGGCGCCGCCAGAACACCGCAGCATGAGCATTCCGCTGCTCAGAAGAATCGACTGTTGGGCGAGTTGGTGCATGAGTCGAAGATGCAAGGCGCAAGTGTAGACAGGACGAACGTTGGTAGTCCTGTCTAGTCTTACGCCTTGTAGCTTCGAGTAATTCCACTGCGTTGATTGAACAAACTTAGACTGAAAATAAATGTAGAAAATGTCATTCCAATGGAGAAAAGTATACAACAGCTGCATCTTCCCTGTAGTCGCCCATAGGCAGGAACGTAGAGGTTCCAGTAAAACGTGCTCTTGGGCGAGTTGGTTACTTGTCTTAGGCATAGTAGCAGCCCCCGCAAAAAAACACACACAAAAGAAGAAGAACTAGACACCGAGAGACACGCAGCAGCATCTGTGCGTGTCTCTCGGTGTCTTGTTCTTCTTCTTTTGTGTGTGTTTTTTGCGCTGCTACTATGCCTAAAACGTAGAGGCTAACGAAGAGAATGCAGCTTAAGTTAACGGCAGCGCAGCGAGCTGTGGAAAAAAAGTGATAGGGCTAAAATTACTGCGAAGGCAAGATAACCGCTGCTCCTTAAAGGTGGCGCAGTGGCTTCCAAGGGAAGGCAAGCGTAGGCAGGGGGTGGCACAAAGTTCGGTGGGCGGATGGGATTAAGAAGTTTGCGGGCATTCGGTGACCGCAGCTGGCAAAGGTCAGGGTTAATTGAAGAAACTTAAGAGAGGTCTTTGTCCTGTAGTGGGTGTAGTCAGGCTGACGGTGATGATGTCATTCCCACAGACATGCGGTTTCGCCTGCAGCGAGCTGGTCGATGTTATGCTGTTCTGTTTTCCTTCTCACTTCTACAGCTTCGACCGTACGAGCATTAAACACGCTCTCCAGAACTCAGATCATACTACTGAGGTTTTTTGGCGTAAGCATTTCATTTTTTTTGTATTTTATTACTCAGTCTTCCTTACTTAATCCATTTTGCTTTCGTCTACAAACCAGCCTGTAAAAAAGCAGAAATTAAAGCTGACCTGCGCGTTTTTAATCGCAAAAATGTTTTGTTAATTTTGTCCCTGAATGTGCTTCTCAGCGTATTGAAGATGTGTCGTTTCTTTACTGCGAAACCTTACGAGCAAAGCCGGCGGGGTTTGTTAGTTTTGTGCTCGCAGGTGGTAGAGAAAACCTCCGCGATGGCAAGAAAAACAGAGTCCGGCATCAAACGACCGTATGACGCGCACAGCAACTGAGCCCCGCCATCTCGGACAACCGCCCGCATGTTCTTTCTTCTATATACACCCCCCACTGATAACTTCAATGTGGCGCCACTTTTCCCGACTAAATTCGTACCAAAACTGTCGGCAACCATTTGACATACAGCGTTGCGAGAAATGTCGTACGATTTCTCTTTGCATATAGCATACATGTGCTAGTCAAGTTGGAAGCTAGTTTGCGAGAGGGATTCGAACCGATGACAAATGCGCTTTCAATTGTATGCCCTGCCAGGCTCTTTGCCTCTTCCTTTAAGGCGCGGTAGAGGTGCTCACTGCGATGTGTGACAATTACAGCACATTCCTTTCCACAAAGCCCAATTTTCATATAAAAATTGTGACGCAACCGTTTGTTGTACACCGTTACGGGTGGTGTCATAAGATTTTTCTATAGCACACGCATCTTCGTCAAGTTGGAAGCTAGGTTGCGAGGGGTAATCGAACCGAGTGTGCGAGTGTACCACTCGGATCATTGTGCGTTCAGGGTTTGTGGAATTAGGATTCGGAGCCGCGTCTTCGTTTCATTTTAGTACGCAACCTGCGTCGAGGTCAATCGCTCACCATGGCATACTAATGCTTTCACCTTCACTGCAAGTAAACAACCTTAATAATAATAATAATAATTTGTTTTCGGGAATGAAAATGGCGCAGTATCTGTCTCGTGTATCGGCGGACACCTGAACCGCGCCGTAAGAGAAGGAATAAAGGAGGGAGTGAAAGAAGAAAGGAAGAAAGACGTGCCGTAGTGGAGGGCTCATGAATAATTTCGAATACCAGGGGATCTTTAACGTGCACTGACACCGCACAGCACACGGGCGCCTTAACGTTTTTACTCCATAAAAACGCAGCCGCCGCCGTCAGGTTCGAACCCTGGAACTGCGGATCAGTAGCCGAGTGCCCTAACCACTGAACAACCCCTGCGGGTCAGCAACCTTAAGTGCACTTCCAGATTTTTTTTTTGCTTGTTTACAGCAGATGACTTATGATGTTACATTTAGCGCAAATGCGCACGATAGTTTGGCTTAATCCCATTTTCGAATCACTTTATTTTACCGGTTACCTGGATGGGTTTCCGGTCTAAGAGTGGCGCTGGGCAGCTCGATGTGGCTTTGGCATCTGTTACAACATCAGCATAAAATAACCTATTGCGACGTGACGGCACCTTTAATAAAATATACTAGTAAAAAAGACAATATCAATTAGTACTGAGAATAGAGATGCGTCAAAGCATCGAGTAATGCGATAATGGAAAGAAGCAATTCATCCGTAGCGCAAAAATAATCGACATTCAGCAATAATGCCACTTCGCAATAAAGAAAAAGAAACCAGCAAATCCGATACTTGCACAAACGGGACTGTGAAGCCTGCAAAGGAAGTACGTTGAACGGGCGCATAATAACGAAAGCGAGGCTGAAATCCTGGACAAGTATTCCAGTTCGGCTTAATTATCTATCATGCTTTATGAGCAAACAAGAGCCTGAAACTTGATTCAGATTAGCCCAAGCAAATAATTATTACCACGAAGTACGATAGTTGTAATTGTGCTTATCATTTATAAAATCATCTTCCTTAAATGGAGTGCTTGTGGAATCCTGTCCAGGTATGTTCCATATGTGGCGGACGATATTCTTTTGTAAAGAGAGTTGTCTGTTCACATTTTCTTTGACAATTCTAACCAATACTGGGATGCAATCATTGTGACGCGAAAAATACGAAGTAGACATGAAGGTATGCTTTAGTGGGAAAAAACCTCGACAAAGCTATTAGCATCCTGTGGTAAAACACGTTGGGCCAAATTATAAAAGCAGGCATCGACTGAGCTGCTCCTGTCGTACTGTCAACTTCACCCTGGCTGACGAACTCACGCACATGAGCTGAACCTACGTTGATCCAACGTGAGGCACGCGTTCTCAATTAGTCCCGTGGTGGTCAAACAATAGGCAATGCTGAATAAGGGCACCAGGCTTTCAATTTAATAATAGTAGGGTTTCTGAAAGAACGCCACTAGACAGCTCCTTTCTCCATCTTACTACAGTGCATTATCCATTTGATTTCATGATATTAAGACCCAGAGTGTTTACTCTCCGCTCGGTATACTACTCTCAGTAGCTATCCTGCGTATCAGTTTGCTTACTGCCCGTTGCCTACAAGGCATTTACTAAGGTAATCGTTAATAGGGTAAGGACAGCCTTAGACTTCAAACAACCAAGCAATCGGGCAGGCTTTCTAAAGCGCATTCGACAATAGATCATATTCACACTAACAATCAGGTGATAGAGAAAATCCCAGGATATAACCAACCCCTATGCAAAGCCTTTATTTAATAGGAAAAAGCGTTCGACCCAGTGGAAACCTGGGAGTCTTCAATGCATTGAGAAATCAGGGTGTAGGAGAGCCTTAAGTGAAAATACTGGAACATGTCTGCACCAAATGCACACCTACCATAGTCCTCGACAAAGTCAGCAATAAAATTCCATAAGAAGATCGTCAGGCAGGGAGACACGATTTCGCCTATGCTATTCTTCGCATGTTTACAGGAGGTTTTCCGAGGCCTGAATTGGGAAAAGTTTGGGATAAGAGTTGATGAAGAACACGTAAATAATCTGCGATTCGCTTATGATATTTCCTTGCTGTGTCACTCAGGAGATGAATTGCAAAGCATGATCAATGAGTTGAACAGGCAGAGCAGAACGTTGGGTCTAAAAATTAACGTGCAGAAAACCAAAGTAATGTTCAACAGTCTAGCAAGAGAACAGCAGTTCACAAGTACTAGCGAGGTGCTTGAAGTGGCAAGAGAATGGCCGCTGATCCGGCTAATGAGAGGGAAGTAACTAGAAGAATTAGTATGGGGTAGAGCGCATATGGCTGGTTCTCTCAGATCATGAATGGAAGTTTACCAATATCCCTCCAGAGAAAAGTGTACAACAGCTATATCTTCCGGTACTCACCTACGGGGCAGGAACGTTAAGCTCAACAAAATGGGTTCAGCTGAAGTTAAGGACAACGCAGCGAGCTATGAAAAGAAAAATTCTAGGTGTACGTTAAGAGATCGGAAGCCGGTGGAGTTGGTGAGGGAACAAACGCGGTATGACATCCTAGTCGAAAGCAAGAGGAAGAAATTGGCTTAAGTAGGGAATGTAATGCGAAAGCAGGATAACCGACGGTCCTTAAGGGTGAAGGAGTAGATTTCGAGAGAAGGCAAGCGTAGCAGGGGGCGGCAGAAAGTTAGGTGGGCGGGTGAGATTAAGAAGTTTGCGGGCATACGGTGGGCACAGCTGGCAAAGGCGAGGATTAATTGGAGAGACATGGAAAAGGCCTTTGCCCTGAAGTGGACGTAGCCATGCTTATGATTATGATGATGAGAACGCTGGCATCAGATGGCCAGGTTTTAACTTGAGAAAATCCCTCTAAGAGCTGCCGGGTTGCCGTCGTCATACCTGTTAACAAGCCTCACTGTTGACGACCATATGACCGAACTTCTCATCGGTTGTGAAAGGTTTGTTGGTGTGTAATTCTAGCCTTGAGCGCGTATTTATGCTGTGCTTTCTTTGCGTACGACGGCAATAGTTGTTGCACATATTCCCGTTTAAGTCTGCATTCCCGTACTGGATGTCTCTGTGGTGCATTGTAGATAATGGTAGGGCTATTTTCGGAGACTCTTCTGAAGCCTGTCATCAGTCTTTTTACTGAGCCCTTTATGAAGCAATATTTCTGGGGGCACTTAGAACTTCCTCGTTATTGAACTTAGCCACTTAGCTGAAGCAATCGTTGATGGAACGCATAATAGTGCAGTGCAGCTGAATGAAGCATTTGTTTATCCAACACAAATATATTGGGTTAGGAAGCGCTGTCAACTTCCTGTCTACTTCGTTTTGAGTCGCATTTACCCTTTCTGATCACGATGACCTGCTTATTGAGACGGTAGATAATTCGCATCACCAGAAGTTTGCCATGCAATGCACTCCAATGCATGCGACTGACTGTGACGCTTTTGGTAGAAAAACAGAATGGTACCTAACAACCTACTGTATAGCCAACATTGCGTACACATCTCAGTGAGCAGGTAAGGATAGATAAGGAAGTGGGGAACTCGTCGTGATATAGATATGAGGGCGACCAAAATCCAATGAAGCAGAGGAAAGGATAGGCTATTGACTTTTTGTGTTTATTTGCGTTGCTGATCAACGAAAAATTAAAGCTCAATCAATCTTTTATCGTAGAGATAATTGATTTGAAAGTAGAGCCGAAGACATAGTGCGCCGGCTGGATTCAAACCCGCGACCTCTGCATTTCGCATAGGGTGCTGTACCAGCTGATCTACGGTGACGGCTCTCCAGTCTTTTGCTTAAGAGTGTACTTTTTTCCATGCAGCCGTATCGTGAGAGTGTTCACCAGACTTGCCCCCAACGACAGCGGTGGACGTGAAACGTTTTTTTTTATACCTCACGAACCACGTGGCACGTAATTGAACGTCACGGCCGCTAGCTTTGCCTCGTGAAGCGTGTCGAGAACAATTAAGAACGAAGTGCTGACGATGGTCAGGGTTTTCTTAACACTGCGAGATTAGCAACCGTTTCCTATTGTTGTTGTTGTTGGCCTCGAATAATGCTGGCAAATAGCCACTGCGGGGGAGTGGCCAAGACACAGGCAGTTAATTGCTTGATTCTCTAACATTGCTGCCTATGTTGTTTTTCCTTTGCGCCGCAGCTTATCGCTCAACTTTGACTGGCCGTAGGCCGCACGTTGTATTTCGTGCTCCACGAAGCTTAACATTCCTTCTCGCTTATATATGTTGTATATATTACATTGAATGTCATGCTTTTCGAATATCAAGGCGCTAGACAATGGGAAACAAAGCCTTAAATCAGGCATTCGGATGGCTGTGTGTAATCAAGTCAGTTACTAGCATGTCATTTTTTAAAAACAGTGTATTCTTTTAAAACAGTTCTGAAACCTTTTCGCATCAGCTCAAAAAGAGTTATGTTTGCCTAGCCATAGGAAGAACGAGTATATTACTCCTACAATCTTTGTGAGAGCGTAGTCCACTTCCAAGATTGCTGAAAAATTAAATAAATCGAAAACACGAAACAACTTTTTCAGATTCGTGTGTTCCTCATAAAAATATGGCACCAAATATAGCACCAAAATATAGTGTCATGAAAATATAGCACAACGACTTCCTTCCTTGCTTGCATCACCGTTCTTGAATGTACAGGCTGAGGCCTGCCGCAATAATAACAACGCGGCGCTGCGGCCAAAGGTTTTCCGCATCTCCAGGCCATGTGCAGCGCTTGCCCGAGGCCGACGAAAGTGCCAGCGAGCAGTGAGAAGGCAGTCGAGATAAATGACCGTTACTTTATACCCACGAAAATCCCGACCTTGGAGCGAAATACGACCATCTATAAAACGCTCCGACTAACAGCTTACGGAGCCCGACATTATGGAGCCGGCATCTGGGCTGACGCCAGTGTTCAGCGCGGGTTTTTTGAAAGCTCATTGGGCATAATATACGAAGGCAGTCATAGTGTGTAGCGCGCTGGTACCTCCCAGAAACGGTGTTTGAGCTAAAGTTCTTGCAGAACAATGAGCGTCAGGAAACTTTTTAGGCAGCGAAATAAACGACATGAGGGCACATTTGCTGGAAGAATACTACGCATGTACTTTCAAGTCGAGTCAGAAGTAAGCAAACCATTGGTTGAAGATCAGACCGCACTGACGAACTGACCTGTGGGATTGAGGGAATATACTTCTGTAGTGTGAATGCACTTTAACTGAACATATGCAAACTGCCAGACAATAGTGTTCCTTTCAATTTTGACGTGACTGCAAAGTATAAGCTGCCAAGACAGAAAGGGACACGTGAAAAAAGCGCTTATGCGCAATTGTATATCCTCTCACCAAAGTATGCCCTGGCAGATTACCTGCAACCACCAGAAGAGCTTGCACGCGTCTCGGAATCAGATACGTCCTGCCGACATTTTCAGAGCGGCAGTGAAGTGGTAGTGATAGTAGTGGCCCCTTCGTTTCTGTCGCCAACGTTCGCGGATATTACGTTTTTTCACTCCCTATAAGCTATCAGCAACATTAGTGTTCCGGATACTGTGTGGGAGAGAACTTTTGACCTCTACCTGAGAGGTCTTTATTTACAAAATATCATCTTCTACTTCATCCTTCGCCGTTGATCATTTAGTAATTTTGGTGTGGGCTCGATTTAAAAATTCTGAGATCAAAGATCTGCGGTGGGTATTTTGTTTTAAATAACCAGGAT
This sequence comes from Amblyomma americanum, assembly GCA_030143305.2. NCBI lineage: Eukaryota > Metazoa > Arthropoda > Arachnida > Ixodida > Ixodidae > Amblyomma > Amblyomma americanum. The sequence goes on along the minus strand of JARKHS020001171.1, from coordinate 165,415 downwards.
ACTCGGTCACCGTCGCCGTATTCAAATACGTGTCTGAGTGCAAACTATAATTTATTTAGAGTACTATTTTGTCGTGTGCATCAATTTTCGATACAATATGTTGTTGTTATTCAGAGAGTTTTTGTAGAACAAGCGTAGCGTGGCACCTGCAAACCGTCACAGAAATGGGCCATTCCCGTTATTGTTTCTTTTAACAAGCGCTTAAGAGACCTGCATCGCCCAGTTTTTTTGTATAGGGGTCGAGTATATATTAAACTTGGTCGGTGTAAAAAATGAGTTAAATTTTTTTCTTTTTGCCATTATAGCGTTGAGCAGTGCATTCAGAAGTAAAAAAAAACAATATGAATGGAATCTACGTCTTTTATCACTCTGCCTATCTAGCTATGCCGCTCGCTATCTCTCAAGAGGCGTTTGTTTTATTAGCTCGACCTCAAAAGTTATCGCTATTTCCAGGAAGGGTTAAAAAAAAGACATTTTTTTTTGTCTCGCCATAGATCAAAAACCTGCGCCTCGTGCAGTATGCATCCTTAACACATTTCCGATGGTTTTCCAGTTCTACTAGGCAGGCTACTGTTATGTTTTAACTTCGGTAGTGTTGGAGTTCGGTTTGACTGACTTGTTCTGATCATGCAGAAGAATTTGAAGCCGATGAGTTTAAATGTGCGACTACAGTAAGACCCTCTTAATGTGAAATGATTTTTTTCATTTTGAGGCTATGCTGTGCACTTAGTTATCGCTTTATTGGCACTTAGTTGCGTGCATCATTCCTTGATCTATTGCATAAAGCAAAAATGTATATCATGTACCTCGTTGTTGTTAGCAAAAACATGAAATATACTTTGAGGATAACTGGGAGACATGCGAAAGTATTTATCAGGGTGCAAAGCATTGAGATATTCTATTATGTTACGGGCGCAAAGTGCGTTCGAGGCAGTTGAAATCAGACGGTAAAAATTTGGCGAACTCCCCTGCAACTGGTTTTCACGGTACATGTGGTTTTAATAAGTTTTGTCCTCACTAAGGCTAGTTAGAAAAAAATTAGTTCGAACTCTGCATTAATGAGGAGTAGTTAGTGAACAGGAAGTACCTTACCTATAAAGCAAATACCACTAAGTATGGACATTGCTACCTTCAACCGCGTCGCATCGGTGCCACCACGGTTGTGTTGTCGATAGTCTACCTGATGTGATTGGCGCGCAGCTGCTGAGGGCCTCACGAACGAGAAGTTCTTTCATGGCGCAACTAATTTCAAACTCTATTTTCCGCCTAGCTGCGCTGCGTTCGCGTTACCGGATCTAACGAAACATGGCACTTGGGTAGCGTGGACGAACAACTTTAGGAAAGCAGTCTACGGATTGTGGTAATTTAAGAGCCGTTCGCCCGCATTTTAAGCCCTGGTTCCCTCTGCACCAATTTTTGTTAAGTTCACTCTACAAGCTCGCTACACGTGAATATGAAATGTGCGTCTATTTTAGCAGAAACATTGAGCTATGGGCAGAACTTCTACTGACTGCGGATATTTCGTTAAAATAATCACGCCCTGCCTTTTTTTAAGTTATGCGCAACGAGTGAGTATAAAAGTGTTCCGGTCGAATTCGTCCGGTGTTTCTCCAAGCGTTATTCGCATAACTAAGTACTTGTCATCCAATAGTTTAATGATTTTGTCGCACAATAATGTTTCGCCCGCGGTGACCGCATTATGGTTTCAAAGCAGGACTAAGCCCTAAAAAACGACACATTTTAGCTCTCAATATTTCCTGCCAGTGAATAATTTGCTAATCAGAAAGGTTAATTTAGAGTTCTGGTCAGAAACTTTAGCGCAAAAATTTCCGAAGTAAACAATGTGAAGTGCGTGGTGAAGTCTCCGTATCGGTTGTTTGGTTTTAGGGTAGTTCGGCACGGTTGCGTTCAGTCGCTCAAAAGAGAACCCACAAGATTTGAAAATCACCACCCGACAAGGCGACTCCGCGCCGCGAAATTATCACCATCAAGTGTGCCCCTATCGATGGAACTCGAGGGCACACAGACCAAGTATAAAGCAGGCCAACGGTCACTGCTACGATTCCCTTTTTTCTTCTGTTTTTGTTTTCTCTCTCACAATTTTTACTTTTCTTAGAATGATGAGGCTGCAGCAGGAGCGCGACCCCTCCGTCGCCGTGTCGGCGCAGAACTCTGGCAGCTTCCTTCGGTATAAACTGCTCCCGTCGACAATACAGCGCCGTGGATATAACAAAATGGAGCGCTCTGGCTAACCTCGAAACTACGAAACCATGGCAGTCACCAGTGGTGGCCTGCTTATTGATTGTTAGTTTAAGCAAGCAACAATTTCAATTTGTATCTTTGAAGGAAGAGAAAGCGTAATATTGTCACGGTGATTTAAATCTCATGAATTTATTTTAGTCTAAATAGAAGAATGGTAAGTGGGTGTTTCATTGAAGGAAAGGAGTTGAATAAGTGAAGATTGTTGGTATGTTCGAAAAAATTTACAGTGTAAGCTTTACGTTAATGTTCGCAATAACAACGTTTGCTTACTTGCTGTGTATTGACACACATGTTTGAAGGAACGCTGATAGTATTATGGATCACTGCAATGTCTGCACAACGACCACCTGAATGGCTGTGTTTTTTCTCATTCATTATGTGCATAGAAACACCTCATTACAGCCAGAACACTACATATCTCTCCGAAATTGCCTGAGGGGTACACTCAACAAGAAACACGCCACCATATCTTACCTCCAGAATTAACAGCGAAGCTATGTCGAATAAAAATGCATACGCACTGGTTTACCTGCGTTACCTACCCGACGTTCTATATTATGTAGAAGACAGCTGCGCGATGCAATGTCGTGTTTTTTAGTAGTCTGTGAGATGGGACTGTAAGCCCACGGCAGCATGAAATAACCGCTCTGCTTGCGGCATTTGCAGTACGAAGTGGTAGGCAAAAAAGGTGAAACTTCAGAAGTTTTCTAGGACTTCAAAGGAAGGATGAACATCTGGAATATTTCGCACCCTAACACATACATGCAATTAGTGTGCAATGTTAGCTTTCCCAATAACATCAAGCTGGCGCTCCCTTGTGGTGAGAGAAGTGCGCAAAGAAAGAACACGCTGCGCAATTAAGACAACCCAACAACCCTGCCATACACTGGTACCAAGATAGGTGCCTCGAAGAATGATCGTTAAATTTACATTTTAGTGAAGGTTTAAAGCGCGTCATGCGCTGCGATGAGCTAGCGTTACCCTCAACCCCCCCTCCCCCCTCCACTTCATTATTTTAGGCAGCAAAAGTTTATTTTATTTTTTTTCTTTGGGGGGGGGGCGTTAAAAATGCTACTCTACATGCTGTTCTGCTTTGTGGAAGCGTGCTTTATAAAAAATACACATAGACAGGCTACAATATTTTGAAACGCCGAAATTGCTGGTAAAAAAAAACCACAGACCGATTACGAGTGTGTAACGCGATTATTGAAGCGTCAGCTATGGGATGGCAGGATAGATTTGTTCGAGGAGCCTTTATGTCGGAAGGTAATATGGACTGGCCCAGAACTGCAGTCGGTTTCAGTGAGTTTCGAAACGACGATCACCCTCCACCTGAGACGGCGCCTAAGCTACTAGGCCATCCGTCATCTCCCACTCTCTCTCCCTCTACGCCTTTCCTTCTCCCTGTTATCCCCTTAAAGAAACGAATTTGCCTTTCTACACTTTGCACCTGCCAACCGAGGGAGATGGCAGGCGGCAAGTGGCAGGTTGAGGTGCTGACGCCGACGACGACGGCGCGAAACTGAGGAAGTAGCTAATGAGAGCTAGGACTCTGGAATGCCGGCTATGAAATTGGAAAGGGTTACTGTCTGCATGGCGGTGCAACGCATGTGATGAGCGATGTTTGTAAATGGCTGCTGCGGTAAGGGAAAGAAACATCCTAATAACGATATCTTATGGTCATATCATGCCTCTTATACCGGGTGATCCTTTTTGAACGCTTACGGTTATTTATATTAAAAACTGAGAGAAATAGTCGATTCGATCTGTGCAGGTAGCGTGTGCTGGCCATTCAGAAGGCCGCAGCGGAGCCTCCGGAGTGGCTCTCAAGACTAGAGCCACTCTGTACACTGCGTGAATTTTAAGTTGACGAAGCCAGACTCATGCTGGCTGACTTCGAGTCGGGTGTACATAGCGTTTGTCTTTTGTTGATTGTTTGTTATGTGCAATTTTGTGTCAAAGCCAGGCAATAAAGAAAAAAAAAGAAAAAAAGAAAGGAGGACATCTTGTACATAATAAAGGCGAATAAAAGGTGAATAAATGAAAAAAATGATTATATAAAGTTACTTAATACATGTTTGTATCTTTATTTCAGGGGTTCAGAATATATTTCAGGATTTAAGGGTGGCAACATCGAAGGTGCGCAGAATTTTTTTGTTTTCTTTTCGGCAATGTGGCCCAACATATAGGACGTGAAAAATACGTATTTTAAAACTCGCAGAATTGCCTTCCCTGTGATGAATAATTATAAAATGGCGTTGAACTCGTTTAAAATGCAGCAAGAACAGACTGGTTGTAGATTTTATGACTTAGAAACAGTTAATGTGGTTTCGGCGACGCCACTGCCCGCAATGCCGGTGCAGAGGTGGCGTATAAATGGAACACCGGCCTCGCATGCAAAAGGACCGCGATTTGAAATCCGAGAGAAAAAATATCTGCTTCTTGATGGAAGGGCATAACGAGGCCTGGGGTGCGGCCTGCCTGATCTCAGTGACCTGAACAGACAACACACTCTCTCTCCAGAACAGGATTGGCACCACCCAAGTGTAGAATCATCATCATCAGCCTAACCACGCCCACCGCATGACAAAGACTTCTAAAATTTACCTGCGCTAGCTGTGCCCATCTTACCTCCGAAAACTTCTTAATCTCATCCACCCACCTAACTTTCTGCCTCCGCCTGCTACGCTTGCCTTCTCTTGCTTTCCAATCCGGTTATCTTTCCTTCGCGTTACATGTCCTGCCCAAGCTTGTTTCTTCTTGATTTCGACTAGAAAGTCATTACCTCTTCATTTTTCCCTGATTCATACGCCCTTTTCTTGCCTCCAACGTTACACCTATCATTATCCTTTCCATAGCTGCGGCCGCCCTCAACTTGAGTTGAACCCCTTTTTGATAGCCTCCAAATTTCTGCCCCATAGGCGATACCGGTAAAATACAGCGTTATATATTTTATATGGAGGGATATTGGCAAATTTTCATCGGTATTGGTAAACTGCGAAGCTTCCGTTACGCTCAACGTCATAAGGCACTGCCCATTATTCAGGGTCGCTACTATTTCTGACACAAAATCCCCAGTGTCCATGAACAGATGTGCTGTTACGTGAACCTCACCAGGTGCTTGCCCTCTTTGCATTGCTTCTTTACTTCTTTTGTCAACCGTGGGATGTCGCATTAGTGCTATATAGTGCCTCTCATTAACGTCCTGGTTATATTGGCTAATTTATAGGTTTCACCCAATATCGATGTATTTGTCTGATGAAGCACTTCGAGTGTATTTACGCTTACTTTCTCGACACCATTGTCACCCACTGAAGAAGGAAGAATGTGAGTGAGCGGACGGATAGCAGTTTTCAAGTGCATTCCGCTGCCGTCCGCCTCATATACGATCAGGCTATCTGCTTCTAAATCATCTCGTAAACCCACGGTGGGTGACGAATCAGCCGTCGGTATGCCAGCATGCTCCCTGAATACTGAAGAATTCCATGATGCCAGTCTCTGCACTGAAGCAACTTATTCCGGCGTATACCTGATCAAAATATCAGAAATACGTTCATGCATACACTGACGGATCTGTGTCACCAATTGCATCGACAGCAGCTGTTGTGATACCCGCTCGGCAGATAACTCTCAAATTCATTCTGGGTCATATTTTAGCTTCAAACGCTGCTGATCTTTGTGGCTCTTATGGAAGCGATTCACCACATGTGCGGGAAACCACTTCAAATGTGGTGCAAACTCACGGGCTCCAATCCTGGACTACAAATTTTAGGACACTTTCTACGCCGCAACGCCTACCAGTACCAGCTAATAGAGATCACTGAGCTCCTTTCATCTGCTCAAGAAAAAGGTCGCAGAAAAGTACTTCAGTGGATCCCTCGACACTGCAGGCTCGATGGAAAGGAGAAGGCCGAGCCTGACGCAATGAGTGCTCTGAGCAACGGCCTCCGTAAAGTTGTGCTTTTCTCTAAACCGGACACTACTTCTCTTCTCTCGAAATTTATGAAGATTGCGGCGGCGAGTCACTGGGCCCAGCAAGACACTCGGCACATCTGCCTGAAAAGACTAGACTCGTATACGCTATTCTGGGTACAGCGTAGAATTCCCGGGAATCATGCGTACTTGATGCATAGACCTTGTTTAGCGTCGCTTTTACGTGGAAGTACTTCCATTTATTTGGACGAGCGGACAACCCGGGCTGCTCTACTTGTGGCATGCCGACACTGTGGAGCATACACGAGTGGTTTGTCCGGTATATGCGCGCCACAGTCTAACGTTGGCTGCTTCTTATACCCTAGTTACACGGCCGACTTAACCACGGTTAAGTTTGCCTCAGTTAATATTAACCACAGTTGTGCGCTGTTAGACGGAGAGCCTAACCGCAGTTATGCCACTAACCATGGTTATCGGTAACTGAGGTTGGCTACCTCATCCAAGCGGCTAACTGACAAAATGGCTGCCACCATGGCTGAGCTCGCGATGCCCGCTGCCACATCAAGTGAGCAGAAGCGTGTGAACTGGTCTGTTGCCACGACAGAAGCACTCATACGCATCTGGGAGGACAATCTCTCGGCTCTGCGGTCAAATACGCGCAATGCGAGACTCCCTGAACGCAGGCCTGCCGGCAGGCGAAGGGCCGTATTCAGCAAAACAGATGCGGCAGAAGCTGGAAAATCTCAATAAGCTCTACCGGTAAGTACGAAAGCCATTTCATATAATGGTGTAGTTTACAGGCTATTTTAGTGCTTCTTAACGCTGGTATCCAGTGCGCTGCACGTACGCACATTCACCGTGCTGCACGGTGCTTCGTCCGGCATGACAGCTACTTTGCTACTCTTTTTCTGGCTGACCTGTGATGTGCGCGGATCGTTACTGCCCTGAACTCGGCTCATTTGAACTGACCACTTGTATGTCTACTAACGGTAACCGCGTCAAGTGCATTGTTTTTCGGCAGCGTCTCCTGAATTGACTCCTATATCGTCCAAAGTGATGTGCGCCAGCAGCACGCAGGTGTTTCGTTCTTGATGCTCTTTGGAGCGCATAGCATCGCATGCACCCGCCTGGCAGTGCGAACGTCGCTGACGTAGTTTGCACGCGCCGTATAATGACGATAAGCGGGGTTAATGGTGAGAGTTCGCGCAACAGGAGAAGGTCCTGCCTCGAGCTAGCTTAGCTTGCTACGTTTTTCGCAGCCTGTCGGCGGTCGCGCGGTATTAGTCAATGCTCGGAGGCTGTATAGAACTGGTATTCGCTTTATATTTTCCGTCCCAAATTAACCGTAGCAACAGAAAAGTAATCTCGACGTTAAATCAGGTCCCTGCGCTAGCACGGTTAACACTTGAGATGTACTACTTTATCTGCTGACCAGCATGCTTGTCCTCCGATTCTGCAGCCTTTCAGTCTATACAAAGACAGGCGGGATATGTACTTCTTCCATATGGGTAGCTGATTCTTTCCTGTTTGTCTTTAAACGAAACACTACCCGCCTATAAATTTTCTGATGCAAAGTTTCATGGAATAAAACTACCTTTGTTTCTATGAAGCTGAGGAGCTCTAGCTCACGCACTGGATCAAAAGGCATTGAATGGCCATTTTACTGGCTGCTTCACTCTTTTCTTGGAGCGCTGCCAGTGAACGACAGTAGCCTGGAGCAAGAAAGTGTAGAGGTAATCAATGCTTGAGAAAAAAATCTGACAGTGCCTGAAGCATGTGTATTTTCTTCACAAGTATTGTAATCCATCATGACTAGCAACGCTGCAACAAGGAAATGGTTTTTTTGCCTCGGCAAGATGACGTGTTATAGCCATCACAGCTATGTAGTTCGAAAACACTACACAACACAAATTAAGTGACTAAAACATTCAAAGGGCATGTCTCATTCACTTTGTTTTATTACAGACAACAGAATAAACTCATCTTAATATGTATGCACTTTGCTCCAAAGCAGGCAGTGAAAAGAGAACATGAAAGAATTTGAACATGTTCAAGAGCCAACAAACAAAGAAAACCTGCGGGAAACAACAAAGTGAACAAGATGGAGTGATGCATAGCTCTGTGAAGTGTTTCCAATAAGCTGCACATGATTTGATTGTGTTTGAATGTCATCACACATAACACAATTACAACACACTGCACTGTGCGCTGTGAAAGATCTTTGCTGTCAGACTGTACTGATACTCTCCAAGTCGAACAAATTGCGGTACAAGAAATGCATTGCATAATGGGACTGCATAACATTTTCTGCACCCCGGTTAATCCTAAATCTACCCTTGTGTCCTGTTTTCAGAAGCTGGCCGCAGTTAAAGGACTAGGGTGCGAGTATTTGTATTTTCCAAAACATGTGGCAACCCTATTATATTACTTCATAGGTGTTACTTAATAAGAGTTTAGTCTAATCAAATATAATGTCAAATATTTCATAAAAGAAAGAATCCACACCGCATTTCCCATCATAAAATGGCTTGCGAGTTGGAAGTCGTCATTTATACCTTTTTTATCCTGCTCGTTTCTCTGAGCTTTCTTGATAAGTTATCGAAAATCTGTATTTTGGGCCTTGCCTAGCAGCTAGGTTTCATATCCTGCTGCTATGTGGCATACATATTTATAGTTTTTAACTTTTGCTTTGTATTGGCAGGTTTTGCAGGAGCTGCTGACAATGCAGCAGCAAGCCGATGACCGGGCAGCCAAGGCCGCCAGAGAAAGTACCGAGCTGAGAAAGCAGCTCTTGGAACTGCAGAAGGAAAGCAACGAGATTCAAAGAGGAATGCTTGATGTCATGAAATCGTACTTCACAGCAAATAAAAATCAGGAATGAAATAAGCTGTCCCCTCTGAAATAAGTGATGTATTACCAACTGCGACAGAGAGTGCAGCATGGTCAAATGCTTAAGCCGAATATTTTTTTACTACTACCGTCTAATTTGTCCGCATCAATAATGATACAGCACTCACTTAAATATTTTAAACTTAAGAATGCTTATCCCTGTCCTTTTATCCTGCAAACATTAAACAAGCCTTTGCCCAACATTAAACAAAATATTTTGTGGCCAACATTGTTAATAATATATACATGCTATACGACAAGCTATAAAATTTATAAAATGGTTAGGCAATTGAACAAGATCCAAGTTGTAAACCTCCAGAACCCTACAGTGCCATTTTGCACAACATGACTCAATGGTAGCACTGAATAAAACAGATACACATACATGCTGCAAGCATTAGGCTGAGGCCACGTCTCAATACTTTATGCGGTGTAATGAATAGGTATACTATGAAGAAGGCAGGTGCTTTGATTGATGGGTGTACCGTCACAATTGCAAGATAAACTCTGCTGCAAAAGACACTACTTTCCATCATGCTATACAACTTGAGAAAGCACACATGAAGGTCCAGTGGGCGGCACGTCCTCTCTGAAGGCTGGCTTCAAGCAGTCGATTGAAAGGGTGTCAGTGTGCCCATGAATGTCGACAATGAAGAACTTCGATGTTCTTTTGAGTACATGGAAGGGGCCATCGTAGGGGCGCTGAAGCGGCTTGCGGACAGAGTCTCGGCGAACAAAGATGTGCGTGCAAGTCGCGAGTTCGGATCGTCGAGACTGGCGTCGGAGATGTGTCATCCTGAGATGGCGGCAAAAATAGCCGAGCTGTGTCACGTGATCGGTAGGGTCCGGACTTGTATACGAACCGGTAGATTCAAAAAATTCACCAGGGTGAGCTGAAGACAAGTTCTGCCGGAGTGCAACGACGATCTTGTTTCAGCGTAGCACGGAGGCTGAGCAGAACCAGTGGTAAGGAGGCGGTGCAGTGGGTGGTGTCGAGTTGGGCTTTGAGGGATGTTTTTAGCAAACGATGGAAGCGTTCGATCACCCGATTATGCTGCTGCTACACATGCAAGACCGTTCACTGTGAAGCAAGGTGCTTTGTCAGGGCATTTCTTACTGCCACCCCCGAAGGCTCCTCTTGACTGCTTGTGCAGGAAGGCTGTGGTCGTCGTCCATCCTCTAGACGGACCACATCCAGCCAGTTGGCGTCGCATCTGTCACTTATTTCCTCACAAATATTGTGGAGTACACAGCGGCAGCGAATGACTTTGTTCACATTGACAATGTCGCATTCAAGGCCCTTAAGCAGTATGCGAAAACGTGCCTTGAGCCGCCCGAAGGCATTTTCTACCACACGCCTGGCACTTGAAAGATGAATGTTAAATGCCTGCGTAGCAGAATCAGTAGTCCCAAAATGCGGGTATGGCTTCATGATGTTTTTTGGAGTGACAAGGCTTGACCAGCCAGCAGCAGAGGTGAAACGTCCACTCTTTCGATGGTTTTGGCTTCCATCTTAAACAATTCTCTGCTCAGAAACTTTGGCAGTTTCTATTCTGCAAACACGCCTGCGTCATGGTTCCTCCCAGGAGATCCGCTGTTTGTATAAAGGAATTTGTACCTGTGGTCAGCAACAGCCAAAAGCATTACACTATACCACCCCTTATAGTTATGGTAGTCCACTGCATGCTCGGAAGGTGGACAGACTTCGATGTGGCAGCCGTCTAGTGCTCTAACAGCTTGAGGGAAGCCTGCAACTGCAGAAAACTGCTGCAGGTGTTCGGCCAGTTCGTGCGTCCTCAGCATTCTCACGCACCGAGGTTCGAGAAGTTGCACAACATCATCGCAGAACTCTTTAACAATGATGTTAACTGAGGAGCGACTGACTCCAAACACGTCTGCCACAGTTCTTTCTTCCGCGGAAGTCGCAAGACGATAAACGGCAATTGCTACACGTTTATGCAGCGCTATTGCTTTCCGCATATTTTTGTTCAGCCTCCTCACGCGGTGTCACACATTTAAAATGTGTTTAAATGTGCCTCTTGTCATTCTAAAGTTCTCCCTAAACCCAGCGTCTGGCAAGTGCGGAAGCGTTGCTTCGTACCATGAAGCTTCGCGCGGATACGCCCACACACTCCACTCGCGAGAGCACAGAACTTTCAGCCAGAACTTGGAGGCGCCGGCACGTATGTTCGGCTCGTTCTTGCTCGGCTTGCTTGTCTTCAAGTTCGCCAAGAATGGCGAGCTGTCGCAGACGTAGCTGCTGCATTTCCATTTGATAAGCGCCGAGCACAGCGAGGAACTTGCTCTCTTCCTCGCCGCCCGGCACAGGCTTGCTCTGAGCCATCGCTATATGCACAACTTCCCGCTGACGCACAGCACTGTCAATACTTCATGTAGTAAAATACACTTCAAACACGAAGAAAAGGATGGACTAGAATTGAAAATATACTTGAAACAGCAAAGTGCACTTATTATGACACGAGAAACAATCTGAAATTGAATAAAACGAAAACAGCGAGTAGAAAACGAAATAGCTCAAAGTGCCGATGCGATGGCAAGCAGCGAAGGAGGATTGCCTTGGCTCTAGCATCGGCTACGGTGTCGACTGCGCCCCATGTTGAAAGACTACCTTCATGTTTTGTCTGAATTCGAACAACCTCGGGTAACAAGTTTAGATGCACAGGCGATACCAAGCTTAGTTCACAAAAAGAACTTCTTATCACAGTGTTTTGTTAAATGTTTAGTATATCACGGAAATAAAATGGGCCTTATAATTGTGTCTGGAGCAGCAGTCACGTGACCAGCGCAGAACACGCCCATGGGACAAGTTTTCGCGTGTAACACCGCCAAACTGAGGTTAGCAATAACCAAGGTCATCTCCGCCTAACCATGGTTACGGTAAACCGCGGTTAAGTCAGCCGTGTAACTAGGGTATTAGAAGCGTTTGGAGAGCAAGCCACTCTCGCAGGGCTCACTACTAGGTGCTTGGCCACAAAGTTGGCAAACAGCCCCAGGCAATGCGGGTGTTTTCAGGTTTCTTGAGTGGCAGAGGCCTCTACTCGCGGTTCTGAAGCCATCGAACGTATGTGCACTGACCCTCCTTTCTTCTCACTGCATTGTCCCCATCACGACCCTCTTTATTATTCTCATCCTCTCCTTCGGTGGTGCAGAGTAGCAGGCCAGATATCAATCTTTCTGGTCGACCTCTTCGCTTTCGTTTAATTAAATCTATCTATCTATCTATCTATCTATCTATCTATTTATCTATCTATCTATCTATCTATCTATCTATCTATCTATCTATCTATCTATCTATCTATCTATCTATCTATCTATCTATCTATCTATCTATCTATCTATCTATCTATCTATCTATCTATCTATCTATCTATCTATCTATCTATCTATCTATCTATCTATCTATCTATCTATCTATCTATCTATCTATCTATCTATCTATCTATCTATCTATCTATCTATCTATCTATCTATCTATCTATCTATCTATCTATCTATCTATCTATCTATCTATCTATCTATCTATCTATCTATCTATCTATCTATCTATCTATCTATCTATCTATCTATCTATCTATCTATCTATCTATCTATCTATCTATCTATCTATCTATCTATCTATCTATCTATCTATCTATCTATCTATCTATCTATCTATCTATCTATCTATCTATCTATCTATCTATCTATCTATCTATCTATCTATCTATCTATCTATCTATCTATCTATCTATCTATCTATCTATCTATCTATCTATCTATCTATCTATCTATCTATCTATCTATCTATCTATCTATCTATCTATCTATCTATCTATCTATCTATCTATCTATCTATCTATCTATCTATCTATCTATCTATCTATCTATCTATCTATCTATCTATCTATCTATCTATCTATCTATCTATCTATCTATCTATCTATCTATCTATCTATCTATCTATCTATCTATCTATCTATCTATCTATCTATCTATCTATCTATCTATCTATCTATCTATCTATCTATCTATCTATCTATCTATCTATCTATCTATCTATCTATCTATCTATCTATCTATCTATCTATCTATCTATCTGTCTGTCTGTCTGTCTGTCTGTCTGTCTGTCTGTCTGTCTGTCTGTCTGTCTGACTGTCTGTCTGTCTGTCTGTCTGTCTGTCTGTCTGTCTGTCTGTAGGTTTGCGTACAGCTCTACGGCTAGTTTAACTATCTTATCCATATTGGTAAATACAGTGTCCTCTTTGCCTGTAAACGCATACATCTGCTTTTGGCCAGTGGGTTCCTTACTCTTCACTGCTTTTGGGCCACCTCGGTTCTTTACCACATACTCGATTTTCTCCATATTAAACTTCCTGACGCCGGTTACTTTGCGTATATTAATTAGCTTCGACAGTTCTGCCTGTTGTAGTCTGAGAGGTTAGAGGCTTTTATGCTTTGGCGTTTCTCAATCAGATTTTTCGTCCCCTGAGAGAGCATGCCGGTTTCCTGTTTAACATCCCTTACACCGCTTATAATGCGCGCTCCGTAACGATAGCTATGAGATTGTTATTAATTCACTGAGTTTTAGGACGTCAACCTCACTTAATGTCAAATATCTGTTCTGCTGCGTGATCCTGAATTCCTCTACATTACCTCTTAGCGCTAACTCGTCTATGGGCTGGCGCCTCACTAGTTTCTCACGTTCCCTCTTCAAGTCTAGGCTAATTCGCGACCTTACTCTCCTGTGGTCGCTACAACGCACCCTTCCAAAAACCTCCACATCCACATAGTAGGTTGTGACCAAGTACTACACCAGGGAGGCCAAATCCTATTTTGCTGAGGCATTGTTTTGTAGATTCTTGTCACCGAGATCAATTCGCACCTGAGCATGTTTATGTACATAATCGCTTCGACACGCGGATTTTTTTTTTCTCCGCTGGGAATAAGCGCTGCACCGGGATTCGAACCTCGGTTCACTTGCACGAGAGCCGTATGCTCCACCTTTACGCTATTGTTTTACATAGGCATATTTCACCATCGTCAATAATGAACACTTGCCCAGACGAGACAAGTCCTCTAGTCAAAACAGTGGCTAGGCACACTGATGCTTCCCACTCAAACCTTGTTTACTTTGTTTCTTTTCGTCAAGAGGCTCACTTTCCTGCCCTCTCTATATTATGTACCTTATGTGTTTATGGCATGCATCTTGACGCTGTCTTCGTGGCGGCAGCGCGTGCAACGATGTCATTTGATAGAAGTACGACGTAAGAAAGCCAGGTAAAACTGTTTAAAGATGTCTTTCTCGCGTTTTTTTATCTCGAGCCACTCCGTCATTGAGTAAATTTTAAACTCTGAACCCAGTTACGATGTTGAGGGTTTTCAATTGCGCAATAGAGTATGCTTCCCTAAAAACAATAAATGCAAGGTTGAAAAGTTCATTTATTTTAATAATCGTGTGGCTAAGTCGGCCTTTCCGCGCACACAATCCAGTCGCACAAAGCACGCCAACGTAGTACCTTGGCTGTTAAAAGAAAAAGAAATGCATTTAATAATTTGAAGGGGCTTATATAAGACCATAGTGCCGGTTAATGCACCTGGGTAGTAAAGTGCTGTGGCTGGCCATTAATGCAGTCGGTCCAGACGTCTCCTATGCCATAGTCAACGAACCGATAACACCACTCGCAGAAAACAATAACACTACGTCAGGTATGAGCCATGTTTTGTAAAATTTATGTTTAGTTTAGGTTCCTGTCCCAGTTTTTCTTGTTTTGCATCAAATGTGATGCAAAGGTAGCAAGCATAGTAAGGTACCGGCATTAGTGCCAGGCAACCCACTTAACAGTGGAACTACTGGGATAGAAAATGAACCAGAAACAAATGTCCCTGAAGAATATAACCACAAGTTTGAGCCGCGTTCGCGTTAACGCTTCGGTATCCTATTATGGGAAAGGCGTAACAACACAACTAACAGTCACAAGAGATCTTCATCGGCCTCCCTTGTCACGAAAAAGAGACTGTTGCTCCAGCTTGTAAGCCTAGAGTCGTCTCGTTGATGTTTTTCCTCGTTCAGTTCTACTTTTACAAGATTTCCAGTCTGATGTTATTTTACGCACAACTGCTTCTTTTTGCAATAAAAAAAAATCTTCATGATAAGTGCACCAATCGTAATTTCAATTAGCATTCAATTAGCGAGCCCTAAAACACGCCCTTGGCGCTTATAGCAAAGGCAAGCGCGCTCTGAAAATGCGAAGTTACTGGGGTCTGAGCTGTAGTAGCGAAGGGCCGATGCTTTTGGCAGCGATTCTTTGATGTCCAGCGCAGTCCCCCATTAGCGGCAGCTGAATAAAATAGTGCCAGTGTCGACGGGAGCGAATCATCTCCCGCCTTAGCATTTCAGGCGCACAGTTCTTTCGCACATGTTTGAGGAATTATCATGTTTGTGAACTGCATGCTCACATTTTTTCCTCGCCATTTCCATTCGAGCCTCGAAGGGGGCCAAGAGGAATAATTCAAGCGCTTTCATAAACAGTGCTAATGTTATTTGCAAGAAGTGTCTTTTTGTGAGCTATAGTTGCATACATTTTCAATCCTGGAGAAAGATTTAATAAGGCCGTCAGTGAAGGATATTTTTCGCGTTTAGATCATGCGGCAAACTGCAGCCCCAAATACGCCCTTTAAATTCAGTGAGGCTTCATTTAGCAATGCGACCAGCGCAGAAGGTACGAAAGCAGCCAGACGTGTAAATGTTTTTCTTTCAAATCATGATAAATTTTGTTTCTTATCTCCAGCAGCGTAATCATTTCAGGATAGTAGAGCAGGATCATGCATTCACGCCATCCGCTGGACGTTAGACTGCGAAATCACTAATCAAGAAAATATTCACAATCAAGAACGGCACTTAATACCTCCTCATTAAGGCATGAATTAGATCAATAGCTTGAACAAGAGAAATTGTTTTTTTATGGGAAATTGGCGCTTTTAGAAGCGAAGCGCAATCGCAGAATTTACGAAGCTTTTGAATCTTGGGAAAGAGCGACTTTTAATGGCACGCGTTTTGGGCGGTTCTCAGCAGTTTGTCACTGATGTCAAAGCCTTCGCTATTTTATACGATGGCATAGAAGTAATTGTGCCGGGATAGCTTAACATTATATGCGCTGGTAGGTACTAAGCCAAACACTGGCATGGAAGTGAGAATTTTCTTAATTATTTTGTTTCACGGGCTGTGTGCGCAGGTGAATTTGCATGTGTCCTGTTCTTTGTAGGTCCTTACATGAGTATTATCAACAAAATGTTGCCTACAGGTATTACATGCGCATTTGAAGTGAATTTGGAGGCGTTCTTTTACCTTAACCCTTCCCTTATGCCTTATAGGCCGTTATATAAGAGAATTTAAAACTGAATTTTTTTTTTCATGCAGCGCGACTACATTTTATACCCCTCATCAAATATGTCAAATACTGCTCGCATTAGTACTGTCGCAGTCATTCCTCACTGTTGTGAAACATGAATGTACTTGCGGCTGCACCTGCCTGACGATGAGGCGGAGCCCCTCTAAAGCCTGAAGAAGTTTTAGAATTCAATGATTTTAAAGGAGTCGAATGTGTGAAACTTGCAGGTAAATCATGGAAATTTTTTGCGCTAGCTTTGAAATGGAGGCGTAATCGCCGACTAAAG
This sequence comes from Amblyomma americanum, assembly GCA_030143305.2. Taxonomy (NCBI): domain Eukaryota; kingdom Metazoa; phylum Arthropoda; class Arachnida; order Ixodida; family Ixodidae; genus Amblyomma; species Amblyomma americanum. The sequence continues at coordinate 148,657 of JARKHS020001171.1, read as the reverse complement.
CGGCTTCGGCGTTCTGGCTTCTCTGCAGTACACAACAACAGCCAGAGGCCGCAATGATGACGTCACGTAGTGCGCACGAAGCTCCCAGCGAAGAAGCGGTTGTTTCAAGGAAGAAAACGAATGCCGTCCAAGTCGAAGCTCACGAAGCATTGTTTGGTGGCATCGGATGACGCAGCGCAGCATGTAGACGAAGGCTGCGGACATCTGAAATTTCGGCAACAATGACGTCACCACGAGTTTCCCCGCACTCCTCCAAGCAGTCAGGGGAAGCCTGAACATCGTCGCGGTTTTAATCGTTCATGACGTCACCATTTTGAATGCTAGTGAAAAACTTCTTTGTATCCTTTACCTAGAAGCTTCATGGATTCGAATTATTTAATAGCTTCGAATTATCGAAAAATCATTTAGCCTTCCCATTAAAGCAGTCATGACCGCATTTTTCAGACTTATGTTGTTTATTGCATTTCGTTCACTATGCATCTCAAAACAATAGGGAAAAATGTGAGCTTATTAGGTGCAGCGAGTAACTCGTAAATATATTTTTAAGAGTTCTCTTGAACCAATTGGCGTTATCGTGATCTACGCAGACAAACTGATGGTCGCATACTTGCTCGCGACTGAACGACTGAACTGCGCACTGCTGTAGGGAAAGTAGAGAGAGGGTGAGGGGTGTGGAGAGATGAAGGGGGAAGTCACGACAAAGGGACAAAAACAACAAAGAGCTTCTTCCCTTTCCTGTCTAGCATCTGTCCGATCTCGGAGACTTCACAACAATGTAATAATAATAATAATAACTATTGGTTTTGGGGGAAAAGAAATGGCTCAGTATCTGTCTCATATATAGGCGGACACTTGAACCGCGCCGTAAGGGAAGGGATAAAGGAGGGAGTGGAATAAGAAAGGAAGAAAGAGGTGCCGTAGTAGAGGGCTCCGGATAATTTCGACCACCTGGGGTTCTTTAACGGGCATTACATCGCACAGCACACAGGCGGCTTAGCGTTTTTCCTCAATAAAAACGCAGCCGCAGCGATCGGGTTCGAACCTGGGAACTCCGAATCAGTAGTAGAGCGCCCTAACCACTGAGCCACCGCGGCGGGTCACAACAATGTGCCACGGCCGGACTCGAGTAGGCGCGCGCTCTGCTCGACAGCGCCGTCGCCTCCTGGAATACAGCCGCGCGCACGGTTAGTGTATAGCAGTGCGCGCACCTACTCGAGTCTGGCCGTGGTCACAACAATGTGCCACGGCCGGACTCGAGTGGACGCGCGCTCTGCTCCACACCAACCGTGCGCGCGGCTGCATTGCAGGAGGTGACGGCGCTGACGGGTGAGGCGTCACTCAGGCTGCTTCAGCATGGCCGTCGCTGACAGGGGGAGGGGCTTAGAGGCAATAACTTCAAACTGAAATTTCTGGCTCAAATGCGCCGCAGAGCACTGTTTCTTCTTTAAGCACGACAATGTCGCGGTTAGTGTCTACAACGCAAAACCACGATTTGTTGGAAGCCCATGTCTTGACCGATTTAGGCTTTCTGACTGCGTCTCCCTAAACGCTACATTGTGGCTGAAAAAAGTGTTGAACAAAAGAATGAACATTTTGTTTGCAATTAATAAAAGAATGTGTTTATGCTCTGGCGTTCCTTGAGAAAAATGATATCCCCGAAAGTGAGTCTTAAATACGACGCCTGATATAGATTCCACCGGTCCCACATGTGGCCAAATTCCGCGAAAACATAAGACTATGCGCATTGTATTTTACACTTTTATTTTCCAGAAAGAATTCGACCAAAGGCTTTCACCCGGAGGATAACGAAACTTTTCTAGCGAGCTTGAACGTTCTCAGCTATTATCGTTTCCTTTGCTTAGGTACACGCTAGGGCAGGAAACTCATCTCAACCGAGGGCTGATAAATTACGCAAAACAATGGGCCCACAAAGCCTTTCTATAAGACATAATCCCATACACGAAGCTGGCGTCGGTGGAATGCCCCCCGGGCTTCTTGTTTGAAACACGGCGAACGCGCAATTCAATCAATTCCGAAGAATTAAAAAAAATGCCACTGGTCTTTTTACCTGCTTGTGTAGGTCAGCATAAGTTGCCCGAGCTTTGCTCTGTAAATAAAAGGAAGTAATACGTCGCTCTGAAGTTATTGGGAATAGCGTTCGTGCAAACTTGACAACTATTTTCCTGTTTTGCTTGAGATTTAGAGCATATTTTTCTCACAGCTAATAGGACGGAAAAGAATTCCCCGTGATCTTCGTGGCCTATATCTTTCTTGTAAAAAGAAATAGTTTCTCCTCTCATGTTTCTTGTCCTGATTCGACAAGTTGCTTATATTGCTAAAGCTTAGCACCTGTGGTAAATATCGAAGCAAGAATGCCGACACAGCGTGGCCCTCCCCCCTGGTATGTTTTTTCGCGTCCGTAGTCAATGTAAGCGGAGAGCCATGCAACGTTCACCGTCTTTTAGGCTCTTTTCGTTTTGCCACTGTATGAGCCGCTCTCCCAGTGAAACTTTTGGAAGAAACAAAAAAGCAACAGCGCTGGATTTGTTGCTCTGCTGCTTAATTTTAAAACCACCTGCTAAAAAACGCTCAAGAGCTCACAAGAAGGATTACCATATTTTGCCGAGGGAAAGTAGGAAAAGGTTTTCGGAATAACGCGAAAAGAGAACTAACCCTTTCAGCGGGCAGGCAGAGCAAGCGACAATTCGAAGTTTCTTTAACGTACAGACAACATAGACTAAAACTTAAATTGAAGGCATACAAGTTAGCATTCTTTTTGATGTCAACTGTGCCCGAAACTCAGCGAAAGTTTGGCTTGGTTTGGCTCAGGATAGTTTCCTTCTTGGTGGAAGTGATGTTTGATATGGACTGTTTTGGTTCATTGTTTTTTTTTGTTTTGCTTTTTACATATTATTTTTCTTTTTATCTCTTTATGTTTGCAAAGCTCGATCAATAGATCCGTCATTAGGAGTATTTGTATTTTGGTCATTCGCCACGCAACTGCGGACGTCTTAAAAAAATGTCACTGCAAAGGCAGTGATAAGCTAAATAATTTGATATTTAGTAAATTAAAGATATACCTCAGCCTACGAGGTTGCCACATAATTTTTCCGAAGTAACGATTCCTCTTTGAAGCGAACACTCTCAACCTATCAGGATCAAAATAACATCCGACGTACTAGTGTGTCACGCGAGCGCTTTAGGCGTCACCAGAATTTTCCAGTATTTCTCTGTTACGCAAGCAAATAACTCTTCCGGAGCCCTGTGGAACGTTTAATAATGTCTGAAATCATTTCTTCGGTGGCAAAACTCTGTGATCACAATTCTTACGTGTTATTTTAAGCTTGTATCTAAGGTATCCTGGTAACACTAAGAAGGTATCCCGTTGACACTTAGAAACTATCGTTAGTTTAATGATACTTAGTTACTTGGTTTCCGTTAAGACACGTTAAGTTCGGCAGGGCTGCGTCACATATACAGTCATTCCTTTCGTTTTTTTAAGAAGGAACGAGAACTGCCGGCGTCCTTCAACTCCTTTTTCTATTTCAAAAACGTTTATTCAGAGTCAACGGACTTGGACATTTTAGCCAGTCCATTAGTCGCCTGCCGCCAGGGAGTATAATCAAAGCTTAGAGAAAAGAAAGTCGAGATTTGTGATTTGAAACTTTTTCAGTTAATCTTTTTGGGCGCATTTTACTCTGTAATATATTTATTTCTTTGACTTTAGAATTTTCGCCTCCAAGAAGAGAGGCACCTTCCGTAACACATCTCATAGAAGCGAATAAAACTCTAACAGTGGGCCAACTTTTTAAACGACCGTTTAGAGTTCCGGTTCATAGTTCCTCCTCCTCTTTGGTAGAAATGTTCCTCCTGATAGCTACCGTCTTTCTTTCTAGTTTTCTGGCTGCACAGTGTTCTGGGCCCTAGGGAGAAGAAAAGAAAAGAGTCAATTCCTTCCCGTAACATTTTGCTCAGGGAAAAACGGCTCGTCTAACTGCCAATGCACTCCTTTTATTGTTAAAATTTCACCTTATTCCTATTTTGCTGGGCGAGTTTTAAATGCGGCTAAACTGAATCCGAATTTAGGGCCTCGTTTCATTGGATACATGAAACCCATGTGTCCATCTGTGTATTTCGGATGCATGGCCTGGTTGGCATTCTAGGCAATTCATGTGGAGGCCACGGACTAACTGATTGAAGCCTCTAAATCCACAGTGCAAAAATGGACAAGGACGACAGAGGGACACCACATCCTGGTCCATTTTTTGTGCTTTGGTTTTATAAGCACGAAATACCAACCAGCCTACAATTCGTTTTGATGGAAGCAGTGGGCCTGTATTTAAGCAGCATACATAAATATTGCATACTTAATTTATTTACTTCTCATTTAGATTGCCTTTGATCCAGTAGTGATGATGCGTATTTCAGGGAGATCTTTTGCCTATTTTTGTACTGCGTAAACTTTAGCTTGGGTCATGCTTCAGGGTGTCACCTTTCTTTCTTTCTTTGCATAATTTCCGTCGTAATCGTGTTTTCTATTATAACAAGATCTGGCTTTTCCGTGTATAACAGGAACAAACAGCAATTTATTTTACACTTTTTCACCCTTTTAAAACCTCTCTTCTTTATTAACACTATCGTACGTAACAATATATGAAGACACGTGTTTCCCACGATGATTGGCGCAGGTGGGGACGAGAGGTTGGTGCGATTTCACTTCTTGCCATAAATTATATTTTCTTTCAGTGCAAAATAGTAGCCTACTGTTTTCTGGCCACTTCTATTCTTTCTAAAAGTGTGCTCACGACGCATTATAAGAAAATATATTCTTGCATGCGAAGGCCTTTACTGCAGCCGCAGTCAAAACAGACGCCCGATGACAGCTGAGGGTAGCTTGAGAGTGCCGAGCGAGATAGCCAAGCGAACGGTGTTCTCTTCAGTCCGAAGATCTTGCTGCAGGCTCTTTGCGGCCTTTACAATTTGCCTTTGTGCAGACGAAGCCAGTAGTCTGGTCATCTTGTCTTGTGAGAGTCGCACGGCATCCAAGGAGGGACATGCGGCAGATCAGTCTTTGTGGAAGGACGGCGAGTTGAGGTGAGACGTGCACGTCATTGAATATAGGAAGAAGCCCATAGGCCCCACCGTATAGGCCAGTTGCTTCTGGTGCAAGCCGCGGCGCCTGACCGGTTGCGAAAGCCTCAGCACATCGCCTGGGGCGTAGGTGACACGCCGGCAGCGTTCATCATGGCGTGCCCTGAAGCGCTCTTGAGACGCAGTAGACTTCAGACAGCCGCTCCGCCGAGCTTCTTCTACTTCACCAAACCACAGAGACTGGGCGAAGCAAGGGGACAACAGATTGCAGTACGTACTAAGGCGGAATTGTTTAGAACGGTTTTGCGTTCGTTTTTGCAAAATTCCAGGCAGTGCGTATCGCGAAAATCTCTATTTTCAAAGCGACCACAAAAAATACTTTTTTTAATATAAAGGCCGACTTAAGTATGACATCTCTTGTAATCAAATGCACCCCCTAGAAAGTAGTGAAGCGTGTCTAGAACAATGTCGAAATATTTCCTTAGGCACAGAGATTTAGGCGGCCGTTGATCCTAACTAGAAAGCTACGTGGCTGAGTGCTTCGTGCACAGGATGTCTCCTGTAGTATTAGAGCAGGCTTTTCCATTTTTAACATTCATTCTGCCGTTTTCTTCTTCCGAATTATTCGTCTCATAGAAAGAAGTAAACATGGTGGGCGTAAATGCAAGAGACACACATGCGCAAGCGTCTGTTACTGCTGCTAACAATTCACTGATAAAAGTTTGTTCTTCCCTACGCCTGTCCTGAAGCGCTGATGGGGAAAAACATTTATAATGGTTTAGGACTGGCTGCAATGTGGTCAAGCACAACGCAGCAGTAAGGCGAAACCAAAACTGCTCAGTTCGTTGCACGCGGCCACTAACTTTTAAACACAAACTGGATAGCAAACGTAATGCCTAAATGTCTGAACTCTAGGCTTCAAAGACTTTGCGACACGCCATGCATAGCCAGCGCTCGAAATCACGAGAAGTCGAAAGAAAGTTTCGTCCTTAGCCCTCCCAAAGTGAGGACTTAACCAGTATTACAAGACCCTCACTATACGGCTCGGGAGGAAACCTCCTGGACTCATTACTTTCGAAGAATGCTGTAGCTACATTCCCCATAATTTTGTTTATGTCTTCTTTTTTGAATTGCACTTTAAGGTGGAAATAAGTATACCGTTCTCGACTGTCTTTCGGAAAGGGGGTGGGGGGTGGGGGGGAGGCTGTCCACAAGAAACGCCGCACCCTAGTACAACAAGCAACAAGTAGTATTAGGAACGGACAGTGTAGGGCGAACAACTGTCGCCTCTTGCGACATACATTTAAGAACTCACAAATGCAGCCACTGGAGCACACATTCTCGCATTTGCCGCGCTGCACACCCTTTGCATCGAAACCATGGTAATCGCTTATAATACTCACTTCTTGTTATCGGTCACAGCTTCCTCCCTGGCGCGGAGCTTTAGCGCACTCTCAGTGCGCCAAATCACTGCTCGAAGTTGCGGGCTCGCTTCGGCTGTCCAGCCTTGTCGCCCTAGGTTTCAGTGGTTGTTTGCTTCCGGGTCAGTTAAACAACAAAATTCCCGAGAAGCCATTTTACCAGCGCTCCTTCTTGATGAATACACACACACAAAAACGCCAATCTCTGTCGAAATCTGAACGCACTGTATCCCGTAGGTGCTTCAAAGGATTATTTACGAACATCACGAACAGCTGAGCTGCACGTAACTTCAAGGAAATTCAGTTCGTGGCTTCACCCCGTTTTACAAAAGCCATCAAATAAATTTTGCGTTCTAGGTTCTTAAATTAAGTGATTCAGTGTAACCCTTTATAAGACGGGAGCTTTTTGCGTGCTCTACATGTATACACACTAAAATAACCCTCAAAATTACTCTATAAACTGAATGACATCCCTTTAAAGCGATTTCGACCACTGGTTTTTTATAGAAATTGGGCACATATCTTTACCAAAGACTTCGTAAAAAGACCGCGAAAGTGGTACGTACTTTCATTTAGAATTTATTTATAAACTTTTACTAAATCCATTTAATAGAATTTAAAATTATATCAAGAAACTCTATGAAGGAGTTAAGCAATGAAAAAGGCCCAAAAAGTTCAGCAATATTCTGTTTTTTTTTGTTGCCACAATGGCCCTTATCGAATTATAACCCACGCGTCTAAAAACACGCAGACCAACAAGGACACCTATTTGCGAAAGAAAAAAAACACGCTTAATGGTCTGTTTATTAGTTCAGTGGTATTCAGCTGAAGAAAATATGGTACGCAGGTACGCCATTGTCAGTTGGTCGGCACTTAAAGAGGGTGGGACACATGCGTCCCACAGTGCTACAAAGTGCTAAAGAAGCGGCATTCAGCAGCAGTTTTCGTCCGTAGCCTTTCCCAGGCGCTCAACATTTTTCGACGGAGTTTTCAGCGCTGTCTGTGCTACCTCATTTTCTTTTCTTTCTTCAGTTTTTTCTCAGGGGAGCGGAGGGCCGAACGTTCTTTTCATCGGAATATCGCTAAGCATGAACCATCTTAACTTGGTATTACAATTCAAGCTCAATTTCACCACCAGTGCACCAGTATCCTCAGAAGAAAGAACGTGGCCGTTAGGGACACCAGCGATGCTCTGCATCGCTGCATCATTTTATTGAAGGCGTGTAGCCTTCAAATCTTTTCTTGCAGAAACTGCCATACGTCTCAGATCGCAATATCCGAAACGTCATGCGGATGATACTGAACCATGTCCTCATTCTTCTCCGAAGTCACGCACACACGTGTCAGGGTGACATACCGGTGCTCTTATGGTTATATCGGTAACTGATTTACTCATCGGACAGCGAACACGAAGCTATCACTAGGTAGCATGGTTGCTCCCTTCCAACGTAAGTAAAAATTAAACAGCCCAAGAGGCAAATACAGTTAAATGCCCTCATCATAAATATATTTTGGAATCTCAGTGCCTCGAGTGCAGAAGGGTTCATTAATTTATTTATTTGGTCATACTGTTAACCCTCAAGTGAGGGTCGTTACAGGAAGGAAAACAAATACAAATTAATTTCAATCACACTGCAAACAAAGTACAGTCACTAAACGTAATTAGAAGGTTGCTCAAGTCTTCTGCAAAACATATTGACACCAACGTCTATACTTTTTGCTAGTTTTGCAAGAAAAGGAATACCGCTACACATCAGCATGCGTATTTAAAGTCGGTACCTACTTTTTTGTTTTGTGAACCACGTTTTAGAGGCGGCTTCAGAAAATGTTCATTATTTTTTTAAAATAGTGAACGTCGCACTATTGTAATGTTAACCGCCTTTCCACAATTTTATTTCTTATGCACAAAAGCTCATGAACAATGCAAATGTTTAACAACTAGAAGGCTCTTATTCGAAAAGGCTTCGTTTGCAGCCAATTACGACCTTCTAATCTATACCTGAAATGAAACTTTAACGGCGAGGATACGTATAAACGGACTGCCAAGTGTTTACCAATGAAAAAAATTATTGCTTTACAGTTACTGTAGCAAAAAGCATTTCTCTTTCCAGTGGAGGGTGCAGCTTCTAAACGAGCCATTTGTTTAAGTGCCACAAGTATTCGAAATTCGGTACTGCCCATGCCCGCAGCATATACAGTCGCGCCTTACGCAAAACTCTCCCTTCACGGAGGAAAAGCAATACATACAAGGCTTACAAGAATGCGCTCTGCTTCGGCATTTTATAAAGATTACTTCTCCAAGTTACATATCTGCTCCACTAATATCGTTGCCATTCACTTAGTTACACGTCATGTCTATCCGTAACAGGCTAATCCGGGTGCGAGAGCAGGGTTGAGAGAGCATGGAAGAGGTTTCGCGCCCACTTCTCCGCCCGAGAGAAGAGAGAAAATTCTGCTTTTTTTCAGTCATGTGCTCCTGCTGTTAAAACCTGTGTTTATACCCATGCTTTGCTGTGCCATATAAAAAGTTTCAGCAGTAAGTCAGTGCGGAAAGATGATTGATCGGTCTAGCAAAGCTCTCAGTAAGCACTGCATCTGCTGTAATTTCTGCGGTCTGATATGGACCACGTCCGATATAAACAGGATGATCACTAATATTATAAATATATTTAGATACACAGTTTAAGTTTTTCGCGAAAAGAAAAAAATGCCAGTCGCTTTGGGTAAATAGGCCAAATGCGTATATGTGCGCTAGCAAGATGTGTATCGGTGCTGCGCTGCTCTGCTGGCTTAAGGTGATTGTTTACGCGTGTATTCTTTCATAAAAATGTGAAAGCAGGACATGAGAACACTGCCGTCGCACCAGCTTTGTGCCACTGCGCCACTCCTCTCCGGCCCACCGGCTACACCTTGGCAAGTAAGCCACCCGGTGGGCAAGTGAGCATTGGCACAGCGGCACAGGCAAATGCTGGCAGATGCTGCCATCGGTGGGACCTGGGTTGGATTGCGACCCAGAATACTCTTCCGGAGCTGCCTCTGATGATTAAATGGGCTGCCGCCTGCCGCAGTGGGCAGGTGAGCTGCCTGCCATAAGACATGCTTCAGAAAAATAGACGGACAAACACACATCGTCCAAAAAGCTGGGAATGGCCGCTTAATTTGCTAGCGCACTGCAAAAGTGGAAAGTCCGGAGGCGCTTTCACCGCAGACCACGTAACCTTGCGTTTATATGCAGTAATGGTCGTGCTGGGACGCACGGAAGCAGTGAAAAATTGTACAACATCGTGTGATACAGTAGCCAAGCAGCAGTATGCAACGGCTGAAATTCAGCCGTTAATATATGTTACAAATAGGCCGCCGCTTTTGAATCACAAGCTATATTAGACTTTCTCCCAGGTTAAAGGTAAAGCTGTTGTATATCATGGTCAGAAGGAATGTCTTGGATTGCTTACCGCGAAGATTGCGCCATTAGTGGCACTAGCTCACGGGCTGCGCTGTGTGTGCTAGTTATGTCTGCCCTAACAGAACTTTTGTGGATGCCATAACTAGAATGTCAAGTGACCATCTTCGTGTGGATGCGATCACCTGTCCTGCTTCCAGTGCACTCTGCAGGAGGGATTCACTCCTAGCACTGCCCGGCTGTTCATACCACCCCATTCATTATGTTACTGGCGGCAAGCCAATGAATACAGGACTACGTGACAGATGTTTATGAAAAGATTTAATGGCAGTGAGCCCAGCGTAAGCGCTCCATGCCGCGCTATTTCCCATTTTGTCGTCTTCTAGTCCGTGATAATATAAACCTCTACAACCGTATGGAGCGCTTGGCTTTATTCGGGCCGGCTGTATGACCAAATTGCCCTGGGAAGCCGGGCGGAAGACAACATAATTGGCACCTTAGTTATGTGCAGTAATGACACTAAAGCTTTCCTGATTTCAGAAATAAAGTTCCGATCGCTCTCCGGGATGAGCACCGTCGGTCTAGTTGGTTGTCACAGATAGTCATCGTCTCTTGATGTGACCCAATAGACTGTTCTCTAGTTTTGCCTCAATATTGAACAGCCTGCGTACGTGGAAGTAAATGAACGTAGTGAGGCAGTGGTGAGACGTTTTTCGCACTCTAGCGCTGTCACTTGTGTTCTTCGGGGGCGATGATTAAGCACTGTGAAGTTATAATTAGCATCATTATAATCAGCAGGATAACTATACCCAAAGCATGGCAAACGCCTATCCTATTAACCTTCATTAACCCCGTTGTTCGACATCTGCGGCCTCCTGTTTCCCACAAACTTTACAATGTTGTCGGCCCACCTACCACTCTGTCGGCTCTTAACATATTTATATTTTTGGAATAGACTTCATTATCCTGAGTGTCACCGGATGCGATATACAGGAACCTCACTAACATTGCGGCAGCGTCTTGACTTAATTATCTCAGTGTTTTTCTTTCAAAATAAAATTAAGTCTACCAGGCAGTGGTGCAGTGCACATCACGTATAATAGCAAAAATACTAATATAACGATTAAAGCACATTTGAGCGTTCAATAATTCCTGTGCCTAATTCTCCTCAACCAACTGGTCAGCTGTCTGGAACGAATGTGGTCCTAGAGCTCTCCTCACTTCTTGCCCACATAATTTTTGTTCTATTGAGGGAACCCAATGTGGAAATGACTGAAATGACGGCTTTTAAACGGATTCGCCAAGTGATCTGCAATAAATAATCGAGCAGAATCTTTTTGGACCATCAACTTTCAATATGGAAGCCGCTCCAGCAAGTGGAGACTGCCTTTCTGATTGAAATTGCTTAGCTTTCGTTACGTTTAGAGGCGCATAGAGCGACGAGAATAACGCTGATGCCTGATTTACAAAGGTACCAACGAGAGCCTCTCTTGTACCTCATCTTACCCTACTTAAAAAAGCTGTATAATGCAATAGCCTCATACTGGCTTTGTCGTGCAAATGTCGCATTTAAAAGGGTATTCGATGACATTCAATAGAGTAAATTGCTGAGCTGGATGGTTCATAATGCGCAATGGTGGAACCAGCGGACAGCAGCGGTGTTGTGTGTGTGCGTCCTTGTTCTTTTCCTGCTTCTGCTTCGCTGGTTTCACCACTGCGCATGACATTCGTATGGCACGTACCTTATACTCGAAGAATCTGACATTCGTATGACATTTGGATAATAATTGTACGACATATAACGACAAACTCCTATGGGGTTGTAGCATCATACAATATTTTTGATATGGTAAGGCTCAGCGTAACCGACGCTTTCTTTCCTGCCTTTGCTAAACGGTGGGCGCTCTCTCTCTCTCTCTCTCTCTCTCTCTCTCTCTCTCTCTCTCTCTCTCTCTCTCTCTATATATATATATATATATATATATATATATATATATATATATATATATATATATATAATATATATATATATATATATATATATATATATATATATATATATATATATATATATATATATATATATATATATATATATATATATATATATATATATATATATATATATATAGTACAATAGTGCCTCGCTATGTGCGCACCCATACTGAACGACTAGATTTGAGACGGCCAAACAATGGACGGCGGAGGAGCAGCAAGTGGTAATTTAAGGGAATAATTGGATTTGTTTCCAGCTACGCAGTCATTTTCCGACCGTTTTCTGGAGTGTTTTTCTCCCCGTATTTTGCACATCGTGTGAGATAAAGCTGAATATGGATCAAGTTCTAGCGGTTCTGTAATTAAATTTATTTTCTTTCTGTGTGGATACCGATAAAAAGAGTGGAAGCTTAATGTCAGAGGGACTCGCACGTGTCGCACCGAGCGCCTGATGAAACAAATTTTGGGCGGTTCGGTGAAAATGTGCTTACGCCTTGTAAGGCCGCGCTTCATCAATGCGCATATTTTTTTCCCTTACCTTGCGGGCCTCCGGTCTACTTACCCCCCTACCCGAGTGCCTTCCCCCCCACCCCCCGCGTGTGTCGTAATATGTTTAAATCACTTTAGTAACCTTTTTGAAAAGGTACAACTTACTCTGCCAACAGAACCTCGTAGAAGAGAAAATACAATCATGGAAAGTGCGTCACTCAGTTAATGATGATGATTAGATCAATATTTCCCGCAAGGGTAGCTTCGCCAAAGAGCGCAAAAGCGTCGCTCTGGCATCGATCTTTAATCAGCGCTCAGAAATACAGCCTTTAGAATTAAGCACAGAAGTTGCAGCGTCTTTTATGAAGCATGGAGGAATGAAGAGGTTTATACTGATTTCCAGACGCCGTTAACAATCGTGGTCGGAGGAGTACGTGGCGAGGAAAAAGCTGGACGTCTATGGGTAAAGTTCGTAGTATATTTCTATATTCCGTGGCGCTTCACTTCATATGGAGCACCAGCACATAATGAATTGCTTTCCGCTTCATAACTTGTTTAAACCTTTAGGTGAAGAAATATGACCCTGCATTATTAGAGCAACCTCTGGCGAGCCGCTCGTACACGGAGAGGAAAGAACCCAGTGTCCTCCAATGAGCAGCAAATGTTTGTCGAAAACGTGAAATTTTTTTTTGTTCTAGCATCCCTCACATGGTCATAACTAGTCGGTCGAATAATGTTCAAGTGTCAGCCTTCTTGCAAGAGCAAATTAAACGCACTGCAAGAATCTCACTGTCGTAAAGCTGGATTAGATCAAAATTACAGTGTTAGTGTTGTCCGCATCTAGAGCACAAATCACGTGACGTAGGCGGGCGACCTGCCCCCGTGAGTGTTTTTCTCAAGATTTTTATTGCATTTTTCGCTCATGGAAAGCAATGTCGATGCCGATGACGATGCTGGCGTTTCTGCGACACGGTACCCTTAACGTTACCACGTCAAGAGAGGACTCCTATGAGTACCTTTCCCTCTCTGGCCCAGGAAGGGTAGAAATTGTGGGACTCTTTTAAAGCGATACCGTTAAGACTGCCGCTTCGCAGAAAATCTGACATCGTCATCCTCGGCGTCGTTGGCGGCGTCGTCGTCTGCGTAGTGAGCGAAAAACCTGCGCGGTGGATTTGGATCCAGTCCAGGCGAAAGTCTTTTGCACCGTGCCAAGTCTGTTCCCACCCTCAAATTTTCCTTAGTTCTCGTTATCTCACTCTTCTGCTCCTTTTTGGTTCGAGACCATGTTAGATCGCGTGAGTGATGGCTCTGGGGTCGCACAACCTTTATATCTCCTACTATGTCTGTTTTAAGGCGACGGCCCTTTACATACCCCACCTTGATCCGAGCTTTAGTGTAATCCGACCACACCCCTGGCGCGATGCCCGAGCAATTCGCTTCTTTGACTCTTTATTTCTGATGACAATGTTTAAAATGTTCTCTAATTAGCCTTTATTATCCCAATAGGTTCATAGAGCAAAAAAAATTCTCCTGACTAGCCAATGCTCTCAACAGCAGTCAATTTGTTTCACTCGCCAAGGGCACTCCGTCTTTTTAAAAATCTAATTGGTTGCTTTTGGCTGGGGCGCCCGGTATACGGAAGCAGCATTGACAATGTCGGGCGTAAAAATGGTAATTTAGTGCGCAAGTTTAGAGGCTTCATGCAGGACTGTCCAGACCAAGACGGAGCAAGTTTTATAGCGGCACTGCAGCGAAGAATAACGAGTTTGGATAGCGAAGAGCAGGCGCGGTTATTGTTTTCAGTGACTCCGAAGCTCAATTACCTATGAGCCCTGAATATTGGCTGGAACATGAACGCTTGCCAGTTAAAATACATCCGAATCATGATTAGTTAATTACCGACGAGTAAGATTTCGGCTAAAGAGGAAGCGTAGGTAATTACACAAAATAACTGGCGAAGCAGGCCCGCGTCGCGACTCTCTTTCGCACCCAGAACGATAGTTATTGATCGAAGGCAGAGCTGTGTGAAGAGATCTTGCTTTCGACTTATTGATATCACTCCTGCTCAGCTACCGGTTTTCATGTAGGTATCCACACTGCCGACTCTTCTTGTGAACAAGCGCCCCATCTGAATCTAGTCTCGAAGAAAGACAGGGAGTTCACAGAGCCGGTTGGACCAGCGTTTCTTTCAGCCGATCAGGTTTTCTTGCAGAAGAGTTCTTTCTTTTCATAACTGGGAAGCTGACGTTGCTCATCGTGTAGCGCCATTGCAATACGTATATGCGCAATTCTAACACCCCAAGCGGTTGCAAGGCGCCACTTCTGCTAATGTCGCCATTGTGCCGTGTCGTATAATTCCGTGACGACCCCTGGCGTCAGCTTGGTCGTGCTAGCCACACTCCTAACCCGCTTACTTCGACTGTTCGGTGCACAGCACGAGACCTCCCCGGCCCTCGGTGAATAAACAATGTGATTGCTTTGTCGATACGAAAGGCTATATGACAGCAAAAACTATTTATCTCCTTTTCCCTTGTGTTTACTCACTTAGCTGTCGTTGTCGCCTTCTGCACATGCAGTGCGTGAGTGCAACACACTGGCGTGCGAGTTGCGCTGAAATAAAAGCTTTCTTTGTTATTCTTTTTTCGCCCTTATCTTCTCCGTTTCGTCCGAATCGATGCGTGGTGCTTCGACGCAGTGGCTGCTTTCCGTCGCAATGGGAGCCGTGGCAACGTCTGGGGGACAACAATCGCCACCCTGGTCCCTTTTCAGCGTTCCCGAGGCAACTCATTCCTGGAAGTCAATTTAAATACGCCTTTTGAATGGCAGTGAAAGAAGGCGAATTACGCTGGCCAAAACTGCACATGCGCCATCATAAACACTCTCGCGCATGGTGCGCAAGCATATATGGCGATGCAGCGGATCATACGCTATATGAAATGCGAGTCCTTCTTAAGGCCTGGCTACGCTCTTTGTGATCCAGGCGCACTATTTTGTGCCTGTCACGTTTTCTTAGTTATAATGTACATTTTTTCCCTTCCTGCAGTCAAAGTTTGATAAGAGTGTCTCTGGTTCTGAACTTGTGATTCAGGAATGTGCCTTTTACCGAATCGCTTCATTCTATTCTGAGAAAATACTAAAACCACGCTGTTCATGAACACAATTTTGAAATAAGTTTTTATGCGTTCCTCTCTTACCATAATGACGAACTGGTGCTCAAAACCGAAATATATAGGCTATTCTGCTGCCATTATCTCTTTTACTTTTTCAGTAGACTAAGAAGATCCATCTTTCGAAATTGTTTCCTGAAACACGCTTTCATGCTTACCTGTGGCGGCTAACGCTCGAATTCACGCCGATAGCCAGCAAGGCAAGCAGTGACAGTAGCCAGCTTTAGCATAAAATTCTAGGCTCGCGAATAGCGGATCAAAACCACAGTAGAAAAAAAAAAAACTCAATGTCAAATTTGCAGCCTCGAAATTGCTTTGTGCCTTAAAGAGCAAAGTTTTTTTTTCTTGTAAGCGTGGTCTCGTCGCTCTTTTTATTAACGTTTTCTTCTTTGAAGCAAGCAGTAGAAGTCTACGGCAGCTGACCGGCAGAGAAACTGCAAGAACAGAAACCACCCCGCCTCCCACTGTCCTTACAATTATCTCTTTATTGCGAAAGTGTGGCCTGCATCGAAACGAATAGGCTGGAAAATTTGAGTGCGTAACTGAGTATATTGCTATGTCGAAAGTCGCTATATTTTACGGCGTTCAGTAAACACATTTACTACAGTCAAACATACACAAAAGATGCGAGATGACACATGTTCGCAAAACGCAAATCTTCTTCCATAACAGTTGAATGAAGGACCACAAAAGTAGTATCAGAAAACTAAAAGAGTTGCAAAAAGCATTAAAGTTTGTTGAACCAAAATTCAGTCGAAATTAACCGGCAGGCCTCCATCACGGCGTTTCTGATAGCTGTCAAGTGCAACATGCGGCGTTAAACCTCACGTACTATGCCATACCATACTTTTGATAGTTCAAATCACATTCCCAAGAGAAAAAATAAAAAACGCCTTCACTCAACAGCGAAGAAAGAATTAGTTCAGGACAACCTCTCTCCTACATAAAATAGGCAGGCGTTTCATGCTAGGATGGTTTACAATATGCGCCTGACAACAAATACGCATATCCACGACCGCCGTTATACAGCTCGGACAAGCAACATGCCTTGGAGTGGAACTTCAAGCGTGGAAGGCACTGGCAAAGACCGTAACAAAAGCGTAAGAATTATTTGCTACTCCATCAGTAAGATTCGGATTCGAAAGCGGAAGTGACAGGTTGGCTTACAGAAGGGACATCTAGAGACGTGCTAGAAGTTTCTTCTAAGAGCAATCGAATTTTCTTTTATCTATGAGCCTTTCTTTCTATGCTTTCCTTTTAAGAGCTCCCCTTATTGCACCGTTTATACGTGGTACCCTGAAACTGTGTTGCTTAAAGCGGATGCAGGGTTTGAAGTTGTAGTGTGGTTGAAATGAATGTCAATTGTTTGTCAATATGCGCAGGAATTGAAGGAGGGCTTTTTATTTACCACTTTTATTATTCCTGCCTTCACCGCTTTTCTTTTTCTTCTTGACATTTGGAAGGAGTGTGTAGAAGTGTGCACATTAAAGAACATTGAAGCAATTAAGAAATTAGAAATTAGCATGCTGTATTTCACTACTTCTTTTCCTTCTCGGCTTTCACGTATTGCTAGGGCACTACGTCTGGCTTGTTTAAAATTATCTTTCTGCATAAATGACCAATTAAACACAAACGTCAATAATAAGAAATAGCAACCCGATAAATAAAAAACGTAGGAGAAATGAAATTCTTTTCTGCGAAGTCAAGAGGCCTTAGTATTTGCTAGAGTCTCCGCAAATACTTAGGTCGCTTAGACAGCTATGTTTAGGAATTATGAGCCCCCTAACCATCTTAACTCAGCATAAAGGTTTCTTGGCTCTTACTTGCCATGGTAATTCACTTTTCAAGCAATGTAATATTTCTTCCCAAAAGCTGCCTTGTTGCTAGTTCTTGTTTTGTGCTCGGAAATAATGAAGCTTTCTATATGTTCTCTAGAGTTTTAAGTCAAGTCTGTCGTTGCGGCATGAAGAGTAGAGCCCCGATCCTACCGCTAGCTGTGTTTGTTGAGCTTAACAACCTAAGCGCTCTTGCTTTTGTTCACCCGCGACAACAACACCGCAGTTTCATGAAGAAGTGCCCTATTTAGCTGTCACCGTCAGTTACGAAAACCCGAGCACGTTTTATTCACAAAAAGATGCGAATACGATTCAAAGACGCAAAGAAGTCGGTTGAAAACATCGAATCTACTAGAAGTGTTTTCCGTGCCTCTCCCAAACCAAGCAGCTTTAGCATGCATGGCATGTCTTTGCGCTGATGTCTCGTACTTTATCTTACGAGCATGAGTCCCGCAATGTCCGTTCAAGGAATGCGTCGTCATGGGCGGCACGTCAGCCAACTTTGTCACTTAATGCACAATAAACGCACTGGCATCTCTTCTCGGCAGCGTTCAAGCTTCGTTGTTTTTGTTTTATACAGTAAAATGTCCTACCTGTGACCGCACTAGTAGCACTGCCAATCAGGGACAGCACCTTCTTTCACTGGGCAGGTGTTTTACTAGAGCACTTCATTTTAAACTTCGAACAAGAGAAAATGTTTTCCTTGTTTTGCATGAACTTCTTTTAGCCGAAAGAATGCGGCCTGCTCTCCTCGTACTGAAACAGACATAGCTTCTTGTTCGCTGTCACAGGGGAAGTAATAGAGCGTCTAATGTGCAGACAGAAACCCCATATGTGCGAATATGACAAATTTAATACTTCGGACCCATATTGCTTACTTAGATTGCCCTTATCTCTGCATGCAGAATACGTCTACACGATCAATTCACAATTTAACCATAATTCAATGTTCAGTGAAAAAAAAGCTGTTTTGTGTTCACTTCAGCGTACCTTTGCAGTGCCTGAGCTCGTTTAACCGGCCAGCGCACTCTGTCCGGAGCAAGTCCATATTATATATGCAGGTGGAAAACAAGAACGTCAGCGTCCCGTAATGTTGGTGTGGGATGAAGGAATCTCATGGGGGAAATCACTGTGGAGTTGACCGGAAAGATACACCGTTGCTCGAAGTGGACATTCTAGACACGTTGAATAATACCATTTATATGTGTAGACACGAGCGCTCCAGGCGAGACAATAACTTATGAACGTCTCTCTCCTTATACGCTCCGCATTCTCGCCGCATATTGATGAGCACATTAGTTTGATTGGTTCCTTGAGAGCCGCTTAATGTTTGGCACGTTTACATTGCAGCTGGCGTCTCTTGGTCACGAAATTATTTTCCACTGGTACATCTGTGGGGTTGAAAGCCCCATTGCTGTCGCCAGTAGGGAAAGTATGCGTCCGCAAGAAAAAGGTTACTAGCCAAGTTATTCACAACTTAGCAATAACAAACAGCAGTTTAGCGTGGCAACAGGAGCAGTAAGATGCGAACTTGTAAGGGTGTTCGAACGGGCTAGTTGGTAATTCATTTCTAAAAAAACAACAAAAAACTTAAGACACAGACTGAGAAAGATAGGACGACAAAGCGCTGTACCGTCCTATCTTTCTCAGTCCGTGTCCGAAGGGTGACCTGTTTCTTTTTCCAACAGAAGGGGAACTAGCGCACGCAAAAGCAGCTTCTGGCCATCATTTGATTTTGTAGATTTAGGCATGTGAGAGTTCCTGCAACGTATAGAGACCATTTAATTTACTTTTATTTAAGTGCTCCCTCGAACTGCATTCCCTCACAGAGTCTTAACAACTAGGTACTGAAACCTCGAACTACAGCGTTCCGGGTGGTGATTTTAAAGCCAAGGAATTTTCTATTTGTATCTAGATTTTAGCTCCAAAGTTGGCGCAATCGGGAAAGAAAATTTTCACGAGTTTTCAGGACGTTTTAGGAATTAGCAGGGAAGGAGGAAACTTTTATGGCTGGAGGATTTTCGGCTAAAGATAATGATCACGACGAGAGCAAGGCTCGAGTCCGGCTACAGACACGGGAAAGGCAGAGAAGGCGAATGCGTTGGCAGTGCAGGAATCCTTTCCTTACAACCGATTTCAATGATCTCAAAGTACGGTAGCTGTTACTTCGGCTACTTCGCAACCGTTTCACGCACCACCTTTTTTAAATAAAACCGTGAAAATCTTTAAACTATGAAGCCGATGCGAGGATCAACACTGAACGCCACCGTTCTTTTGCCTTGCCTGTAGCGCTAGAATTTCATTGCTTTATTTTTTTTTTAATTTCTATCGTAATGTATGACACCGACACCAAACTGATCTCGCCGCATTGACCACGTTGACGAGTCTCTGTCTTCCGCAGATGACAAGCCGGAAGGGGAAGCCAGGAGGAGGTTTGAAAGTACAAGTAAACGCTAAAAACTTAAAGAAAAAAAGAAACAAACGATCTTTAAACACCCAAAACAAAAAGAAAAAAAGAGAGAGGATGCGGCGAAGAGGTCCGCCATCAAATAATGCTTTCTTTTACTTTTATCACTGTTTTTTCAATCGTTTTCAAAATTTCTATGGCCTTAATAAAGGAAACCTAACTATTGGTGTACGAAAGAAGGACCGGATGCCGAGGATTTATTTCAGGCTGTAAATTAGCGCGAAAGGAAAAAAAAATGGATGAATAAAGTACACTCTGAGCAGTGGCGCTACGAGCGGCATGCCACCGCAAACCCTGCGTTTGAGACCCCTAATGCATGGCATCGTGACGCTGCGGGCATTTAGGTTGCCTGCCGAGCACTAACAGAACGAATAGAAGGTTTTCCGTCTCACATTCTTTCTCGTTCTCCCTATATACCATGATTTCACCCCTCCTCTTCGCGCTCTGTGCGTGAGCAGCGTCAGCTACGGTTAAGCACTTCTGACGGCACTGCTGCATCAACGATATGCGGTACGCTCCGCCGGTCATCTTCGTCGCATCTTGCTGGCTCAAGCTCTCCTTGCGTGGTCCATCCGATATTCAGGCGTCAATTTTATTTTTTCTCGTTCCTGAATTTAAAGTATGCACCCATCCAGCGCATCGACCGAGCAAGCAGTGCGGGCGGTGCTCATGTTGAGCTTAGACCAGCCGGGGCTTGAAAGATCACGTCTGTAAACTGTATATTGAATAGAATGCCCGAGATTCGAGCTGCCTTCAGTCTGAATGCTTGCCGAGAAGAGGTCTATGGTCTGTAGGCTATTCGCAAAAAAAAAATATACACCTAGCTTCAGGTCACATCAGCTGCTAAGGCACTTCAATAAAATCATGATGATAAACGAAAGAATTGAACAGCACAAGTAATGGTGGTGCGTTTTTTTCAACCTCGTAAGTTCGTTTTCTTAGAATCGTCATGTCAGGAACTCTGAGCATGAGGATGATGAAAGAACAGCTTAAAACGCGGAGCACTTTTCGGCCGGAATCCGTGAAAAAAATCTAACCGAAGCTTGCTCTCCACCTATGAGGCTCAGGATCCCAGAGCTGTTATAAGTCTGGAGGCTGCATTTTTCTCTCTTGCTTGAAAGGCGGATTTCGACATACGCGACATCCTGCACAGAACGAACATCCGGCGCGTTTGAGCCAAACTGCGAAATCGCTTATCACCATCTCAGAAAGCTATTCAGCGTCAGGGCGAGCAAATCCTGTAAGCGGATTTGCGAGCGCCCCTGTGTCTCTTAACGGAAGCTACGAAATTCCAGTGTAAAACTGAAACAACCCGACAGCGAAGTCGTGTAGAAGGCACTTTCATGGTCAACTGCAACGGGACAGCCTCGGCAAAGCACTTCAATGGAAGTTAGGGGTATTTTGTTAAAAAATAAGTTTGCTTGCAAAGCTTATACTCGAGGTTGCGGATATCTTACAATTAACTAACTCAAACATTACACAATAATAAACGCAGTAAAAAGAGGCTCTTTTAACGCGATAACGTTAAAGGCCCCGTTCTCCATAAAACCCGGCGTTGGCGTTGTGAGCGAAAAATCACAGGCATGGCTCAGGCATTCAGGTGGTGCCAAGAGAGCAACCTAGGAGGCAGGTGGGCCACCTAGGTCATGTGACCTTCCGGCTTCATCACAACCTGCCTATCGGATAGTGAGAAAACTGCCCACCGTGGGAGGTTGCAGTTAAATTAGTGATTGGTCGCTCAGGAATAGCAACCTGGGTTTCACAAGGCCCTTCGCAGTATAGTGCTGCATCGCTTAACTTCTGCACTACGGTGTCAGGATGGAAATGAGGACTCCCAGGGATATATAATCAAAAGTAGAGAATGACCTTCAGCATAATTAAGAAATAACCCGTTACGCTAACGCATCATACCGTTAAGGTGGGGCTTAAGTGTCCCCTTCAATTTTTTTATTATTGGTGCTTATTTCAAAGATAGTTCGTATTCAAGCACATACTTTCTAAGTTTACTTGGAGCTATAATTGTACCCAAGGCGTTCAAGAAAAAAAAGGGCACGGTGTCTACCAGTCGCCAATGTTGTCAGCATCTAAACAGAACAGGAAAGGGGAATTAAGAAGTGCGAAATTATTTTACACAAGACAAAAAAGTTCTCAGGTTTCTAAATGAAAAGCGCTGGGTGAAAATGCTGGAACCTAGCACTGATTCACTCTTATGCAGTTTTTCTTAACCCTCTTAATCATTCTAACCAGTTCTGAAAAGTAGTTGTTTATTTCATAAAGCTCCCTTCTCCTTCCAGAGAAGGAGTTTGGATGAGAGGAAAAAATCCGAAAAATATTTTGCTCGAACCCGCGAAGTATAGAGAAAACAAAAATAACGAAGCATATATCAGCTGTTTTCTTTCATGAGCGCTGAAGCTGATTGCACAGCGAATGTGCAATTAAACTAAAGCTTTGCGTATATTACCGAATAAGTCGTTTTGAATAATGGTCTGTCTAAGCCTGTGTCGCGATGTTTCTTCCCTTGTGCTCATTTTAGTTCCCACTGAATTATCTCGCAGCGCTAACGAAATTTGCTTGTAGCCTGATTTGAACTGAAGTTTCTTCCCCTGTTTTATCTTATGAACGCACCGCGACTACCCTGAAACAATATGTAATGCACTTTCAGCAGTAAGGAACCAATTAATTTTTTGAAATTTTGCACTGCATCTGTTCATAAGCATGATACCTATAGAATCCTGCAAAAGTCGAGGAAGATAAGAAAGAGGTGGTCACAGGTGTTTCGAAAGACGCTGCATTTACAACAATATATACTAATTGATACCATGACAACCAACTTGGATTGAACACATATAGTCTATGCTTCTCTAAAAAGAAACCAATCATTTTGACAAAATCTCTCTAATCATTCTATTAGACAGAGTCTGAATCCCAATTCACGCACAGTGTGGCAGGAGTCAGGACGTAAGAGTACGAGACAGCGACTGTGACTTACAAATTCATCTCTTGGTGCTACCTACCTGCGTCTACAGCGTTAGCTGCTATTAGATATTTTGCAGTTTCGCACAGCTGGGGTCGGCGTCCACAAGCCCATTGCCAGGCACCTACCTGTAACCCCCCCCCCCCCCCCCTCCACGCCTCCGACGGGCCCCGCACCTACCACACATCACAAAAACTCCGTATACGAGGCGAATTCTCCAAGCACTTGGCCACCATAGCGGGGCCAAGTAGCTGGCGAATCCAAAGCAAGATATCAAGTTTGACATGTCTACATTTATTCGCGATCTCAAGCCAGCTAACAGTGCATGCATTATTTCCACTACAGTCTAGTAATTATCGTGTAGTTTTTGTTCCGTGCGCTTCAGTGGTGTGATCGGTATGCCGTGCATGCGAATCCCGTGTTTTGAACAAAGCAGAGCGCCTGGTATTGTAATATGGGTCCGTTGAAAGTGAGAAGTGCGGTCGGAGACCTGTAGGTTCTGACGAGCCTTAAGTCTTCTCATTTCCTTCATGGCTGTAGCGTCTACACGATTCATAAGATTCAGTTAGGCACTGCGCTATCACAAGCCTCACGCGGTGTAATTGCCTCCAAAAAATGATCGCGGAACACGCTTGAGAAAGGATGCAAGCCATAGCGAAATTCGGCGGCCAGCTATTAATGTCTTCCAATCAAGGAAAACTTGTGGAAAAAATTGGCTGAATTATGGAGGAAGAAAAGCTCAGGAGATGTCCTTGCCACCGTCGTTGTCTGAGCTGCATTCCAAAAAGTGCACCGGATGTCACGTGTTCACGCAAGGTCTTCTGAGAGTTTTTGGACGACGGCGCAGACAATAGTAACGTTCAGTACAGCGACGTTATTTGCTGCATTGTCTACTGCGCTTGCCCAAGCACGTTGAGACGTCGGGCACTAGGACGGTGGCCCTCACGTCCGGCTTCAATAAATGTGACGTAACGGGCTCTCCAGAATTCCTTCCTTCTTCCATGGCTGAATGTGTAAATGACCTCAGATCCTCGGGAAAGCTTCACAAGCTTCTGCGAAGCACAGCTTAGCTTCTATGAGTGCTGCTAGTTCAAAATCTCTTTGTTTACAACGAAATCTGTTATAGCTTCGCTTTATGCAAACACCCCTCAATTCTACCCCAGAATCAACAGCGTCATTCGTAAGGCCTAAATTCGTTTATTTGGAGCAGGCTTGGCGCAAGTGATGGAACAACATGAGGGACACAGGCCGAACGCTTTCATGTCCTTGCTTCTCTCCCGCTAAGCTCACCTCCAAATCATGCCTTGCCAGCTAGCCCAAACTTCACTTTGCTCAAGTACTTATTTCAATAATGTTAAAAAAATTTCATTAGAATTCAATACAATTTCGTTTCATTGAATTACCATCTCCCAACTGTGGCAGTAGCGGCCGTGTGCCAGGGCCGGCAAGCGGCAAAGTCATCATAATTATCATCACCAGCCTGACTGCACCCCCTGCATTGCAGAGGCATCTCCCATGTCTCTCCAATTAATCCGGTCCTTTACCAGCTGCACCCACCCTATGCCTGCGAACTTCTTTATCTCATTCGCCCACCTAACCTTCTGCCGCCCCCTGCTACGCTTGCCTTCTCATGGAATCCACTCCATTACCCTTCAGGTCCAGCGGTTATCTCGCATTAGCATCACACGCCCTGCCGAAGCCCATTTCTTCCTGCTGATTTCGACTAGGATGTAATTAACCCGCGCTTGTTCCCTCACCAACTCTGGCCGCTTCCGGTCTCTTAACGTTACACCTATCATTTTTCTCTCCATGGCTCGCTGCGTTGTCCTTAACTAAAGCTGAACCCTTTTCTTTAGCCTCCACGTTTCTGTCTCGCAGGTGAGTACCGGGAAGATACAGCTGTTGCGCACATTTCTCTTGAGTGATATTGGTAAACGGCTATTCATGATGTGAGAGAACCTGCCATATGCGCTCCACCCCATCCTTATTCATCTAGTTATTTCTCTCTCATGATCCTGATAAGCGGTCGCGAACTGCCCTAAGGAGTCCTTTACCACTTCCAGCGCCTCGCTTCCACATGTGAACATCTGTTCCCTTGCTAGACTGTTGAATAGTACTTTGCTGTTCAGCACGTTAATTTTTAGACCCACCGTTCTGCTCTGCCTGTCTAAATCATTGATCATGCCTTGCAATTCATTTCCTGTGTGACTCAGCAAGACAATGTCATCAGCGAGTCGCAGATTATTTAGGAATTCTCCATTAACTCTTATCTCGAACTGTTCCCAATTCAGGCCTAAAAACGCCTCTTGTAAGCAGGCGGTGAATAGCATTGGCGAGATCGTATCTCCATGCGTTATGCCCTTCCTTATTGCAATATGATTGCCGACTTTATGGAGTACTGTGGTAGCTGTGCAGTTGCTGTAGATATCTTCCAATATTTTCACGTAGGGCTCTTCTGCATCCCGATTCCAGAATGTCTGTATGACAGCTGAGGTTTCCAGTGAGTCGAATGTTTTCTCGTAATCAATGAAGGCTATATATAGGGGTTGGTAATATTCTGCGCATTTCTCTATCACCTGAATGATAGTGTGAATAAGGTCTGTTGTTGTAGAATATCCTTTATGAATGCCGCAGTGTTCGGAAGCAGCAGTGTTCGGAAGAGCGTTTGCCTAAATGCTCCTGCATACTGTTACAGATAACCCTGGATCCTAGGACGACACCACTATAAGCCGAGAAGCGCACGTTTTCTGAGGCTGCATTTCGACTCCGGTTATCAACTAAGAGTTATCAAGGACGGACGTCACCGGCTGGCATCACCTGGCGTGGCGCTTGCATCGACGCATCTGCTATAAAGCTACGGCATCGCATCCAAGACGGCACTTTGGCAGCAGCAGTGTTCGGAAGAGCGTTTGCCTAAATGCTCCTGCATACTGTTACAGATAACCCTGGATCCTAGGACGACACCACTATAAGCCGAGAAGCGCACGTTTTCTGAGGCTGCATTTCGACTCCGGTTATCAACTAAGAGTTATCAAGGACGGACGTCACCGGCTGGCATCACCTGGCGTGGCGCTTGCATCGACGCATCTGCTATAAAGCTACGGCATCGCATCCAAGACGGCACTTTGGCAGCAGCAGTGTTCGGAAGAGCGTTTGCCTAAATGCTCCTGCATACTGTTACAGATAACCCTGGATCCTAGGACGACACCACTATAAGCCGAGAAGCGCACGTTTTCTGAGGCTGCATTTCGACTCCGGTTATCAACTAAGAGTTATCAAGGACGGACGTCACCGGCTGGCATCACCTGGCGTGGCGCTTGCATCGACGCATCTGCTATAAAGCTACGGCATCGCATCCAAGACGGCACTTTGGCAGCAGCAGTGTTCGGAAGAGCGTTTGCCTAAATGCTCCTGCATACTGTTACAGGTTAGTGGCTTTTTTTGAGGGGGGTGTTATTGTGTTGCTGCCACTGCTGCTGCCAAAGGAGCGAACCTTGTTTCTGTCAGTATGGAGTGTGTTGAGTGTGAACAAGAAATTTTGGAAACCAAAGAGAGTATATCTTGCATGACATGTAAGCTTTCGTACCATGTAGGAAGCTGCGCAGGAGTATCGGAGGCAACAATAAAATCTAAGAAATCAACCTACCAGAAATGGAAATGCCCGAAATGTAGGCTACAAACCCCACATGTTAACCAGGATGAGAAAGAAAAAGCACCGTTGACTGTAGAAGATATGTTGGTCGTACTTCAGGAAATTAACCGAAAACTTGATGTCCTGTTGCCATTGAAAGAAACTGTCGATGGGATTGAGCAATCGGTGCAGTTTATGTCCGAACAGATGACAGACCTGATGACGCGCACAGAACAAAATGAGCGAGATATTAAAGCAATCCAGACTAGGCTCGCAAAAACAGAAATGAACAAAGAACAGCTTGAATCGCTCAGTGTCCAACTTGATGACCTCGAGTGGCGCAACCGGAAACTGAACTTAGAAATTCATGGCATACCACAAACGGAAGGCGAAAATCTTTTGTCAAAACTTAATGCTCTAGCTAGTGAAAGTGAATTGCCCCAGCTATCAGAACATGACATCACGGCAATTCATCGATTGCCGGCAAAGCGTGACAAAGTGCCTGGCATCATCTGCCGTTTCACGAGACAGAGCATGAGGGACAAATGGTGGGCTAACAGGCGGGAGTTGACCACTGCGGGTGCCAATGTTCACATGTTGGAAAACCTGACCAGGCGAAATCGAGAACTGCTGAGGGAAGTGAAAGAATGGGCGAAAACAAATCAGTACAAGTATGTCTGGCACAGCAACGGTAAGATTCTGATAAGAAAGACTGATGGCGCGTCAGCAATGCTAGTGCAGCACTCTTGCGACCTTGGCAAGCTGCAATAAGAAGGGAGAATTGATTTCGAATTTTTATTTGTTTCCTGCTAAAAATGCAGACTGTAACAGAAAAGAATTATCTACTCCCAGAGAACTTCAAAGATTACCTTGGCCCGGTTTTCCAGACGTCATTCAAATGTCTTCATATCAATGCTCGATCTGTCAGACGTAAAGAAGCATATTTCGACACTTTCTTTCAACAACTAAATGTTCCCATTGACGCTATCATGATCAGCGAAACTTGGTCTACAAGTGATTATGATGTCTTTCGAATTCCTGGTTATGAGACATTTTTTCTGAATCGTTACGCTGGTATTGGTAATGGCGTATCCATATCATTTAAAAAGAAGTGGCGGCCTGAAATATTAGAGCGATTCACAGTTTCTGTGAAAGAATATGAAATCTTAACAATGTGTTTGAACAACACTATTTTTGCAGTGTGCTATCGTCCACCAAAGGGTTGCGTAGCCATATTCTTGAATTTTCTTGAAAGCCTGATTACATTTGCAACCAGTCAGCATTTAAACATTGTCCTTGGTGGTGACCTAAACATTAATATGTTATCGGTTGATGCATCCCAATTGAGTTTAGATTTATTGCTTAGAACACATGGACTTCTGAATGCAATCAAAATGCCAACGCGTGTTACGATCACGTCTTCATCGCTGATCGATTTGTTTATCACTAACCATGACCCTAGTATGATCACATCTGGAGTAATAATTTCTGACATCAGCGATCACTTGCCAATATTTATGTGTGTTAAAAACATGTCTAAAAAGAAACGTAGTTCAACATATTCATTCCAACTTATATCTGAAAAAACACTGTCCACATTTAGAAACTCGGTAGAAAAGAACAACTGGAGGCCTGTCCTTTTAGAAAATGACGCCAATAATGCTTACGAGGCATTCTTAGGCATTCTGAAGCCGATTTACGAGGCCTGTTTCCCAATATTAACAAAAAAACAAAGGCGTCACAGTCGCAAACCATGGATTACACCGGAGTTGGTGGCAAAGATAAACACAAAGAACATCCTATACCATAAGTTTATTAAATCGAGAGCTGAATGTGATCTGACAGCGTTTAAAAAATATCGAAACCGCTTGAATACTGAGCTCAAGAAAGCCAGAAACGCCTATTACACAAATCAATTCACGTCAACTTGTGGTCGTGTCGACATTATGTGGAAGCGGCTAAACGCAATTTTGGGGAGAAATAGCAAATCAGGTGAATTAAATATGCTAAATATTGATGGTGTAAGTATAACTGGAAAAGAATTAGCAGATACGTTTAATACGCACTTTGTTTGCGCTTCTAGAAATCAAGTCCCGCATAACAATCTCAGTGATGTTGTTCATATAGGCGACACTGTATTTCTCAAACCGGTTGAAGAAGCAGATGTAACGGCAGCCTTCCACGAACTAAACAATAGCACATCCATTGATATTGATGGCCTCCAGATAAAGCCTATACGGTATATTTTTGACCTTATTTTACCATACATCACGCATATCTTAAACCTTTGTGTCAGTACCGCTGTATTTCCTCGTAAAATGCAGATTGCACGTGTAACAGTTATCTTTAAAAAGGGTGATAAAAACCAGCTCGGGAATTACAGGCCAATATCTATCTTACCCGTGTTTTCTAAGCTACTAGAAAAAGTAATACTTAGAAACTTTTTGCAGTTTGAAGAAAAACACAAAATTATAACAGCAGCTCAGTATGGCTTCCGTAAGCACCGCTCTACTGAACTTGCACTATTAGATCAACGAGAATATATATTGAACGAACTCGAACATAATAGGATAGTCATTGGTATTTTTCTTGATTTTTCGAAGGCATTCGACTTATTAAACCATGCAATACTTCTTCGTAAACTTGAGCGTTGTGGCTTCCGCGGCCATGCACTATCGCTTGTGCAGTCATACCTCATGGATCGCAAACAGGCAGTGGCAATAAATGGTCTCCTCTCAGATATGCAATCTGTAGGCTGTGGCGTTCCACAAGGTAGCATTTTGGGTCCATTTCTGTTTAATCTTTACATCAATGACATTGTACATGCAACTCCATTCGTTAAATTTATCATCTATGCTGATGACACCAGTATTTTTCTTGCCGGAGATAATGCAGCTGAACTCACAGATACTGCAAACAATGCACTGAAGCAAATAGAAAACTGGAGTAGCAGAAATGCGTTGCGGATTAACACAGCAAAGACTAAAGTCGTTGTTTTCAGAGGTAGAAACAAGAAGGTCTCTCTCACTAAGAACATATTCCTGCAGTCCGTACCCTTAGAAGTTGTGCCTTCATTTAAAACATTAGGTATATTATTTAATGAAAGAATGTCATGGGATGATCATGTTAGCTTTGTAACAAATAAATGTTCACGTATTATTGGTCTTCTTTACAAGAACCGTGAGATACTGCCGCGAAATGTAATGCTAATGCTATATAATTCATTGATACAATCTCATTTCAGCTATTGCCATTGAACCTGGGGTGCAACAACAGCAGGCAATCTTCAGAAACTACACTTGTTACGGAAAAAATTTCTAAGAATTGTTGAAAATGTTTCGCATACCTACCATACGGCCGCACTTTTCTTAAAGTATAACTTACTACCAATTACTAAGCTTTATGACTATCGTCTGAGCAAGTGTGTGAAAAACGAGGTGTTGAAGAACATATCTTTTCTATCAAAATTAGCTGGTTTAGAAAAACGAGATGCAATGTACAGCACAAGAAATATAGCTCAATGGAACGTAAAAACATACAGAACGTTCTATGGTAATCAAACATTAGAAAATAAACTACCACGACTTCTTAACAAACTCGCACAAAACGATATTGATCTCCAAAACACAACACGCCACAAACTGTTCGAGTATTTTTTTTTTTTACACTACACCTAACCTTTTTTTTTGTGATTTGTCTACCTAATCATTCTTTCTTTAACCATCATTTTAAGTTTTCTTTCCAGCCAGGACAATGCTGTTGACTTTATGCTGACTACTGTAACCGGATAAACAGCTCTGCTATATGTATTTTTTTGTTATCTGTATTTCCTGTATTTTCTTTATTGTATTGTATTGTATTTTCTTTATTTCTTTACTGTATTGCTGTCAAAGTGGAGGCCCGTGGCCTTGTCAAGCTGTCAAACGGCAGCTTTTACTACGGGTCCCCGCCATCATCTGTACCATGGTGGCAAATAAATTTGAATTTGAATTTGAAAAAGCCTGATCGTTTGGTTGATTATAGTCTAAGGTTGCACTGACCGACAACGCATTCCCTCACCAGAACAGGATTTGGCCACCCTGGTGTAGTACTTGGCCGCAACTTTCTCTGATTAAGAAACGCTAAAGCATGAGGGCGTCTAAGCATACAGATAGGATATAAATAGCGGAACTAACGAAGTTGATTGAAAAGCGCAAGGGGAGAGGGGGGAGGGGTATCCGACATAAGGAAGTTGAATATGGAGAGGATCGAGCATGCTCTAAAGAACGGAGGTGGCCTGAAAGCGGTGAAGATGAAACTAGGCATTTGTAAAAAGTCATATATATGAGTTTAGAGACAAGGAGGGCAATGTCATTAGCAATATGGATAGGATAGTTAAAGTAGCCCAAGAGGTCTACACAAATCTATACAGTAGTGAACGTAATCAGAGCGTTAATGATATTGACAGTAGAACACAGCAATGCGTCATCCGGCCAGTAACGAAAGAGGCAGTAAAGAAAGCCTTAGGACGAATGCAAAGGGGAAAAGCCGCTGGTGAAGATAAGGTGGCAGCAGATCTGCTGAAGGGTGGAGGGGGAGTTATGCTAGAAAGACCAGCCACCCTGTATACGCATTGCCTTATGACCTCGGCAGTACCATATGCTTGGAAGAACGCATTGTCTTAATTCATAAGGAAGGAGACGCCAAGGACTTGAAGAAATGCAGACCGATCAGCTTACTGTGTTTAGCTGACAAGGCAGCAAAGTGGAGAGAGGAAAATGCGCCTCCCCACTATTAGAAAGCCGGATGAAGATGGTGAGTGCGTGTGCGAAGACAGAGAGAGCGTGGAAGGCGATAGGTGGCCTACTGGCTTAAGACGTTAGGGTGAGCGCCGAGGAATGCGCAAGCAGATGGTGGCTGCCACC
The DNA here is from genome assembly GCA_030143305.2 of Amblyomma americanum. Taxonomy (NCBI): domain Eukaryota; kingdom Metazoa; phylum Arthropoda; class Arachnida; order Ixodida; family Ixodidae; genus Amblyomma; species Amblyomma americanum. Next base: position 117,283 of record JARKHS020001171.1, on the reverse strand, counting down.
GGAAGAACCCAGAGGGAGGCTACCGTAAAGGAGGAAGAAGTTATGAGGGGGGGGGAGGAATGCGCAATTCGAGGATGGTTCCAGGGCAGAATGCAGGGCAGTATGGCTATAACAAAGCTATAACAGACTTGAATAAGTCATGCGCTAAGCCATAAAGCCTACGTCAGCAATTTTATTGCGCAAAAGCATAAACGCCTAATCGGAGAAAATATCCGGCGGCGCCAAGTTTCGTTTGTCGTAAAATTCGCTGGTATGCCATCATGAAACAAAGTGATACGGTAGACTTGCTTGATGCGCAGGAGGTGTCAAGTGCGCTGGTCACGTGACTTGTCCGAGCGCGGTGGCGGGCTCCTTGCCAGTTGGTATGTGCTCTTGCTTGTGTGCAGGTGTGTCCAGACAGTTCGGCGTATCAGCTTGGATTGGAGCCAGAGTCAACACCGCTTGTATCTACCGCGGTGGAAAATCCTCGCAAGCGGAGAGGGCGACCTTATAAGTATGTCGCCATTTATGGACTATTGATGGCTGCAGAGGCTCACCCTATTCTGCAAGCAACAGTAACGCATCAGGAGAAGCAGGACAAGTGGACATCAGACTTTATTGCCACTGCAATCTTAACACGCAGTGTAATTAGGTGTCCAATAATATATTGTTTTACACACTTCGGGCAGATGACAACATCCTGTTGGGTACCGTAATATTCAGAAAATGCTGCATTTGGATTTCCTTTTACATCTCCTCCTTTCTTTCATGTTTGGCTACCTTCTGCGTAATAACGTTTTGTAGTTACTTTTACTGAAACAATATTTCGTTATTTTACACTCATGGTTTATAGTGACATTGTGTAACCATGTTTTTCCATCTAAACTACTGCGGGAGTGCTCTTTGTGCTATTATGTTCCTCCATTTTCCTGCCATTCTTCTTGCTTGGTTCGATTGCTGGTCTACATGCGGCTGACACTACACTAAATTTATTTTGCTTATGCCGCTTTTATGTCACCTTTAAGTTTTTAAGAGACGAAAAATCTTGCCCCGGAATTATCTTAAATTTGAAATTATGTTTTCCTCTCAATGGTTCAGGCGTCAGAAACAGCCGCGTGATCTATGTTGATTCTGCTATATCAAGTGACTATCTCTTCAAGGGTCCGCTCCTAGTCGATCGCTCTAAACATTTTACTCTTGTAATCATAGCAATTGTTTGTTATATAATCTAAAGTCTCAGCTCTTTTCTTTAGGGTGTCGCAATGCACGCAAGCATTTAGAATGTCTATATTGCCGCGACGTTCAAGATGCTATCAGATTTGATCACAACTTGCACGAACGTTCTCTCTTGCAGCGCAGCTGTTAATGGCCTGTCTGCTGGATGAGCTACGTCGATTATGGCGTAGTACATTATGTGACCACTGGAAAATTACTTGAACACTCGACCAGTTTAACTGGTTGAAGTACGAGCGTGCCAAATGCGTTGGCAGTGTTCATGAATGAAGAAAAGTTCAGAACAGGCGAGAACAGGATTTTAGTCTGCAACGGATACCGGACGGGCGCAACAGCGGTAGAGAGGAAGAACAGTCCACTGTAAACATTGCAGTAGTGCTTAGCCAAAAACTGGAAAAGAAATTATGCAATGGTACGGCTAAAGCTGGTAGAAATGGACTAAGAACAGCGAAGAAGTGAACTATACTGAACATCGAGAGAGAACATGGCTTTGCTTGTGTAATTTGGAAAAATCCGCAATTCCTTGTTGCGTCATTATCAAATATTAAGAGAAACTTGCTAACTTTCATTTTTCTTGTGCCATTATTGTCAAAGGTGCTTTAAATGACTGAAATGCGCCAATCGGGAGGACTTCGCTTGGCTGCGAATAGACAGCTAAAACAGGGATGTCACCTTGTCTTCTACTATTTCACGGCCGGCAACTCGGAGCTGTTGTAGTTGCGGCTTCTATCTCTCAGTCGTGACGACGATAACAAAAACAAATGCCCATGACTAGATATCACAATTATAAGTTTCATCTGTCTGTATGTCTTCAAGACTTCTTATGGGCATTTTTCTTATTAATATTTTATGCGTTGCATATCGCAATCACTCAGTTCAGCCCTTGGGCGCGGCCGGGCAGCCACCATTGACCTTTAGCGCAACCACGTGACGTGACGTCACGACAGCCGGAGGAAAAGCTGGGCCCCAACTCGCGCGGTCGCGCGCGGCCGCAGCCACCACCTGACTCCCGCTCCTCCCGCTAGGGGCGCTGCGCCGGCGCGTGACGTCACGGAGAAAAAGCTGGGCCCCAACTGGCGCGGTCGCGCGCGGCCGCAGCCACCACCTGACTCCCGCTCCTCCCGCTAGGGGCGCTTCGCTATGATTGACGTCACGGCATATGTATAAAAGAGCTGCGCTCCTTCGCCGGGACAGTCTTATACCCCTGTCACACGGGCATTTCGAGGGCCCTCGAACCGATAGTCTATCGACGCAAAGGCGATCGAGCGCTGCTACACGGGCAGTTTCAATGGCGATCGAGTCAATAACTTATAGAGTCAACGGAGCAGCACGGAACTCCATCGAGATATGCAACACATTCTTGGCTTAACCAAGCTAAGCCTGGCCATTTTTATTTTATTTGAAATACTGCCAGTCTCTAGTTGAGACCTTAACAGGTGGGCATAGCACATATCACAGCAGAGGATAACATTTCTAAAAGCGGCAGTGCGAAAGACAGCTATAAATTAGACAGTTCATATCACAGAAAAAAAAACTCAAAAGAAGTTGACAGATTTGCTCAAGTGACTGAAGAAAAAACATGCTCGTTCGAAAACATGAACATTAACATGGGCACAACACGTCGTGTACTCCTTATATAGACAAAACTGCGGAAAAATCTTTCTAACCACTCCTCTAGTTTTAAAACACGGCTTCTAGTTCGGTACAAGAATTTGAAAATGAATCGGCGTTAGTTATGTATTCGTCTAGACGGTTCCATTCTCTTGTTACAGCGGGAAGAATGTTTGAAGGTGTCACTGTGATAAGGATATTCGGTTAGCGTATACGCGTGCTGGTTTCTTAATGCACGTTTTAGTGGCAGTGAAATGTACTTTGATGAATCGATCTTAAAAGTGTTATTAAGGAGCTGATAAAGAAATTTTAGTCGCGCGCGCTTTGCCTTTGTTGACAGCGTTTCAAGCCTGGAGATTTCAGCTAGTTGTGTCGGTGAGTCGTTTTTTTTTAATCTGTTGTGAATAAACCTCACTGCTTTACGTTGAATTCTTTCAAGTCGCGAAATATTGGTTAGAGACTGAGGAAACCAAACAGTGTTAGCATATTCTAGTACAGGCCTAACAAACGTTTTATAAGCTAAAAGTTTAGTTTGTGCTGGCGCAAGACGAAGACACCTTTTAAGAAAGAACAGTTTTCGTAATGCAGTTGAAGTAATGTTGTCAATGTGTTTGCCCCATCTAAGATCGTTAGTTAATGTAACTCCTAAGTATTTGTGTTCATTGACGAAGGCCAGTGGAGTACCATTGATTTTGTGCAAGAAATTTGATGGTTGCTTTTTTCTAGTTACTGCAATTGCTACAGATTTCACTTTGTTAATTGACATTTGCCAATCACTACACCAGTCCGAAAGTTTTTGCAATGATCTTTTAAGTATGGCATGATCTTGATGGCTTCTGATTTCTCTGTAAATTATGCAGTCGTCTGCAAAGAGTTTGATGTTACAGGTAATGTCAGTGGTAATGTAATTAATAAATATAAGAAACAGCAGTGGCCCAAGGACACACCCTTGAGGAACGCCGGATGTGACTGGTACCGTTTCAGATTGAATGTTATTATACAAAACGAGTTGGGAACGTTGCCACAAGAAATCTTCAATCCAAGCCAAAAGTTCCCCATCGCCGATGTAACCCCGTAGTTTTACGATTAGTTTGGAATGGCATACGCAGTCGAAGGCTTTAGCAAAGTCGAGTAATATGATGTCAGTTTGGCTGTTTTTGTCAATACTTAAAGCTACGTCATGCACAACTTCTGCTAATTGAGTAACTGTTGATAAGCCGCGGCGAAATCCATGCTGATGAGGCGACAATAAGTTATTGCACTCTAGAAACTCTGTTAGGTGCTTTGAAATTATATGTTCTAGTATTTTACATGCGGTACTAGTGAGTGATATCGGCCTGAAGTTGGAAACCAAAGTATTGCCTGATTTATGGATCGGCAGTACCTTGGCGATTTTGCAGTCGTCTGGTAGTCTGCAAGTGGCAAGGGATTTATGGTAGATTGAACCTAGGTACCTGCTGCAGGGTTCGGCATATCGTTTTAAAAAGGCGTTTGGAATTTCATCTGGGCCACTTGCTTTTTTACTGTCCAGACCGAGCAGAAGATTGAAAACACAAGCGTCGGTAATGCTAAGGGGACCGATTTCCTAACCACTGCATAATTCTGCTCTGGGTATAACGCAGTTATCTACAGTAAAAACTGAACGAAAGTAATCATTATAAGCATTGGCTTTTTTAATCTTTTCTTCAACTGGCAAATGGGAAGTATTATTTCGGTGGGTGCTAAAATGTTTCCAGAACCGTCGCGGATTATTCGTGAGGAAATTAGGAAGTGTAACCTGAAAGTAGCGTTGTTTGGCCATTTTTGCTTTTTGCTTAAAGTCTGAAGTAGCATGCGCCAGTTTACTTGTTTCAAGTGCGATTACTCCTTTGGATTTCATGTTCTGCCTGAGCCGTTTAACTCGTCGTTTTGCATGAATAACCTCACGTTTAATCCACGAATTTTTTGTTCGAGGGCGTTTTGTTAACAGCGGTACAAAATGAGATATACAGTGACCTACAGTGTTCTTAAACTTAAGCCAGAGAGCATTATTATCTGTATCTGTATTGCATGAAAGTGCGGAAAAGGAATGAAATTCATGTTCGAGATAAGTGAGTATGCTAGCATCGTCAGCTTTGTCAAAATTACGCACCATTGTTAATTCAGTTCGAGGCGTGATAGTGATCCCCAAGGGTAGTACGCATATAGCAATATCATGGTCAGACATCCCTTTGATGATGTCAGTCTGGGACTGGTCTAGCGGAAAATTATCGCTGAGAAATATAAGATCAAATATTGCTTTCGTTGTATCTTGCGTGCGTGTTGCACATAATACAGTTTGGCGAAGGTTAAAGTTCAACATTAAAGCGACGATCGCATAAGTTGCAGGGGATGAGAGGTGCATATTTGCCCAATCCATCTCAGGTAGATTAAAATCACCCATGAGTATAACTCGAGTATTGGGATTGCGAATGTGACGTTGCATGAACTCTTGAATGATTTTTATGGTCTCGTGCCCTGAAGAAGGGCTACGATAAACACAACCTATGAAAATATGAGCACCATGGGCTTTGTGGGCTTACATATTCTGGACTCTGATACATGCTAATAAAGAACCTGAAACAAAGGCACTGAGTCTACATGTTTATATTAGTGCCTACCATCCACACTTAAACACTTCAATTTGTTCGGTCAGTCGCTGCACACAAGCAAGTATTAAACCCCGACACGATCCTTGTTTAAAGCTTGTGTGTATTTTTCGCACCTAACATATTTCCGTTTAAATAAAGTTTGTTTTGGTTTATTGGGGTTTAACGTCCCAAAGCGACTCAGGCTATGAGAGACGCCGTAGCGAAGGGCTCCGGAAATTTGGATCACCTGGGGTTCTTCAACGCGCACTCACATCGCACAATATACGGGCCTCTAGAATTTCGCCTCCATCGAAATTCTACCACCGCGGCCGGGATCGAGCCCGCGTCTTTCGGGGCAGTAGCCGAGCGCCATAACCACTGAGCCACCGCGGCGGCTTCTGTGCGATTATACAAGCAGCAGCGTCAGTAACGACACTGCGCTCTCTTCTGTATGCCTCGCAAACCCCAAGCCAGCGGGAGCATCACCCCGCGATTGTTCCAATGCTCTTTTGTCATGACAGTGTTACGACGCTCCAGCTGGCATCCTGCGGCCTCTAAGAGTGAACCAACACTGACGACTGGATCAGCTGGACCATAGTGTGGGTGCGAAGTTTCCTACACCCCAGCGTTGGCTATGCCCGCCTTTCACACGTTAGTCACAATGATGGACCAATTTAGTGCCATTAGCTTAGACGTCTCAGAGAACGCTCTGGTGCCAACGCAGACAACGAAGAGTTTGGCTTGCTGGAAATGCGCGAAAAAGCACTAAATGTTGTTGATCTGAATTTTCACCGCTTTCCTCCTGACTGGAGTATGTTTTGCGGAGACTGTCACACACGCTGCATCTGTGCGCCGTGCGCGTTGTTTAAAAAGCTGACATATATCTCCTGGTCAGAAGACATTTCAGGTGAACAAAAATATCTTGCTGATCTCCTGTTTTTTCGTTAAGACATGTGTGCACTGCGAATGGCGTGTTATGTTTATAGAAAAAGCGCTCATCTTCTGTCTTGCACACGTTAGCCTGCTTCAACACTTTGGTTTATTGTGGCGCCCGCATTTTGCCACGTAGTTATTACTTCCACAAAGCTTCTTGAACGCGAAATATGCTCTTCACGATCAAAAATGAGGTGCTCAGCATATAATGCCGACCTGGTAAGCATTTCAGCGCGAGCTTCTCTGTTATCTGCCTTAAGCTGCTGATCGCCACACGACTTCGTTAACTGACATAGTAACAATAAAGAAAAAGCTACTATTTGAGTAATGCACAGTACTACACGCACAGATTATATTCACAGTATTTTAGCCTAATTACAAAATTTATTTAAACTTCGAAAGTAAAAATTGTTTCTATTTGAAGAACTAAAATGAACACTGCAATAGTCACAATTTCAGGTGCCTGAAGAAAAACAAACGAACGCTTAAATCACCTTAAGGCAGAGCTGCGCCCGCAATACATTTAAAATCTCTCGTAGCTTCTGTTGCAATATCTGCGTGTGTTCGTGTTATTTTTTTGCAATTTTCAGTCCATCAACCACCATGTAATGACTGCTAGCCGCAGTAGCGGGTACCTGCTTTGCTGTGACGGTGCCGACAGTTGCAATATCACATTTTTTATGACATTATTTTGGATCTTCTATCTACTTTGCTGCCTAGAAACTGGGTTCCCCCCAGCCCGATGTGCAGGTTTTGATGACTTAAGGCAATCACATCACTTCTGCCGGCCAATCATTAATTTTATTGCCACACTGCACTAATTGTGACGACGTGACAATGGCTTGTGACCTGTCTTGACAAATGGGCGAATTACACAGGTTGGTTTTGGTTGTGAGAAGTCTAACGCTATTGCATTAAATTTACCATGTAGTTATACGCTCTTAACGCGATAGCGTTAAGTGTGCCGTCTCGAAGAAAAGCCGGCGTCTTCGGCGCCATTGGCCATGAGCGAAAATTGCCTGTGGAAGCGAGGAAATAATAAATTTCAGGAACAGGTGAAAAAAATAGTGGCATGGACTCCAAATTTCTCTGGGAGGTTTCCGTACCCTAAAAAGTGTTTTCGCAGCCGTGGTGGCTCAGCGGATGCGGTGTTTGGCTGCTGACCCGAAAGACTCGGGTTCGGTCCCGGCTGCGGCGGTCGAATTTCGATGGAGGCAAAATTCTAGAGGCCCGTGTACAGTGCGATGTCAGTGCACGTTAAATAACCCCAGGTGGTCGAAATTTCAGGAGCCATTCACTACGGCGTCTATCATAGCCTGAGTTGCTTTTAGACTTTAAAAGCTCATAAACCTAAACCTAAACCTAAAGAATGTATTTGAGCTTAAAATAAAATTGATTTCTTTAGGATTTCGGTAGAGATCGAAACCAGGACCTTTGAAATGCGAGACGGACACGTTACCCACAAGCCTCGGAGGATATTTTCTGTTTATTGCATACAAATAAGGTCAGGAAGAAGCAGTATAAAGGTGGGCCTAGTGAAAGCGTTGTGGTCCATGCTGACATGTGCGAATGCATGCATAAGTAAATATGAGTATGTTATATAGGATTTAGGTGGTTGTGTGGGGTTGAGTTGCCGTTACGAATGGGATTCGATAACGCAAATTTATTCTACACTTCTACAAGTGAAAACTGAAGCGTGTTCCAGATTTTTTAGAACCTCAGCTTTGCGCATTTTTTTTACACAATAAGTCATCAATCAAGACGACTGTGCTCTGAAGTAATGCGCCCAATTCTGATACTCTAAAAAGAATAAATAACGAAAAAACAATGCTACCTTCCAACAGCTGCGTTTTCTCTTTGGCATAACAATCAGACTAGTGAACCCTATTAGAGATAAAATGTTTAAATTGTATTAAAGTACACATCTTAAGTGAGCCATAAACTTATGAGTCCAAGTAAAAAGTGAGCCCTTTGATCGCTAATATGAGTATTGCCACCACCCACTGGGATCCTAACCATCATCCTTGTATTAAAAAGTTAACAAATGTGCCATGGCATCTCCCCGTCTTCAAAGAGGATCTGATCGTCGTGCTGTATGCTGTGAGCATTTTTATTCTTTCGTGCACTCACAAATTAGGCCCCTCCTTTTTTTTCCACGTACGACTGTTTCCATTCAATACGCATATCAGTATTCTGCCTTCATCCCAGCCAAAAATCAAAGGAATGCAGCCTGAAATGTGTACGTATCTAATGTTTACATAAATGGTAGGGCTATGCTGCTTTTATTGTATCTAAAGACAGCAGCCTTCATGAAAACTTCTAGCAAAAGCCTGACGTTCACTTTTAAGCGCCACGTCTCACGCCAGTACAGTTCTTGCGTAGGCGGCGCTGGAGAATTATTTATTCCTTCCATTCAAGCAAATAGTGGGCGTCCTTATTGATAGAAGCACACATCAAACAGAGCGACAGTGCACCGGCGAAAGGCACCAAGAACAAAGCACTAGAAGCTTTCTGACATTTGCGGAGAATTCCCTGCACTCTCACATACGCAGCACCACGCCATTTATTATAACGAGATTTGAGCACTAACATCACCGAAATAGAAGCATCCTAGGGACAATTATATTGTGCACCTACTGTTGCTTCTCTGATTTTGAAAACACTAAGCTAGCGTGGAAACAGCGCAACCATTTGGGCAGGAATACGCTTTTGGAGACATACAGGAAAATGTCTTTCGCGGCGGCACAAGGCTCATGTTTCGGAAACTCAATCCTGCATTGTCTCGTCGCCCGTTGGTGGCATACGTAAGTGACATTTATTAAAGGAAGCCCCGTTGCGTCAGAGGCAGCCGCCCTGGGCACGATTACCCGATTATCGGCGAGCGAGGCGACGCGCAGAGCAGGATTTCTCTCAACTAATCTCCGGGGTGACTCTTTTGTTACTAATACCTGTTGTGCACGACGATTAGAGTTTATTTAAGGCATGGCTATTGACGCAGTTACTCTCGAGAAAGCAATATTAAACCATGTTTTATTAAGTACCTTCTATACTTGTGTTTTTGTTATCGCAATAACAGAATGATTCGCCAGGCTTTAATGTGAGTGTCGTACAATTGCTTTGTAAGTAAACCTGTCAGCTGTACGCTCGTCACTTGCACTACAAATCAATGTGCCAAATTGAATTAGCTGATTTCCGCAATTAGAACCGCGGTTAGAGTCATCGTCTGCGGCTATGAACGAGGGTCGCGCTGGTGAACACTCTTTAGGTTAGGTTACACGAAGCATAGATACTTCCGAAAGGGAAAGAGTGGAAAGCCAGTCCCATAGCTCAGTTTTGAGACCACCGTACATGAAATACGAAGGTCGGAGGTTCAGATCCCACAATAGGCAAGCGGTAGTTTATTCTAGTACTTTCTACTCAATTATCTTTCAAGCATAAATTGATTGCGCTATTATTTTCAATTCACCAACACCAAAAATGAAATTAAAATTCCCTAATGGTTTGCTCGGTTTCGGTTACTGTTGGCAGCCTTCATTTATATTGGTAAGAGCACCGGATGCGATATTTGGAGGTCGTGGGCTCGGATCCCACCGGCGGCATGGTTGTTTTTCCTGCTGCTTTATAAGTAATATTCTTTTAAAAAATAAAAAAATAAAAAAATAATTGATTGGCACTAGATATTTAAAAAAAGGAAACATTCCCCTATGCACCTTGGTTTCGGTGACTGTTGGATTCCTTAATATATATATATATATATATATATATATATATATATATATATATATATATATATATATATATATATATATATATATATATATATATATATATATATATATATCATAATCAGCTTTCATGTCCCTGCCCTTGTGAGCTTGATAACGTACGTCCACCGTGCTTAGCGTGTCTGTTGTCGAACTTAGCCTCTTCTAGAGCGGCTTTTGTCTAAGGTGCATATTGCTGTTTCTACCCGCACCCAAATCAGCACATAAGTAGTTCAATGTTTAAAGCACCTCTGATTAATCGGGGCTGATCCTTAAAGCTACGGACAAAATGTGGGACAAACTCTGCGGTATTGACATAAGCTGTTGCAATCAGTTTATTATTCCTAGTGGTGCACCACAATTTACACTCCAAGTCTCTCATGAGAATGGCTTGAAATATACAGGCCGTGGTTTCACAGAAAACAGCCCTTACCTCCTTGGTACCGCACCTGCTTAGAAAAATAGGTGAAAGTGCAACATATGTACACGGGATAAGTGGGACCTCATTTTATTACTTTCCTATGCGTACACCTGAACCCAGCCAGCAAACTAAGGCTATAATGTTGCGAAATCATAACCGCTTCAAACAGTAAAATTTAGGGGCCGGAATTAAAGGAATGCTAGGAATGTTACTAAAAGCAGGGCGTGAACATTGCCTGAGCGCAAACTAAATGAAAAAAAAGCACCGTTGAAGACAATGCTTTCAGGCAGGAAGGACACCAGGGTTACACGTGCTTCTGCGCGCACTCACGTCCCTGGTGCTCATTCTTTACGCTCTTCAAGTTATCCCTTGCTTGTAGTTCTCTTAAACCCGTCCACTACGTGGGGAGGATGGCCCTTATGTGCCAAACAGTGAGAAGAAAATTTCGGCTTCCAAAATTTTGTTATTTTTTTCTTGCCGTATTTATTTATTTATTCATTAATTTAAAACACCCCTAAACGCCTTCGCGCCTGTGGGTATTACGTAGAGGGGGGGGGGGGGGGTACCAACAATCGACCAAAAAATATAAAATAAACCACAAATAAACGAAGAAACAAACAAAACACATTATAGCTAGGACGTTATAGGACACCCTGAATAATTCACATCATGTATAAAAGTTAGTTAAAAATGTTTCTGGTTTCAGATTGTCTGCTTGATGCTTGCTCACCTGGACAATCACCTTTCTGAGAACGTACGCGCTTGATTTCGTGGCAGACACGTTGCAAGAGCCCTCAGCCATTCGCAGTTTGTTGGAAACATTTCTTTCGAACTTATTCAGAACCGTAACTTCAACTATGACGCCGGCAGAACGCGCCATGTTGTAGCCAGCTCAAATTCCTTTCTCTCCGTCATACAGTCTATGAAAGTGGACAGCTATGAGAAAGCAATGACGAAACGGAATTAACACCGTTGTACATGGTCAGCGTATGTCCCTGTGTATACTCCGGGAACAGCAAAAGGAGAAATGATGCCTCCGGTGTCTCTCTTTGCGGCGACCATCAACTCCTCATGATCTTCAACTCTCCTTACTCTCAATTTCACCACAGCCCTCGAAGTACTCTGGTTTGAGTCTGGTTAAATAACAGGCTATGGTTATTACACAGGAATAATTAGATTTCCTTTGCACAGAACGAAGTCTGCGTGCCGCACTTCGAAGCAGTATATTAGAATTTAACTGGGAAGCACTTCACTATATGAGCAAAGTAATCCAGTTGCATTTAATCGGTATATAACTGTGGGCTCTTCAAAGAGTCCGGGTTCTCATAGACTCCATTATTGCAATTTAACTCAGCGGGTGCCACAAACATTTCTCAAGACCTCGCGTAGCGGATAGTATCTCAAAGGGCTTTGAAATTATGGCGTTACTTCCGCTAGACTTGAAAAGAAAAAAATACGAAGTGCAGTAAGCAAGGACGACAATTTATGCGAGGCAACAACAACAATTTATGCGCAGCACTCATGATGGTATGGAATTTTTGGTACGGTGTAAAAGTCTATCCAGCAGGACAATTAACCTCGGTAGGTCTTTGTAAATGTAGGCGGGGATTTGGTGTTTCTGACGACCGCAAATAAGATTTCATACCATTTTTTATTCCTTTTCTTATCGTCCGACATTAGAGGTAGTTTGGGGCTGCTCTAAATTATTGAAAAACATTAAGCTTGAGCCTGCCCCACTGATGTTGCACAACAAATTAAACCAATACCTAATAAAAATGAACAAGTATAATTCAGGGCAACTACAATTTTGCGCACCCGTATGTAAAAATTTGAATGAAAAGAGAATAGATGCTACTTAAGCACCGAAACATTATTGCCAGGCAGCAGACCCTGGTAGACTCGCGTGGTCACTTTGAGAGTAGATTGAAACGAAATACATCTTGCCGTTTTTTGTTAGTCCAATAATTATTTACCTACACACTTCTTGCCCTTTTCGTGCTTTCCTACCGGTGTACGCCTTGCATACTGAAACCGACGATGGGAATTTTTCGCTTGCTATCAGACCGAACATCAACGGCGGCAACTACAAATGGCTAAATGAACATAATAATGAATTATAGAAGGTGTGGCTACAAAATACGAATTTGCGTTAACTGTCACCCTAACTCAGTGTTCATTCTGTTCGACTCTTGACCATAAGATCGAGGGATTTATCCCGACCATAACAATCTCATTTCTGAGGAGGAAAAATTCAAAATCTTGTGGACCAAGGTCTCATGCACAGAGGTGGTCCAATTAATTTGTAGTTGTCCGCTACAGCGTGGCTCATAACGCCCGTGTTATGCTCGTACGAAAAATATTAATTACAGATGCAGGACGTCCATACAGGATCTGCTCGTCAGCATGGGTTGTATGACCATATCTTGGTGACGTGCGCAGAGGTGACCTTCATTAACAGCACGATTCTGCTTCGATCACGCGCCGTGAAAGAACCGGGCTGCTGCATTATGCGGCTTGCTGCAATGAAATGGCTTCGTTGCCCTTGCGCCATTCAAATGCCAAGGAGAAAATAGAATAAATACAGCCCGTGACTAAACGGCATCGAATTTACGGCTTGCGCTAACTACATTTCTTTTCCTTTTTTTCTTTTTACATTGTTCCTTTTTATACATATTTCCTCGTCGGAATTACTTAGCATATATAATTCCGCCAGCGATCAAACAAAAAAAAAGGCTTGTGATGGGCGACAAAACATTTTTCCCGCCTTGAAAACTTCTGCGTTGCTTTCACAAGCCGTCGCTTCTCCTGGTTACGCAGAGATATTGCTGTGCAGCGTTTCGAATTAGAAAGAAATCGCTATAGAAAATCAAAGGTACCCTTAAAGGGCCCTCCACGAGCCCGGTACTAATCAGCATGCTTGAGGCATCTGTAATTCGGAGATCACCAACAAGTGCTGCCAAGTGCCAAAATGGCTGGCACCGGGCAGCACTTATGTGCAATAGGGTCAATGCTAAGGGGACAAGCCTAACTTGCGCAGCTACATGCGCAATGTATGATAGATGTGGGCAAACAGGGGGAAGGGGGGGGGGGGGGGGGGCAACCCTATTAGGTTTATTGCAGTGGCGCCCGTGAAGTGTAAAGTCAATGGAAACTTTTTTTAAGAGCACATAAGTTCTTCTTCCACGTAGAGATTCCAGTTGTGTTAACAATGTAGGCGCAAGTTATGCACACCAGTTCGTTTTGAATGGAAATCGGTTCTGGACAACCATTTCAACGACGCAACATTTCCTTACTAACCCTCTCAGCCGAATACCAGCTTTCGTATGTGCAGTCCGCGTATTTTCGTGGGTGCGGCGATCATGCCCTTTTACACGCTGTGGGTGGTTAACATTGGGTTCCACAGCCCAATTGCTCGCATACTGCCCAAAACCTGGATTACAACGACTTATAACAATAACATGTGGTGTGGAATAACAGAACAACAAGAAATTGTAGCACGTCATTGTTTCCTTCATTTCTTCTCACGGTATGCTACTTGTGCAGCAAATAAAGTGTGCAGCAAGCAAAGTAAAAGAAAGCTGGTAACTGGATAATGTATTGAAAAAAGACGTGAACCATCTCATGGTAGCATTTCCTTACAAACGCTCCTATCTTGTACTTCGATAAACTATGCCCAGTTATTGATGCAAAAATTAGGATCTTAACAGCAATCACTGAGAACATAGAAGGTGTATAAATCGAATATATCCTCTGTTAAACAAAATCAGCATTTAGAGACGTACGCCTATCAAGAATAACGCTCTATTGAATATGTGTTTCTCGTCCTTATAATTTTCAGTTCTTGGATCCCCATTAGCTTTTATTTGGTTGTACCAGGAATCGACTTATAAAGAACTTACTAAAATTTTATAATAAGATTTTAGAGGTGAACTATATACCACACACTCAATTTAGGAACGTTCAGACGAGCGGTCAGCACTGATTGTGAGCATGAAAAGCAGTATTGTGCTACACGGATTATATTCTTAATTGCATTATTCTCTTCCTTGCAAAGTACCCCTTGTGGTAAATACGGTATTCGTCATGTCTCATAAGAAGCAGCACTGAGCGTTTACACGTAATTTCGGCGTAGTTTAACTGCTGTTTATTTTTTGCCGCTCTAGTAATTCAACTAGCACTTTTTCGTACAGCAATTAAGTTTGAGTGTTTCTGTGAGTTCATTTACGCCGCTTAAAAATACTTGACATTCCTCGGCGCAACGTATTATTGAGGGCGAAATAGAATGTAAAAGTTATGAGATCTTCTTTCATTGGCATTCGTATCAAATAACCTTACGTGAGTTCACTCTGCTCCTTGCGTCTTGACATCGATGTGCGCGTGCAGCGCACATTAGATATTCTTTCCCTCTGTATCGCTACGACCCAGCTCCGGACCGACTTTCTCGAGGAACATGACGTTGCACTTCACAATATTTCCACAAAAAATAATTATCGCAAAAACTATCCTTCCTAGAGATATTCCTCCTCCATATACTAGCACAGAGGTAAATTAATGCGAACGGGAGCCTTGTACCGTTCTCATGAGATCGCTACAGGCAAGTTTATTTGATACCTCACAGGGAAACAGAAGCAGGTCATCACATGTTTGACGCAATCTGTGTACGAAAATGTCTTTTCCGTAGCGCGACCAAAACTTTGAGTAGTGCATGTGCACGACAAACGGCACTCGCTGAATACGAATGGCCACTTTAAGAGGGTTAAAAAAGGCTATCGCACGTTCAAAAATACAAGTTAAAATTGGGCACTTCAGTAGAATTTCATTGTGCTCAAACTAGATCTCCCTGGCTTCTATTCAATGCGTTCTACAAAACTCCAGAATAATGTGCGGCACTGTACAGCCGGACATGTATGGCCATTCTCGAGAAACAAAAACTAATCGAGAAGAATTCCGCCCAAATGGACATGGTTACAGTTCCTAACTTCACAGAGAGGTCGAAAAAAAAAGCTGATTTCTAGAAGTGAGTGTAAATAATAGATTCAAGTGCTACAAACAGGGCACGCTTGCATGCCGCCGACACCGCAAACCAGGCTATTCTGTTTCTGCATGAGGTATACCTTCTGGAGACGAAATTTGCATGGTGGCTGAATGACTTCAATTTCATGCAGTTGCCTGGACGGAGTGAAAACATTTTTTCCAGCTTGAATGAAGTATAGAGAGACGATGGAAGATGCACTGGCACGCTGTAATGCTACATGAAGGAGTACAGCCCTAGGAGCATTGGTGCCAAGAAAGGCGAGCATATTTTCAGTGCGCAAGTGCTATAAAGCTCTCAAATGTTTTCAGTGAACTTCAGTTCAGTTCATTTTTATTTCCTTAATTCCCCCGTTCAAGGGGGTGCTAAATATGAGATGCGACTGCATTTTGAATAGGTGAACAAACGGATGTGATTACTTAGCATTGAAACTGATCACTTACACGTTCTTGAAAGCAGTCTACAAGCAGTGTCGATGATGTAATTGGGTAGGTCCTTAATATCTGTAGCTGCTCCAAAAATGAACGAAGCAGAAAATTTAGTACTGTACTATGGCTGGTGCGCAACTTGAGGTAAATGATATGCGCGTGCTGCGGCTTTGATATGCGATGCTTGAAAGAGAAAAGAGCAAAAAAATAACTTGTGTTCAAAGAGGAGGCTTGCAATGCAGCGACGTAAAGAGAAGGGCAACTGCCCGGAGTTTGCTTTTCGATATGAAACACTGATGTCATTTAAGCGTGCGGAATGAATGAATCGGGCGGCACGATTTTCAACAGCTTGAAATGCAGGAATTAGCTATGCTTGATGTGAATTCAAGATGGCGCATGTATATATCATTTTATAGCTTTGTCTTAGAGAAAACCTAATGCTTCGTTTGATGCCTGAATGATATGAATAACATGAGCGCGATATAAAAAATTCAAAGAGAAATTCACTCCAAGATATTAGTCATCGTTCTAGATCAGTCGATCTGTTAAGAACTGAATAATGAAAGCGATAGGGGTTTTGACTATGAGAGAAGGACATGAGTTTACATTTAGTATATTTGAGAGAGATTGGCAGATTATTGGAACAATTTAGTTTGCTGTTATGATTTCTGTTAAGTGTGTTTGGTTTTGTTTTTATGGCGTTTTACATCCCTAAGCGACACAGTCTATGACGGGTGCCGTAGTGGAAACATCCGGATGATTTCGACCAGGTAGGGTTCTCTAACCTGAACGTACATCGCACAGTAGACGGGTCTCTATATATCATTTCGCCTTCATCGAATTGCGACCTCCGCGGCTTGGATCAAACCTGCGTCTTTCAGATCAGCAGCTGAGCACCGTAAGCACTGTTAATGGCGACAATTACTAATGGTGCGATCTATGTAACAATCATGAACATTCGAATTATACCACAAAAATGTAGGGTGAAGTAGTTAATATAAATTAACAATAGGAGAGGGCTGACGACGGACCCTTTCGGAGTGTCTAAGGTAAAGGGTGGGAGGGGGATTTTGACAAGTGGCCTTTAAGAAAGGCTGACTGAGAGCGTTTAGTAATGAATTCTTCAATCTATTTAAGAATACTCGGATGCAGGTTCAGCTCCGCAAGTTTTAGTAATATACAGCTGAGAGGAACATTGTCAAAAGCTTTCCCAAAACTTGGAAACACGATGTCGGTGTGTATGCTACGGTCAAGATTAGTATGCAAGTCGTGAACTAATAGCGCTAATTGGATTTCGAAGGACAGGCTCTACGAAACCCTAGTTGTGAAGGATGCAAAAATTTGTTTGAGTCCAAGAAGTGTATGACTCGGAAACAGATGTCGTGTTTCACGATTTTTCAGGGCGCAAGATTTAATTCAATGGAACGGTAATTCAACGGCAAGTCTCTGTTAGCTGATTTGTAGATTTTAACGAACTTTCCCGTTTTACATTCAACTGAAGTAGTTCTTGAGGAGAGTGACTGAAAAAATTAGACATGCATATACTGCACAAATCGATTCCACATTTTTCAGGAGTTTTGATTTAACCAAGTTCTTACCAGCTGCCGATGAATGTTTCAACTTCATACCGATACTAGCCTTACGATGGACGTGGTCCAGCCATGAGGCCTCTGCCATCTGCGAGTCGCTCGAGAGCGCAGCGTGACAGAGAACTGAGATCGCCTTCATCTTTCATACGCACATATCGCTTCATTGTCTTCGCGGCCGTTAAACTTTTCCGCTTCATAGCGGCAGCCCACGGGGCGAGCGATGAAGTCTCACGAGAGTGCCAGGGTTTCAGTTGTGCACATGAGTAAGTTGTGGAAGGGTGACCATTTGCGCATAGGCCTTCCATCTAGTTGGTCACGTCACTGAGGCCGGTAATAACGACTTAAGGCCCCTAGTAGTGCGACAATTTGTTTTTTTTTTGGTGAAGGCCGCGCCACCTGAGCGGTACCTAAAGCCAGACCACATTGCCCGGAGCGTAGGTGACGTGTCAACGGCGATCATCGTTGCGTGCCCTGGAGCGTTCTTGCAAGGCTATTGTTCGCCGGCGGACGACACGTCGTGCTTCCCCGGCAAGGCAGAGGGTCTCTGCGATGCAGTTGTGATTGGTGGAAAAACGCAAGGTGATTTGCGCGGTGTAGCGCGATGTCCGGTCGTGTAGGTGAAATGAAGAGCTATATCCCGTCGTGTCAGGGGTAGCAGTGTTGAAAGCGTAGGCAATAAAAAACAGTATGGTGTCCCAGTTCTTATGATACGAGGCCATATGGATCAAAATCATGTTAGATAGAGGGCTGTTTATGGGGTCAGTCAAAGCCTTTGTTTGTTGGTGATAAGGCGTGGAGTGGTGAAAAGGCTTCGGTCGCTTATTATAAATCGTGGTAGCCCATGGAATAGGATGACGTTGCGGAGTAGAAACAGCCAGACTTTGTACGCAGTGTCCAATGGGAGGGCTGCCGATTTACAGTAACGAGTAAGTTAATCAGCACAGAGAACTACTTACCGTTTGCCTTCGGAAGACTTCAGAAACAGATGCATCAGATCTATTCCCACTTCCTAAAACTGAGTACGTTTTCTTTTTTGAGGAGAGAGGGGGAAGGAAGGGGCGGGGGGGGGGGGGCGTTAAAGGCTTCAGAAGGCCAGCTGGTGCTGTAGCAGGGCGTTTTCGGCACTGACATTGCGTGCAGTTGGCTACATACCTGGCATAGGCAGTATCAAAGATACAGCTCTCTTCGATACCATCTTCCAATTCGTTCTGTCTAATTGTATTAGGTACTGGTTGCAAAAAAAATATAAAGTATCGGAGTGTCGCCATCAAAAATACATTTATAGTGTAACGGGTATTTTAACGATAATAAAAAAAGTTTGCACCAAATTTTAAGGTTGCTGTGAATAAAACTTAGGGCCGCTAGCGCTCGCTCAAGCCGTAGCGCACTGAAAGCGGCTGCTTTATTTGTAGGGCTTAACGTCCCAAAGCGACTCAGTCTACGAGAGATGTCGTAGTGGAGAGCTCCGGATGATTTGGGTCACTTGTACCTAGTTCTCTAACGTGCACTTCCATCGCAGAGTACACGGGCCTCTAGCACTTTGCCTCCATCAAAATTCGGCCGCCCCAGCCGGGATCGAACCCGCGTCTTTCGGGTCAGCAGGCGAGCACATCGCCACTGAGCCACCGCAGCGGCTCAAAAAAGAAACTAAAGAGGGGGATTTAGAAGAGACGGTGCCGTGGCTCACCGCGCCAATGCCACTGTCTTGGTCAGTCGTCTCTCTTCCTATGTTCGTAGTTCGCCAGATGGATGAGATATACGTAGCACTTCTGCAAACTCGATGGCAGGAGGGACGAGGAGGCAGGCTCACCGTTATAGCAAAAATAAGATTTCTTTGACCCTATTTCAACCTACAGTGGAAGCATACGAAAATAAATCTTTCGCTTTCATGCTCAGGAGCTTGCAAAACATTTTTTTATAATTTTGTAAGCCCGATAAAGGTTACGCACTCCTCTACTCGCGGTTGAATGAGGTCATCAGCGTCGGCAGCGTCAAAGATTTAAGCTGACGCATTCCTTTCGTGTGAAAGAGCAGCGCTACAATGTACTTTATGATTATATAGGTTTATGTGCCCATGCAAACTGTTGTTATCACACACGCATACTGAGTGCTCATCTTTGATTTCTCGCTGTCCCTTTTCACTTGCAATCCTGCATTAGATTCTGTCTGTTTGCACTTGCTTTGGCTTGAATGAACTGAAATCTATACAAATCTGTTAAACATGTTGCTTATATCGGTTCAAAATTACGCATTGCTTTAAATATTCTTGTGTGAATAATGTTCTGCCAGCGATGTGTGTTTTATCGTTTACTGCCATTTTAGAGGTTCTTGGGAGCAGTAATGCTGTTTTCTAGGAGATTTTACACCTAGAATATCTCCAGAATGTATCATTTTTTCTGAAAAAGTACAGTGAATTCAATTGCATTGAACAACCACAGTTCTCAAGAGGCGCTACTGGAACTTAAGATTCTTAACTATACCTTGAGGATCCTGTAGTTCATGTGGCTTTGCTTCACTCTTGTCCCTTTTTAAAAGCGGTTTCATGGACTATAACACTGAGACGTGCTCGCCTGCATCTGTAGAAAGGCTTTCTTCATTCCCTTCACTTTGAGCATTGCCGCACCGCGGGGCTCTTTCAGCCTCACGGTTTGTAGAAATGCTGCTGCCAACGTTACGCAAAAAAAAGACGTGTAAATAACAGAGATTAACGACGTCGATTTTTCGTAATAAAATGTTTAGACCTTTAACTGTTTTTTCTCTTGTTTCTAGCCTTTAACAAACAATGCTCAACCACAAGCTTCTGTTAAGTATAGCCCTGGAGAAACTGTTCGGCTTTCCCAAGTGCACGGAGCTTGCACTTTTTAGCACAACGTAAAAGCAAGGGTAACAAATGAAGATCATTGGAAGCAGTTTCAAGCCATTCGTATTTCGTCAAATGCTCCGACTGGTTCACATGAGGAACATTAGCTTTCAAAAAGATTTTGCCAGGCTCCTTATACAAGTGATCGTTTCTAAAGCACCGTTTAAACAAAACTAGCTGCGCCTACAGTGTACCTTAAAGAAATCCATGCGGCCGGATTCTTTTAAACATTTTAATACATTGCGCTTCATTGAATTTACTAGAGACTCTCGAAACCGCGTAGAAATTTTTTAACTTAGCAAATTAGATTACCTACTAGCTTTATTAATTTGAGCAATTTAAACGTTGTATTCAAGTATCGACGATGCAATATTAGTATCTGCATCGAAATCAATTTTGCTTGGTATCTTGTATAGGTATCGAAAATACATATTTTGAGGGTATCGGGCATCGGTATCGAAGATACTTTTTCAAGTATCATGTATCATATGGCTTCTGGCGGTTGGGGCGGGAAGAATCGGTGTCCATCAAGTGACGGGTGCGAGAAGTACAAACAGAGAGTGGTCCATTAGGCTGGGTGAAGAAAAATACGGAGTTGTACTGCAGCAGGAGGTACACTAGTGCTCCGCGTTCAGGGGTGCTGAGGGTGTCGTTATTCATGAGGGTAATTGTACATTCAGCAGATGCAAGCTGCACGGGACCAGCCGTAGCCACCCTGACCATTGTCTTTGCAGAGGGCGCATCGTGTCCGCAGGACTCAAGTTGCAAGCCGATTGGCAAAACGGCTGGCTCTGTGGAGGAATTATTTCACAAAAATACCATGAATTATTGATGAAATGCCTTCTTTGAAGAAGGTAAAAGCTGGCATGAAGGTTTATAAAAATGGTAACTGTGATAGACTTTTTTTGTTATTTGAGGTTCTGAGAACGAGCTGTATATCTCTCTTTCAAGAGAAAAAAAACGACCGTTGGTTGGCGCTGTCAATACAGTTTTCTGTTTTTCTGTACTTTCCAAGTTTAATGCAAATTTACCGCATGCCACTTGGATCCTTGCCCGAAAAGTACTTTTCTTTGAGAGATACAGCCATGCGCGCATTTCATGCATAGGATTCTTTCCGACGTTTCGGGGTGCTGTTTCGCACTGAGTCACAATCGACTGGTGGCGGCCCCGTTCACGGCACATCAAAGTAAAATATGTAGCACATGTTGGGGTTCCTACACTAATCTACTTATTAAAAGTGAAGCTCTGAACAACGACTGAACCATATGAGCCCATAGTCCTCAAATCAATCGGTGAAGTCACTCACTACTTCCTGCAGGAAGTACAATCCCAATTTAATTGTCGTCCTAATGCGAACCGGAAGAAAGGTTCGTGGAAAACATACACTCGGTACTCACCACAATGTATGCGTTACTATAAAAGGAGTTTTAGATCTGACAAAAGTTTTCATTTCAATCCACATTCGTCATGAATTTTTTCTGCGCACACTTTCCATCAGAACGCCCCCCATCCATCTGCGCCTGCACCATGACGACACGTTCATCGCTGTCACATATGCCAAGAGTTTGAGTCACAGGATCTATCTGTCTCTTGGACGCTTTACATACATGGGGTCAGTTTAGCAGTTTTCGAAGCGTTTGCTTCGCAACTAAACTATAACTGCGAGGTGCGCCAGTTGAACGCTGCATTTTGGTACAAACTCCTGCATTTTGTTGTTGATTCATTTCGCTTTGAGTCACTTTCTTTGGCTCATAGAATTTGGAGTTCAGGCTCTTTGTCAATTTCTCCTAGAGAACTACTGCCAGCGATTCTCCTGAGCAGAATAAGAGCGGAGCGCGTATACGGGTGTCTGGGATAATATTTTTCTAGAATGGGCGCGCATTCTCGGTAATATTTATGCCTCAGACGTCCAAACAGATAGTGGTTTCCCGCGATCACATTGATCGGAGAAGAAACATGTTGACGCGTTTGAGGCGATCATCCCACTCCCAACCAGACGTCAGGAGGTCCGCGGTTAACGCGTGTTTGCTTTCCGCCCCACGCTGCCGACGTATGTTTACTTTAGAAAATTTAATTTTTCACTGAAAGAAAGCGCTTTCCACTAATACAATAAAAAATACAGCTTTCTTTGCAGAGGTCATGTGCTTACTATTGTACAGACAGGCTGCCACCGATAACGTTGAGCAATTAACTTGATGTGCCGAGCTCTTATATAGTGAGATGTCCTTCACTCATCCACTAATCGATATGCTGTGGAACATTTTTGGTGGAAAATAGTGCCCGGTAACTCTTTCCGCTGCATCCTATAACGTGCTGAAGAATTGCATCAGCTCTGCTTTCGTCTCCAGTAGAGTATAACGAATATAACAAAATCTCGAGTACAACGTGCCGAAATATCTATTTCTGTGGTCTTGAGGTCAAGCAGGAACAATATTAAGCACGATCTATATAAATATATCTACCATATACAAACCAGGAACGTGAATCACTGCATGAAATCTTCGTTCCTACAATGCACATAGACATGCGGGAAAAGTTGGTTGGTTGACGGGGCTTAACGTCCCAAAGCAGCTCAGGCTGTGAGGGATGCCGTAGTAGAGTGCTCCGGATAATTTCGACCACGTGGGGCTCTTTAACGTGCATGTGGGCAAGGTGAGCCTGGCTGCTTTCACTATGATCATGTGTGGCATGAAGAATTTCAATTTTATTTAAGTGAAAAAGCATTGTAAGCACAGCAGTTGTGCTATATGCGGGCAAATGTTCTGTTTAAGTCACTATTAAGGATGGCAACAAACTTCACTTCCCTGTCTCGGCCGCTTCACAACTAGGTTAACCCAACAATTACCTGACCTCGAGGATGCGCAGATTCCTTTTTGATCTCTCTAGGTCTCGTTGTTTGAATTGCCCGCTCTTTCCCGATGGTGTTATCATGCATTACTGCCCAAGTATTTTTACGTGGTGTATTTAGTCTCGGTAATCTGCTGCTGACTGGCTCTTTTATTAGAAAAGTACTTTCCTTCCAATGTTTCCACATCTTTAAAGAGTCGACCATCGCGACCAAATGGTTTTGACCGCTGCAGATATGACAGTCATGCCGAAGGCACAGAAGAGGACAGTGCTTTCCATACGGTACGAGGCTGCAGCGCTGTCGCATCAAATTGTTAAGCGCAGCAGAGTTTAGCTGTGCTCCCTATGCTATCACGCTATGAAACTTTTCCTTCAGGTCCAGATAAACAAACATCGATAAAAATTCGCTATTTCTGTCGTTCGTTCCCTTACAAAAATAGTCTATAGACTGTCTATAAAAATTTTATAGACAGTCTATAGACTTTCCCAGCCTTCCGTTCGTATATGAAGAAAACCGACAGTAAACGAAACCAAGGAAAACATAGCTTTTGTGGTACCAATGAATGTGAAATAAAATAGTACTCTCTTCATGACAAAAAATGATTCATTAGAAAGTAGAATAAAAAAGCACCACATGCTGCCGGGGGTGTTGGTTTGGAACAAATGTTAGTATTTCCAAAGTTTTTTTTTTATTAGTTGCACATATACCTCTTTATGTAGGCTATCAGCCCAAGGTTGGATGCATTATTTGCCACACGAAGATATTTTACTGTTATTTGATGCCTTGTATATCCTATGAGTGAAACTATATTGCCGTAGCCGTAGCCTGAGCAATGGGCTACGCAGTCTATCTCCAGTTTATGTCGAGGAGCTTTCATACGACAGCGCAAGTCAGTTGCATTGATTCCCTAAGTTTTTTCGTTTTAATGTGTTCTGATGACTTAAGTTCTGTAGTGATTTGGCTTATGCAGTGTGGCATGCCCTTTTCGCGCTTTGTAGCAATCTGTACATTTTTGGTCATTTCTAAGTCAACTCATTCTAATTACGCTTTTCAATTTTTATGATATGTCGTTTTCGTGCGTTTTCTTAATAGTACTTGCTGGCGTATTCGTTGAATGTTATTTCCATCTCTTTTTTACATTTGTATTCAGATCTAACTTCTGTAATCTTCTCAATTCCTTATTTTTATTCCTCTATAACTTTTAAATTTCGTCGGCGTTTTTGTCTATTCGTCCTTTTCTATATTCTGAAATTCCAGGACAGATAAATACGCCAAATAAGTGTACAGTAAAACGCGTATTGTAAATTCCGGAATTCTTCACCTTGCTGTCACCACCTACCTATGCGAAGTATAAAACTGAGCTGTCTTTCGTAGTAAAAATTTCCTTCATTGCAATCTAGAAAATGTTATCATCCCACCCCTTATCCACTCGAAAGTTTGTACTGGCTATGTGCGCGGTAGTCGCACTCATTACTAGAAGGAATGAAAAATATGTATTTCCAACTGCTGCGTTCACAAGAGCGCTAAATAATGTGAACACCTGCTGACTACAAGCTCACAATAATTTTCTGAGTTGGCAACTATGTTAGAAACTAGTTATTCAGAAAATCCTCTTTGAACTCGAGCTCGCAAGTGCATGAGCATGATTTGTGGTGCAAAACCGACAGGCGCGTTAGTTAGCTCACGAATAGCGCCTTTCTTTCCTGCCTCAATTGGTGGCGTATCCTGGCATCTGCATCAGTCTCAACTCAGCAAACAGACGTGAGAGTAATTCTGCGGTGAGCACTCGGGACAGGAAGTTCGCACAGCTCGCTAATGATATCTTCCAGCGCGCTCCTTTCTCCTCCCCGTGCCTGGCTGCTACTCGTGGTGTGTTGCCTAACCAGGTTAGACCAATTGAATCCGCGCTTTCTTGATTCCACCGAAAAGCTCTGCGAGCTAGAATTCGAAACAATTGCAGCTCCTAGTTAGTTACTGTGTTCCTCTTTTTAGGGCTACGCACTTGCACCTTTTCAATAGCACGTTCTGCACTGCCTCTCCTGGTTGGTGGCTGCACGCTGCCTAAAGCGATGAAAGGAATGCTGGCAGCAGGCAGTCAATTTTCAGATGAAAAGGCCCAATGGAAAATGCTATTAAACGTGCCATGTGGTGCTGGAAGGCTCGCTGCAACATGCAGACGTCCTATTATTCACGCAGAGTCTAATTTGCTGTTCCTTCGTCCGTACACTAGCAATGTCTTTTGCTCCTTCGTTCGAAGTTCAAGATAATTCAGTATATAATTGCCACCTTCGCTGCCATCTTCTGGTTGGTCCCAACGTCGGAATAAAGGATTTGATCCCGGAATTTTATGCACAGAGAAATTCGCCCAGATTAGTGAAATCATAACATCAAAGTCATCAGTGCCATTCAAATGGACATAGCCCCTACGGGTCACTATAGTGTCATATTAGCACACGCACGCAATAGCACCGACGTCATATGGACGGGCAGCAGATGAGTTGCGCCGGGTACCTTTCGTTGGTGTTTCCGCGGTCCGGGTAACGCAGAAGTACCAGGAACGTTTTTTTTTCTGCTTGTTTAAACGTCCGATAACGTGTAGTATGAGTTCTTGAGGAAAGTGCTCCTTTTAACTATGGCTCTCACATTGCCGCAGTTATTCATGCTCTATATTTATATGGAGATTTGTGAGGACCTGGGCCATAGGGCCTGGGGCCAAACACCTCCTTGTAAATAATAAATGTTTACCACCACCACCTCCCTACTTTACTCTTTCTCGTAGTGTTTAAAAGTGTCATAAAATTTTCACGCGAACGCGTTGCAGGTACCATATCGCAGAAAAGCCTGCGTCGTCTTCGGCGTCGTTGGCCATAAGCGAAAACTCCACAAAAACTGAAAAGCTCGTTGCCATCCTTCCGGGTGGGCAGGTGGAATCATAGCTACCATAGCAGGTGTCGATCATTAATACTAACGGCAAGGGAGCCTTAGGGCACCATTGGCAGAACAGCCTGGGTAACACCAGCCCCGGGGGTGGCTGCGTATCACAGAGCCACCTGCCGGGGCATTGGCGCATGGCCTCACCTCCGCATCACTGCGCTTTGGTGATATAAGGCCTCCCCGCGAACTTTGAATTAATCTATCAAGTAGCCGGCCCAAACGGGACAAAATAACGTTATTCCGTTCTACTTTCAAAGGTGAAACTTTTGCGTCCTTCCAGTTGTTTTAGTGATCTGATAGGTCACAAGGCAAAGCGTGTAGTAGTACTGAGAAGGCAATATCAATTTTTATTTTATTGCAGCCGTGAAAGTCTGTTGAGATTTACATTCTTTATAGGTGTCATTCCTATATCTCTATGACGGCACAAGTTTTTCTTGCGTACTAACAAAGAGTAAACCTATTTAAAGAGGTCAAGAATGAGCTACATTATTTTATGCGGCGGATTTCGCTGCTTTCGCATGGCCAGGAATCAGTCATGTGTCAATAACAAGCGTCCCCGTCGGTAATGCACTGTCGGGTGCAGGTGGCCTGGTGTCAACCAGCGCCTTATTCATTTGCATGACGCCGATTCTCGCCAATAGTCACCCATTTATTCTGAGTATGAGATGACAGTTTATTTTTTCAATTACTTGCGGCAGTTAACTGATGCACTGAAGATATGAGGTGAATTTTTCCAATAAAGCTCATGCGCAAAGTTCTGTACCGCCACAAATTCTCTGCTGTATTTTTTTTTTGTGTCCGCTAACTTTCAGAAACATCCATTGGACTGCTCTAGCTATGCAGCCTAATTTATGCAATTAGCCTCTGCGACTCAAGCGGCATTGCCTGTTTTTTTTTATTTGAGTGGTTGAACGGGTCACTAGCTCAGTACGAAGACGATCGGGAAAAATTAGCGACGAAACAAGTATGAATGTTGAACCCGGTCTATTGTCTGACCATTGGAGTAGACAATTTCGTTTGTCACGAATGTTACGGAGACAAGACGGACGGAAACAAATGCTGCGACATGTGCGCAACACGTAGCATATGACATACGAGTGTAGAGGAAAAACAACATGAAGAACAAGAACCGAGGCTCACACCACTGTGGTGTATGACTTGCATGGTATTTCACCCTTCGTGTTTTTCACGCTATACTCTAATGTAATAGATGCATATTGCCAAAGAATCCATCCATATGGCATATCTATTATCCTGCGCTCAGTAGTTAATGGTTTCAACAACCCCTGCGCAGAAGATCAGCCTCTGAGATAAGATTCACTGACAATGAGCGATCCTCTGCGCACCTTCATCATTTCCGGCAAACAATCCGTTTGCACATGAATACGCAATCATGAGCCGTCCAGCGAGAAATATTACGCCATGAACTGTTTAATCTTTTCCCCTGGGCATTTCCTTTCTTCCATCTCGGGCCCGCATTGCTTATACTTTCCTGCTGCCAATATATTCCGGCCATCCGTGGCGGCACGTGGAGGAAATGCGTTGGGATCGCGCACGCATAAGCATGCACATGTGAGCGGTGTCTGTATTCAAACCGCGAGACCTAACTAGGTTACTACGCTTTTACTGGGTGGGGTTACTCATGAATATGATCCCGAGGAGTCGCTCAGGAGGCTGCTGCTTGTGCTAATGACGGGAGCCCGGCGAAGACGAACTTGGTTCACCGTGACAGGCAGTTACAAAACAATTACTTGTCACGAAAGAAGAGAATGCTTCCCCGCTGGGTTCTTCAGCTGCTATCTTACGCTACGAAGGCGGAGGTCTGAACGCCCCGCATGAGTCAGGGCGAACTGCGCTTTGTTATACGATTCCCACTACCGAGGATATCTTCACCGCAGATAATTTATAACCGTTCAGTCTCGCTGGCTTCCTTTCTTTTAAGTACGCATAATAAAACCAAATGAAGAAATTCCCCCTCGCTGTTTATTGAACACCCCGTGCGAGAGAGCTTTCGCATAAAGTACGTATTGTGGGTTTCATATAAAATGAACCAGACAATATGTCGCTGTTACCTTTTCACCAAGAAAATAGTTGGTTTCACTAGCTCACCACCTCGTTTCGAGTCAGAAAGAAAACAAATGCATAATAAACTTGGCTAATTATCGTCTCTGAGCCCTGAAGAGGCACACTAACACCGAAAATACGACTGCATGCAGGCTCCCGAAAATACAATATGAAAACAATTTCCATCCCGGTGAAACTTCCGAGCATGCGAGAACGAATGGCAGAAAAAAAGTATGCTTCGCGAAGACGTGTTCTGGGGTCCTCTTTCGGTACGAGCGGAGGAGCGCGCCGTTTTCAACGTGTCGACTGAAATCGCGTTGACAGCATATGTCGCGACTGCAGCCTAAGCATATATGAGAAAAGCCTCCTTCGGTACAGCGACGTGCGGGAAGACTGCGCGGTTCCTGAGGCAGCCCTTGGACCGCCACATCCGGGCGCTTCACCATTGCTCAATGGCGACTGATGTTGGCACCACTCAAGTTAATATTTATCCCCAAGTTATTTAGAAAGAGTCTACCGACGTCGTTTTTTTTTATTTTTCCACCATTAGCTCTGCTATATCTGAGTTGCAGCAGAAAGACAAGTCGCTTTTCTGTGTGAAGGAACACGAGGAACAACGAAGAATGATTGCGGAGAAAACAGTAGAAGTGTGGAATAATGTCGAAGACAGCGACACTAACGCTCTGAAAGTTTTGAGTTCACGCCGGGATGTTGGCAACTTCTGCTTAGAATATGCGAGGCTGAAAAAAATGAGATAAGCGTCTGCTTTAACCGACTGCATTGAATTTACAATTAGGTAGTGCGAGTCACAATTATGGGCCACGCAGATGCTCAGTCAAGGCTATCTAAAAGATGACCGCGCTTTCACTCAAGCACTGCCACGAAAGCTGATCTAAAACAGAAGGCTTCCTGAATGGTCTATGTTTTGCGATGCTTCTATTGCCCTGGTTGAGCAAGCACAACTCTACCGACGCACAGACAACAATTCCGTAGTTTCCATTACTTGTCGAAGGTGCGATAAATTCTTAGCAGTGATTAGGCAGAAGTGGCGCTCATTAGAGCCTATTACAGTTTTCAGCAATCACTTCGAGTGTAGAAATATACGCGACGTGTTACGTATTGGACAGTTCTCATGACGTCAGACTTGTCACTGAGATGAAAAAGACGCAACATATTAAGGAAACAGTATGGATCCGGCGAAGGTGGCTTTATTTTCGTCATCACTTATGCTCTGAGGTATCAAGAAAGGAAACGATGAAGTTCAAAGAGAGGAAAAAATCCTGAGTTTCTTTCCCTAACGACAGCAACGATAGTCGCATCCCGTACAACCCCATAAATGCGCCCACTCCAAAAGAAACCTGGATAACATCAGCATTTTTAGCACAAGGAATTCGAAGGTCATCGGCTCGATGCCCACCGGCAGCAAGTGGTTGTTTGTTTCTCTGCTTTTCTAATTTTTTATCTTTAAGCGATATAATATTCGCTAATATTATCCGTTGATCAACACCATAAACAAGAAATCCCCTATGCTTCTTGTTTTTAGTGCCTGTTGGGTTTTTTGATATTGTTACGGGGTAATACTATTTACATTTATTTACAACCGTTAGGGGTTCAGAATGAATAGTTCCTAGCAGGGAGCACCAACTCGAGCAGGGAGCCATATTAACCTGTTCTTCTTCGTTGTCCTGTACACGCGAGAGGCCACTTCGTCGTAACATGACACCTGGCGGCACGAGCGCCGTCCCAGCGTTAGTTGTCGGTGACAGAGGAGCGCCATGGTAGGGCTTCAGGCGCATAACGTGAACAATATCGGTGGGTGGTCTACTTGATGAGAATGCAGGCGTATGAGGAGCAACTTCATACGTGACGTCGGTGACCTGACGCACCACACGATAAGGGTCATGGTAGGGGAACAAAAGTTTCTCAGAGAGGCCGACGCGGCGGGAAGGAGACCACAGAAGAACGAGCAACCCCGGTTCGTAGGTGACGTGGCAATGGTGACTTTCGTACAGAGACTTCTGTGCTTGCTGGTACGCTTGGAGCCGATTACGGGCGATTTGGCGAGCGTCTGCACCTTGAACAATGGCGTCACGGGTGTAGGCGGTGACGGGACGGTCAGCGGATGGGAACAATGTGTCCAAAGGCAGGACGGCGTGTCTCCCATATAAGAGGTAGAACGGAGAGTAACGAGTTGTGTCATGCCAGGAGGTGTTGTAAGCGAACGTCACATAGAGCAAGGCGAGATCCCAGCCTTTGTGGTCGGGGGAGACGTACATAGACAACATGTCTGTTAATGTCCGGTTCAAACGCTCGGTTACCCCGTTCGTCTGCGGGTGGTATGCTGTGGCAATCTTATGCGTGGTGGAACATGAACGCAGGATGCCGTCAACAAATCGGGACTTGAAATAGCGTCCGCTGTCCGTGAGTAATTGACGAGGGGCACCATGTTGTAGAATAAGGTTGTGCAAACAAAAGAATGTCAGTGACATCGGTCGCGCAGCTCACAGGCAATGCACAGTAGCAATGCTCGTAGGCCTGCACCTCCACCAAAGATGTGATGGAGAAATACCATTTATATTTATTTACAAGCGCTAGGGGTTTAGAACGAATATTTCCGAGCAGGGAGCACCAAGGCAAAGAAAGAGTCACATTAACTTCTTCGTTCGTCCTTTCACGCAACAGGCCACTTCCACATCCACTTCGCCGTAACAACATGTATAATGAGCCCCTAAATTCCATTCTCTTGTCTGCTTAATTGCTGAAAGGGGACCTTGGTTCTGGCAGCCTTGATGCCATAGGAAGAATAAGAGGGTACACACATAGCTTCTGCCCTCGCCGTTTGATGACGTTCTACGTCAGGCCAGCGGCAATACAGGACGTACTACGTCCGCAGCTTATGGACGAGGTTGGCGCTGATGAACACGCTCAAGGTTTGATCATGCGTCAGCATAATTACCTCCGAAAGCAAAAATTTGACAGCCGTCACCGTGGCTCAGTTGATAGAGTACCGGAGTATTCAGGGGTCGTGGGTTCGGATCCCACCGGCGGCATGGTTCTTTCTCTGCTGCTTTGTAAGTAGTTTTTTTAAGTGACAAATTAATCGAAGTATTATTCTCCACTGATCAGCACTACAAATTAAAAAAAAAATTAAACACTCCCCTATGCACATTGCTTTCGGTGTTGGCTACCTTCAAGTAAAGTATATATATTAATTCTGACTGTCGGACTGAATAGTGACCGACTCCAAGAGGCACCTCTTACAAAGGCCGGATTAGGCGGCTTTAAAAGAAACCTGCGGTCATACCCCCGTGTCGGAGACCGCAGCCGTCGCCCCAGAAGAGGATACCTTTTGGCGCCTCAACAAGCCGGCGCCTGCCTAGTGCGCTGGAAACTAATAAAACCAAGCAGGAAATTGGTCGAGTTCGGGAATCTAACCAGTGCCTCCGGACTGCGAGACGAGCACGCTAAGCACTCTGCCAAACCAGCCCGATGGTTTGAAAAGAACAAAGGCGCGTCTAGTGAATACGGTGTTTCCTTAGAAGGGTGCTTTAGAGACATGTGCTGTGGCGTATGTTAGTAATTATGAGCATGAAAATTACAGAAGTCGCAGCTAAGCGAGTAGCAAAATACGTTTCCGCTACTTTTCCTCTTCGCTTGGCGCGCACGTAGCACCATCAGGCGGCGCCCACTAAAAACCACTCTCTCCTCCTCCTCGCAATGTTCGTCACTGCCCTAACAGATAGAGCGTGACGGCAGCGCCTCCCGCTCGCCTCGTTCGGACGCACTGGGGCCGTTCGGGGACGCAGGAATCACACGGTGAGCGGCAAACAACGCAGCGCACATCCAAGGCGCGTTCGCCACGGAGCTTGCGGCTTGCTGCCTGTTCGTTCGGCGCGGAAGCTATGCCGGCGTTCGTGGCATCTGGTTTGTCGAGAACTATGCGCCGGCGAACTACGGCTGAGGACTCCCAGGGATCTATGAATGTAGAAAATGACCTTCGATCTGCATATATTGGCATGAACCCATTAAGCCATCGCGTCATATCTTCGTGGCGGAGGTTGAGTGTCCCCTCAAATTTTTTTCATTATAACCCCTTGGTTCCGCTTTTGTAAAGTGACCTTGTATGATTTTTCGTACCAGAAAATTCAGCGCACCTTTTCTTAAACAGGAGTTTAAGGAACGCTGCTTGTACATTTAAAGCTAAAACCTACAGCAATATGGGATAAGAAATATAGCCTGCTTTGAAGTTCCGGTCCTTTTGCAGACCTCTTCGTGCCACCGGGGTGGCTCAGTGGTTACAGCTCTCCACCGCTGACACGAAAGCATTGGCATAGCCAGATATTTTGTTCGAGGGGGGCTCATGTTGCAGCACGCCCTCCTCTCTATATAGAATTTGCAGAGGGATCAAATACATTAATCATAATTGCATTGTCATTGCTATGCTGCAAACGAATTCTGTCACTGTCAAGACAAGTAAAATTTGTATTTTTCATAAAAGATTACATTCGTCTGCCCCAATAACTGTGGCAGAAAGGACTCATATCAGTGCTTCCGTCTTTTAGTTTATTTAGTAAGTAAAGAATATGTCTCATGAATTTTAGATCTATATCAGCTGGAAACCATCAAAACAGTGCATGTCCCTGATATGAATAATCAAGTTGAGGACAAATAATTTAACGGATCTGTGTCATTCAAGAACCTTGTTAACGATTTTGCACTCTTGCAATGGCCAGGCAAAAATCTCAGTAGGGCTGTACATCGTTCCAATGTATTGCGTGGGCGCAGCTGTTACCGGTCGAGTATTGTAATTGCACAGAAACTATAATCGCAAGAGAGAGCACATATAAAAAGCAGTTCTGCAAAATATACACTTGAAGTGCGAAGATATAATGGAACATCACAAATACGAAGATACAGCTTGATAAGGAACAAAAAAGCGTTGCTGGAAACAAAATTAACTTCATGTATACACAAAACATGGCGATAATATATTTAAATATACGCATATTCTCCAATAAATATACATACCTAAGTTAAAGGTGCTTTATATAATATGTCAAACAAGCCAAATAAACATGTTGCGCAAGCACAGATAGTAACCTTTACACATAGAAAGACAT
The DNA here is from genome assembly GCA_030143305.2 of Amblyomma americanum. NCBI lineage: Eukaryota > Metazoa > Arthropoda > Arachnida > Ixodida > Ixodidae > Amblyomma > Amblyomma americanum. The sequence goes on along the minus strand of JARKHS020001171.1, from coordinate 83,858 downwards.
AGGATCCTGCAAGAATAAAACTGTCATGGCGGAAATCGTGATATGTATTTGGGCCATGTGTGCTATTGCGACAGCACCATATGGATAGAAAAATACAGGAAGAATGCAGAAATCAACAAGAAAATATGTATTTTAGCTGCCCGCAAAGCGGCAACAGTCATTGGGCACAGAAAATAAAAGGATATTGGCCTGGTTTAAAAAATAAGTAAAAACGCGGAGCTATAAAAGAAAAGAAAAGAAAAAACGAAAGCCACTGATGATGCGATAAGTTGAACTGCCCAATATTCAAGAGTGTTTGTGGGAAACGCCATGTAGGCTGTGCTTACAAGGAAGAAGGTCCGTCAAATTTGTTTCTTATGTCGTCATAATTTTCGTATTCGAATGATAAATTTGACCATGATGCTAACTGTTACAATAAACGGCAAAATATGTGCGGTTTTAAAGACTAATGAACAGTCATACGTTTTTCTTATTACGCGTTTATGGACCTGAAGGAACAGATCTTTTTAATTGCATTCGTTTTGCTGCTTCGCTGTGTAAAGGACAAAGTCTGAGAAATTTATATCCCTAAAGTTTCGTAATTGAAATCCATGCGCTCCGCAGATTCCGCGGCCGACGCGCGATGTCGCGACGAGCCTCCTCGTTATCAAAACACCCTTGAAACTTTGTGCTCGGATGGGGCTCCTCACATTATGTTACTCCATGTGCATGGGCGTTAATGGTCACGAAATCCAGCCCGAGTTCCCAATGTTCGCAGCGAAATGTCTTTTGGAGCGTGAAAAATACATTGTAGACAAAATCCAGCATGATTTCCAGCGCCAGTGGTTGTTTTGGTTGGCGCTGCATACCAGTACAAAAAAATTTCGAGGGGGGCTGGAGCCCCATAAGCCACCCCTCTGGCTACGCCCCTGAAAGAAAGACGCGGGCTCGATCCCGCCCACCTCGGTAGAATTTAGATGCAGGCGAAATTCTTGAGGCCCGTGTACTGTGCAATATCAGTGCACGTTAAAGAACCTCAAAGGGTCGACATTTCCGGAGCCCTTCATTACGGCGTCCCTCATAGCATGAATCGCTTTGGACGTTAAACCCCATAAACAGTAAAACGTTACGGAACTCTTCTACAGCAGTCCTAAGTAAAAAAACAAACAAAAACGGCACTCGAAGACTAGAAGAACGACGAAGCAAAATCGCTGCTGGCTGCTTTGTGCAGAACCCATGCCACATTGGAGAAATCGCAGTCTATGGGGATAGCCATTTTCGCTGCCAATGAGTACATTGCCGATTTGCGTCCAGGTGATTTCTTCCCACTGGGCGCCGTTCCTTCTATTGCTACCTTCCGAATTCGGCCACTCTTTATTCCCTCAACGATAACCATCTCCGGACGCTAAACTGCGTGCTGCGATTGCAATTTTTCATTTTTGGTTCGTCTTAGTTCTTTACTTCTCATCGAATCGCCATTCGTGGAAAATGTCTTGCAATATTTACGATGCCGTCAAAACCCCACATAACATCATTCGCGCTTAGCTTGTTTAAACTCACTGGATTTTGTAGAAAGAGAAGCGTACTTGGGAAGCTCAAATCCCATTTGCGCTGGAATCGCTGGTTACAATCGCTGAGGCCATTCCGTGTGCGACTACCGTCGATCGCCACCGGGCGGTGCGTTTCTTTTTCTCTTCACTCACTCGCTAACGGTACTGTCTCACCGCTTGCCGAAGTAATGGGTTTAACAAGGTGCCGTTATTACTGCTTGAGCGACATTGCTTTTAATTAGAAAGCTACGGGGAAGGAAGGGTTAAGGCAAAATCTACGACATATGAAATATATGCAACACTTGCTATGCACGGACTAGGATCCCCCCTCCAGGAGAACGAAATTATGGCACTGGAAATGCAGCCCCTTTCCTGTTTTTAGAACAGTGCCCATTCCAAGCGCACGTACCTACTCTATGTCTTTGTTGGCGTAAGCACCCGTTTCAATTATCGTGTTCTCCTCATATGCAGCAGCTGCGTAAGGGCCCAGGACAAATCTGGTCCCGTGAACGAAAACGAAAAAAATGCACAGCGTAAGTATTCAAGTATGTGTAACAGAAGAATTGTTTTAAAGTCGAGGAAAAAGACTAAAAAACGATGCCATAGGTACTCAGGAAACCTGAACGGGGAAATCAACAGTTGTAGTCTCAAGGTTAATAATTCACTAAAAAAGCCGACGTTTGTGATGAAGAGAATGGTATATTTGTTCTACGACAATTCACAATGTGGCACCGTCTGAAGCAAGGTCAAACTATCTTTGAACGTGAAGCTGCAAAAAAAAATTTAACAAACTTAATGGCAAATGGGCTGCAGATATGACGTCGACTTGTAGAATTGTTCATGTGCATTGGGCGCCGGGACCTCACTGCAGTAAATTGCCTGAAAGACACAACTGATTAGAACGAGAAAAAAAAATATGGGGCAAACCTAATAAGTGCCAGATTTGCTGTTGTCCTCACAAGCAGTTGTCATCAAATACGAGAGCTCTAATTCGAAGAATTATGAAGAAATGTGTAACGCGTTAAAAACATGGGCAGACGGGACAGACACACGCAGCGTTCTTTGTGTGTGTTCTATCTGTCGCTGTCCTGGTCGCTGTGTCACCGCTTGCCGAAGTGATGGGTTCAACAAGGTGCCGTTATTACTGCTAGAGCGACATTGCTTTTAATTCGAAAGCTACGGGGAAGGAAGGGTTAGGGCAAAATCTACGACATATGAAATATATGCAACACTTACTATGCACGGACCAGGATCCCCCATCCTGGAGAACGAAATTATGGCACTGGAAATGCCGTTTTGCCCTTAATTTGATCGACGCCGAAAAGACCGCTCTAGCGCTTGCCCACTGCGCTATTTTTTTAGGTGATGCAAAATCCAATGAAAGTATGAAATGACAGCAACTTTTTTCCTCCAAAGCGGCCCCAGTTGATTGACATCTGTATTCCGCAGAAGCAACTTCATAAAAACACCTTCCGCGCCAGATACAAGAACTTGGGGACGGTACCCAGCTTCTTTCAAATGTTTTCACCACTGTAAAAAACTGTCCTACCTGAGGTGCAGGCTATGTGCGTGTCTTATGTCTATGTGCCTCGGCTGTGCTACAAATTTCTTCATGTGTACAAAACAAGCCCAAGTGTCTAGCGTTGCAAAGAACTAGTATCAGGAATATAATAAACCCACCATCTGTCACGATGTTCAACCGGGTTTCAAAGCTTAATGCATTTGAAGTAGATAAGAAGATGATGACGACGATGATAACGTTGATGATGATGATTAATTTTTATTGCGAAAAGGCAGCTTTTGTCCAAGAGCGTCATGGCACAAGGTGGCTTACATTGCACGCGGTGGCGTCAAAGAGCCATTTCCAAAGCATTTCACCCTAAAGAAACCAAGCACCAGGCAGGGGAAAGCTTGTACCCATTGTATCACCGGTGGATACCCGGCGGCACTGGGGTCGAAACCCGCACCTCCCGCATGCGAGGCACAGTACACGGGCTTCACGCATATCGCCTCCATCGAAATACGACCGCCGCGGCCGGGATCTTAACTACGTCTTTCGGGCCAGCATATCAGCAACGTAACCACGGACCACTTAGCCACGCGTTAGCAAGAAAAAAAAACCGTTATTCACAAGAAGTGTTGTGAGGACATCGCTCCGTGTCATGTTCCGGTTTCTCCGATTCGGGGCACGACTGCGGAAGTTGAGAGTTCCTTAGATGACGCACCGTTCGCAAGCCACTGGAATTTTAATGAAACTCTGGAAACTGCACGAATTTGACTAGTTTGGTGCGCACCAACGAATCCGTGGCAAACGGAGAAGTGCAGCAATGAAGAGTACGCTTGTACGTGCGCCCTGAAAACTTAGATTTAAACTAAATCGACATCGAGAGAAGTTGTATCGAAGGTTTGATCTCCTTCGTATTTTCGAACTGGCAAGCCGCGGTTACATATGCTACCCACATTGCAGTGAAATATCAAAGGTGCAAGCCGTTCCTTGCAAGACAGCTTCGCTTCTGTCGCTCCGGGGACGGTGTGCCTAGTCGATTGCACTTCAAAGGCATTAAGAAGAGCTTCAGTAGAGAGGAATAGGTAGCTGCACGTGGTCAAGAGAGAAAAAAAAGGAGAAAAATTACCCGCTAGCATGAAAATGGCATTGTTAAAAATTTATATAAGTAGGCGTGGTAAGGGTCGACGATGTCATTTTGACGGGTAAGCACAAATCTATACGCTCTTTTTATTTTACTAGTCCGCGCGAAAGTATCGTTCGGCATGGAAACCGAACTATTCCGTTTTTAGCATGTTATGCCTGCTATGTCTGTGCGATGAAGTAAACAAGGGTCTCTAGGTAAGGAGTGCGGCACGCACTTTGCCTGCTCATTTGTGTTTTTTTTTTGCATGTGGCCTAAAACTTAAAATTACAGCTGAAATAAAAAAAACGAACAAAGGATGAACTGCTGTACGGCACTGAATACAGCTATCATATATCTCCAGCACTGCATTATCACTATACGTGTAGGAGAAAATCACCTCATTTTCAGCGTAAATTAGTGTTTCCAGAAAAGATGGCGATTGCTGCATAGACGGAAGCACGCATGTCACGTGCGGAGATAGGCCGAGCGGAAATCTGAAAGGCGTTTCTGTGGGCGTCTACTGTTTCCAAGTGCGGCGGTTCGCAGTTTCCCGATGTAGACCAAGTAGGCCGGCATCAAGTTTCCGAATCACTCGTATATTACGTAAGCGGTGCTTCACGAGAAATTTTCCTCTCCACTAAAAGGGAACGAGCTAAAGTTTCTTACACGCGCAGCGAGACACTGATTAACTCCCCTGATTGCCAAAAAATAAGCGAAGCAGTAACTGCGTCAGGTTTCAAACCAGCCACTTCGTCCACTTTGTTAACTTTGGTGAAACATGAGAAAGCTTTTGCTGCCTGAGTCTCACCAGTGAAGGTTGCTACAAAAGTGGCCATCATGGTATATGTATTGCACTCCACGGCTAAAAAGCAATAAGACATAGCGATTGCACCGCCTTATTTTTCTAATTTTGAAAATAATTTAGACATTTGTTGATTTCTAGCATTTGTCCGTCTTATGAATTGGGCACACAACGGTACTCTTCATTAATTATCGATGTGTTCGGTAATATTGGTAGGCACAAAGCTTCTTAAGTTCAGCATACAGATCACACCTGAGTACGCGTTTATGTAAGCATCAAATAAGGAAAGGTCTATGCCACAGTTCCTACTTTCGAATGGCTTCCTGTACTAATCTTTCCGTCCATTCTGTATCTTCGCATTTATTCTTCAAGGAAACTACACTCTAAAGCCAGTTTCCTGTGCTAGCTGAAATAAGCTTTCCATTGAAAAGAAAAGTTGTTTGACCATTCTTCGATCAGTTGAGTTAAGAGGCGGAGCTCCACTTATGAATTCGTAGCACGCATTTCCTGGAGCCCCAAGCACACCACAACTTAAAGCAACAAAAGTCATCATCATCATTGTCATCATCAGCCTGACTAAACCCACTGCAGGGCAAAGGTCTCACCAATGTCTCTCCAATTAACCCTGTCCTTTGCCAGCTGCATACACCCTTTGCCTGGAAACTTCTGAATCTCATCCGTCAACCTAACCTTGTGGAGCCCCCTCCTACGCTTACTTTCTCTTGGAATCCACTCCGTTACCCTTAAGGACCTGCGCTTATCTTAGCTTCGCATTACATGCCCTGCCCAAGCCCATTTCTTCCTCTTGATTTCGACTAGGATGTCATTAACCTGTGTTTGTTCCCTCACCCACTCTGCCCGCTTCTGGTCTCTTAACGTTGCACCTATCATTTTTTTCCATGGCTCGCTGCGTTGTCCTTAACTTAAGCTGAACCCTTTCCGTTAGCCCCCACGTTTCTGCCCCGTAGGTGAGTACCGGTAAGTTACAGCTGTTGTGCACATTTCTCTTGAGGGATATTGGTAAACTGCCATTCATGATCTAAGAGAACCTGCCATACGCGCTCCACCCCATTCCTATCTTTCTTGTTATATCCCTCTCATGATCCGGATGAGCTCTCACTACCTGCACTAAGCAGATTTATTCCTTTACCACTTCCATCCCCTCGCTGCTAAATGTGAACTGCTGTTTGCTTGCTAGACTATTGAACATTACTTTGGCTTTCTGCATGCTTATTTTTCAACCGAGCGACCTGCTCTGCGCGTTTAAATCCTTGATCATGATTTGCAGTTCAGCTCTTGTGTGACTCAGCAAGGCAGTGTTATTAGCGAATCGCAGATTATTTAGGGATCCTTCATTTACTCTTATTCCCAACTGTTCCCAATTCAGGCCTCGAAATACCTCCTGCAAACTGGCGTTGAATAGCATTGACGAGATCATGTCGACTTGTCTGACGCCCTTCCTTATTTGAATTATATTGCTGACTTTATGGAGGACTATGATAGCCGTGCAGTTGTTATATATATCTTCCAATTTTTTACATAAGGCTCTTATACAGCCTGATTATGCAATGTCGGTATGACTGCTGAAGTTTCCACTGAGTCAAATGCTTTCTCGTAATAAATGAAGGCTATATATAGAGGTTGGTTATATTCTGTGCATTTCTCTATCACCTGATTGACAGTGTGAAAATGATATATTGTGGAATATCTTTTACGAAGGCCTACCTGTTCATTTGGTTGATTAAAGTCTATGGTTGCTCTGACTCTATTAGCGACTGAATTGGTAAATACCTTGTAGGCAACGGATAGTAAGCTGATTGGTCTGTAAGTTTTTCAACTCTTTGGCGTCTCCTTTCTTATGAATTAATGGAATGTTTGCATTGTTCCAAGCTTCTGGTACGGTTGAGGTCATAAGGCATTGCGTATACAGGGTGGCTAGTTTTTCTTGCAAGATCTTCCCTACGTCCTCCAACAGATCTGCTGTTATCTAATCCTTCCAAGCTGCCTTTCCGCTTTCCATTGCTCCTAAGGCTTTATTTACTTCTTCATTCGTTAATAGCGGGATGACGCCTTGCTGTGCGCTACTGTCTCTCTCATTTACGTTCTGATTACATTGGCTACTGCACAGATTTGTGTAAAGCTTTTTGGTTACTGTAGCAGTCTTATCCATATTGCTAATGACATTGCCCTTCTTGTCTCTTAACGCACACATGTGGTTTTTACCCACGCGTAGTTTCCTTTTCTCCGCTTTTAGGCTCCCTCCGTTCTTTAGAGCATGCTAAATTCTCTCGATATTAAACTGACTAAGGTCGGCTACCTTGGGGTTATTTATTAACTTCGATAGCTCTGACAGTTCTATTCTTCCGGCAGGGTTAGACGCCCTCATGCTTTGGCGTTTCTTAATCAGATCTTCCGTCACCTGCGGTAGCTAGCCGGTATCCTGTTGTACTCTCCTACCGCCTACTTCTACAGCGCACTCTGTGATGATAGCTGTCAGATTATCGTTTATTGTATGAACATAAAGATCGTCTTCCTGAGTTAAAGCCGAATGTCTGTTCTGCAGCGATATCCTGAATTTCTGTACTTTCCCTCTTACCGCTAACTCGTTAATGGACTTCTTCCTCACTAGCTTCCTTCAAGTTGAAACTAATTCGAGACCTTACCATTCTGTGGTCGCTACAGCGCACCATTATGTGGACGGCCACATCCTGAACGATGCCAAGCTGAACGTATAGTATGAAATTGATTTTATTTTTAGTCTCACTATCGGGGCTCTTTCAGGTCCACTTCCTGTTCTCTCGTTTGCGGAAGAAGGTATTCATGATCCGTAAATTATTTCTATCTGCGAATTCAACTAATCACTCTTCCCTGCTATTTCTGGAGCCTATCCCATAGTCGCCTACCACCTGGTGGCCAGTCTGCTTCTTGCCCACATTCGCATTGATGTCGCCCATCAGTACGGTGTAGTGTGATTTTACTTCATTCGTAGCAGATTCCAAGTCTTCATAGAAGCTTTCAATGGTCTGGTCATCATGGCTGGTTGCAGGCCGTAGGTCTGCACCGCTTTCAGTTTGTACCTCCTATTGAGCCTAATTACGATAGCTGCTACCCACTTATTAATACTAAGGAGCTCCTCTACGTTGCCAGCTATATCCTGATTAATGAGGAATCCCACACCTAGTTCTCGTCTATCGACTAATCGCTAAGCCCTATGACATCCCATTTAATTCTCGCTAGTTCTTCGAACAGCACTGCTAGGCTGCCCTCACTACATAATGTTCTAGCGTTAACCGTCGCCAGGTTCAAATTCCAATGGTGGCCTGTGCGGAGCCAGAAGCTCTTGGCACCCTCTGCTACGTCACAGGTCTGACCGCTAACGCGGTCAGTTGCTCCGCAGCCGCTGGGGACTGAGGGTTTAATGGTTTGTTCATAGAAGGTTGTGGCGAACTATTGCACCAGGGTGGTCAAATCTTGTTCTGGTGAGGAAGTGCATTGTCGCTTCTGGTCACCGAAATCAGGCCGCACCCCAGGCCTGGTTATGCAATTCCATCGACACGCAGCTTTTTTTTTTAAACACGGTGGAGAATTGCGTGGCACCAGGATTCGAGCCCCGGTTCTCTTGCACGCGAGGCGGACACTCTGCCTCTACGCCATCGCTGCCAGCCTGCAAAAGTATTATGTGGTAAATGATAAAACCTAGCGTGTTGTTATTACCATAATGGCACCTCCTTATGCTTACTTATCTTACCTTACTGATTACTTGCAGAGAGGTAGACAAGTCCTCTTATAGAAACATTGACAAGCGGGCTAAGGCTCGGCCGTAAATCTTTGTTCAGTTTGTTTTGTGTACTCCATAATCCCATCTACCTACCCTAGTCTCTACCGCTTACTTGGCTACACCACTCAAGAAGGACGTTAACACTCGAAAAGAGCATCTCTTGCGCGCCAATTCTGCCGTGCACGTCTTATTCAGAAGAGCCTCCCGGTTAGCTTTTTCTCATAAATAAGTACGGAAGTAGAGCTTTGAAGCAGCTTTCTTCGGCACTGAACTTTTCTAGAATTTCCCCTGGTTAAGAACGGACTCGTAGCTTTGGACAATTATGCAGCGATCAGTGTCATCATTTGGACTTTGGCCCATTTTAGTACAAATATTTTTTTCTTCCCAGCATCCATACGCATCTATTAGCGCGTATCATTCTAACACATTGATTAGCAAGCGGGAGAGTTCAAGAGAATTCAGGAGAAGCCAAGCTGTCAGACGGGGACTGGTATGGCGGTTTGTCTTCAGCGGGACTACAACAATGCCACGCGCACTGCATTTTTGCTCTTGGATTCTGAGCAGGTTCTTTTAATCGCAATAAAAAAATCGCCGTAATCTAGATAGTGCTATAACAAAAATTATATTAGCCTCCCGCCCCGGTAAACTGTCACCAAAATACTTTATATGTCATTGATCTACTGGATACTTAGACTGCCTCTAGGTCATTTTTGTACGAAAGGGAATAAATACAGGTGACTTATACGCCAAATACTTGCTGCGCATGCTCTGTCAATGAGAGCACTAAAATTTCCAGGCTCCTGAGTCGTCAACGGTTTTCATTAGAACAGATCGTTTCCTAAAACTCAGCCTCGCAATGGAAGAAAGCAAAGACGCATTGCATGCGTTTTTCATTTCGTCCAGCCTAAATAGCAGCTCGTGCTTTTTATAAAACCTCAAAACTCCAGACAACACTCTTAATTATACAGTAATTTGCGAAGTATGGCTCTGTCTTACATTTTGGTACTCACTTTCGAAGAAGAGGTTTTGTACTTAAGGCCTTCTGGCTTTCTTTCATTACCGGACTAATAACTACCCAACAATCTGGGCAATTTACACGAAACATTGCGCAGAAAATTTCTTGTCGATATGCTATGAAACAGTTTGCTTTACAGGCACTGCCTGCATATCGGCATTGTTTTCACAGGACGGCTGACGCACTAAGTTCAATCGAAGTTCAGGGAAACTCCACACGGTACGGTACTTCAACGTAGAGCCGGCGATGGTTAAGCTCACTCCCTTAAGGCCAATGAACCCCAGTCCAGGCAAAGAATTACGACGCGTTCGCGAGCAGAGGCAACTTGGTATTCAAGCTCAAAACAGCGCTAAGCTCCTCTGTCTTGGGAAGCGTAAGGAGTGCGGCGTAAGTGTTCTTTGTGAATTTTTATTTATTTTCAGACGCTGCGAACTCGATAGAGAGGCTGGTGGCGTAGCACATGCGAGGAGCTGATGATATATTACCTAACTTAACGGCTACCAGTAGCGTCTCAACGGCAACAAAGGGGGCATGTCAGCCACGTTTCGGCCATTAAGATTTGGCAGACAGAAAAATAACTCTTGAAATTTTGGGTAAAAAGGACCCAAGAAATCTTTTAAAGTGAGCGATGCAAAATCGCTCTTATTTAGGATTGTTTTGCATACTGATAACTGTTCGCTTTCGTCGCTTATACGCCAGGCCATCAGTACACGGGTTAGAGTTAGCAGTTTACTGCACGCAATATCTAGAAAATGACGTAATTATGTTGGTGTCAAGCTTGCATCATACTACAATGATGAGTGCCAAAGTCTCCTCGGACAGTGCCTTGCTGAAATTCTATGATGTGCAATTTAAACACTAGTTACAATAATCTCTGCTCGCCCTATGGTAGTAAAAACTCTCCACACAGACAAAAAAGATCAATGGGGGCGACCTCCACGCTGATGAAATGCTGCCGAAGTTATGAGATGGTGCGATGAAAGCTATATGCCTCACTGACACTTAGACAAGCTTCGTGCAATTTCCTGACCACGCAACTGCGAAAGCGTTGCTGCACTGTGCCTCCTTTCGAGCGTTTCTTTGTGATTTGCCGCGAAAACTTTCGGCACAGGAAGAACTGCCAGGCCAATTCCGACAATATGAGATGTCGTTTAGATATGAATTCGTGACCGTTCTTTGCTATGTGTTATTATTAGCACCGAGAGCAGTCAGTGGATCAATACTTGCTCAATAAGGAGGTGTTTTAAAAACATGACCGAACGCTGAGGCAGCGATTGAATAACGAGCGTTAATCCACCTAACATAGGTCGCCGGTTCGAAACCCTGCGGCGAGCTAGACTCCAACTTAACTAATAAGTTTATGCTGCACGAAACGTCATGTGACATCATCCGGAACATTTTGTGGCAGATAGTTAACCCACAAACTTTACAACAACTTCCAGGCAGTGACGATGGTTCCATCTAAGCCTGGCGCCTGCTGCTTTCCTTTGGACTCCATTCGGGTTATGACCCGGGATACTTAATCGAGAGTATTCATCCATTCGACTCGTGCACCTGGCAAACTGTCTTGAGCAGCACCAGCTGCCCACTGGACCTTGGGCTACGACACACTAAAATGCGCCTGTCATTTTTACCCTGCAGAGATTGTCTAACACTGCAAAAATGGTTTTATTATGCATTACTCTACCCCGTCTACTAACTCGGACTTCCTGTGACCTATAAGGACCATGTGGCTGCAGACTGTTTGCACTGATCTCGGAGCGCAGCCGCCACTGCTGCATGATCGATAATGTGTCTCCGAGCGGCAACTCAATATTCCGATGCCGCACTACCTAATTTCCATCCGCCTATTCAAAGACATTCGCCAGACGTGCTTCTGCGGTCGATATGCGCGGTATACCCTGAGCAGGTTAGCACCACAATAACTCGGTTTCCTCCGTAGTAATTTCGGAAGAGCAAGCAATTAGATTACTGGATTGTGCGATGTCTCCAAGCTCGAGAGGAAATAGATTGACCTAAGCGAATAACCAGTTAACGATCAGAGTGTTAAAACCGGTCTGAAAAACTTCTGCATTTTTCTTTGTTACTTCTTTTCCTCGTTCGAGTGTGATAGAGGACTTTGTTCAAATCACCAGTGGCAGCAGACACCTCAGCGTGCAGCACAAAGTAATGACGGACGTACTGAACTTAACGAATAACAGTTTAAAGACGGCGAGCTGAATGGAACGTTGAGGGGGGAGCGCTAGCGTGTTTACCATTCTCAAAGCGACAAAACGAGGAATGAGATGATGGTTCCAGTTCATTTTGACTCGGTTATGATGACCGCTTTGTTATAAGAAAAATGTGCGAATGTCCTTGTTTTCCGACCGCGTATTTTGCGGAGAATACCAAATCAGAGCATGTGTTGCGCTGTATGGTAGATTTTCGCGCACAGAGAGCGGTGCATGCCCTGTATACCTTACGATTTTGATCCGCTTGCCGAGCCCAGACCTAGAGCACTGACTTCGAAAATTTATTTAGCGGTGTGTTTTCAGGCAGCGCTTTCAACACATCCCCATTTTTGTCAAACCGCAGAACATTTCCAGGTTCTGGCCTTACGCATACGTGAAACGTTATGAGCGCGACGCTCTGCTTCGGGCATGGCTGCAATAATGTCCTGCTTGCAAGGCCAGTGATGCGCGAGAATGGATTCGACATTCTTAAGCTGCATTCTCTTAGTGAAAAAGCCCTTGTACGTTTAGCGAAGAAAACACGGGAAATATGAATATCGCCTGCTTCCAAAAGTAGTTCAGCAAAGATTTCAATATTTATCCTCTTCTTCAAGGCCAGTTAACCAGTGCTTTTTCAGAATATTTCTGTAATAATTATCTTCTTATTAAATTGCGCACTTCATCGCAATATTTTACCTACAAGAACTTCGATTTTTCACCATTGGCAAATCTGGGTTTCCCAAGATGGTTCAGTTAACCATTCCTGCACCATTAGGCTCTTGTAATGAGCGTTTTCACGGGTGAGTTGCATGATACCTCTGTCTATCCTACACCTGACCCTCATCCAACTGCATGATGGCAGGCGTCGTAGTGTATATACCGGGTGTTTCCTTCTAATTTTTTTCTAGCTGGTGCAAAATTTTAAGAATAGAGTTTTTGAGCTAGACAGAGGAATTTTCAGTGAGCTTTTTTGAGCCGACACCACAATTGTCAAACTTCTGCACGGCTGTCCTCTTGTTATATCGCAACCGTGATCTCTTCTTACCAACTTACGATTTGTATGGGCTATTCGTGGTTAATTGATCCAGGTCGGCGCAATCCCTCGCCGTGCCTGTTGTGGCATGCGATTCCGTGACGTCACCACTCTATCGTTCCTTGCTTGTCTTCAAGTGGCCAAAATTCTCCTTTGTACTCGTGTGTGAAGCCGACTAGCGTCACTGAGGCTCTGAGAGGGACGTCGTCAAGAAAGTGACTGCGGTAAGTATGAAATTTTCGAATAACTTTTCAGGCAATAGATCAAAGTGTCCGAAAATTCCGCATTGAAATAAACAAAATGTTTTGCGGTGACCTCCGTGTCCAAAGGGTTTAAGCAAGTTATATTTCATTTTGGTGTTCTCGTTTCAAAATTAAAATCCACCGATGGTGCAGCCGTGCACAAGCGGCTATAGGCCGCGAACATGGCGAATTGTTCTCTGATTCACGGATTAACAATCATGTAGAGAATAGGTGCACAGTCACTGAATGTTAAGAGAGCGTGCGGATGTTCGACAGGATGTTCAGATTGTTTTCCAAGCAAGGGAGGAGCGGGTTTATAATGACCAATTTTCTTCCATGCATTGAAACATTCACTCTCGCTACCCTTACTATACATTAAAAAGGCACAGCCGATGCACATCTCGGGACAAACAAACCAAAGTTATCAGCATTAACAATGAGATATCGGAACCTCCCTTTTTTGCGCAAATAAGAGGAGTACTGCAATAGATAGCTTACATATACCACATTTGAAAGTGCGTACGCTGCTTCACTCCGACGTAGTTCTTAATTCGTTACATTCCCTTAATCAAGTTTCTATTCATTTCCACTTCTTTCCATTCATAATGTTCATCTTCAAACCCCAACGCCTTCTCAGCGGTGAGATGAGACAATTCTAACGGTACCAACCAAGACACTTCTAACAAGTGTTATTCAAAGCAGCTGAAGTTTATTAGAGAAATGTGTGAACCTCGATAGAAGGAAATCTAATATCGGGGCAAGCTTGTTAAGCTTTTTATAAAGCTCAAGTAGACTAGAATAAATTTTTATTTAACGGCTGTTCTGCATAAAAGGGGTGAAGCGTTTCACCTTAAACGAACTAGCACGACGTCTTTCATGCAAAAAATCGTTTGTATTGAAGGTAAGGCTTCAACATTCCTGTGACGACAAGCTTTTTTTTTACTTCTATACTAAAACGATAATCTCAGAGATTATCGCTAGAGCTTGATGAGCGATAAGAATATGGCGTTGCTGGAATGAACCGGACTTTCTGACGGCCACATCACGTTATGCAGCCTTATCACAGGTGTAGAGTTTTAATAAACGCTCGTGCAACCATCATCTGCAGACACAATGCTGCTCTGTAGTAGTTGGATGTTCCTACGGGCTAGTTGGCTCATTTAAATAAAAGCTAGGTCAGCGCGACTGAAACAGAAAGGAGACACAGAAACAAAAACGACACCGCAGGCCCACTGGTGGGCCTGTGGCGTTGTTTTATTTCTGTCTCCGGTCCTGTCTCATTCACGCACTTTTGCTTTTTACTCGTTTGTAGCACTGTGTGCTGGCAGTGTGGTGTTCTGCCATTGTAGAAAAGAGGGGCAGATGCAAGGAGTTTAATTATGTGTATGCACAGAAGAAAACACAGTTGGAGGGTGGTTAGAAACTTAAGAAACAGAAAGGCAACGAAAATGTGGACGAAATATAGTTCTAATGATGATTTATTTTGATGCTTTTAAAGAAAATGGTTTGCCAAGTAGGTGAAGTAGTGTCCCATGTTCACGCTCAAGGCTATGCACCGCTCAGTTGCCTGGGATCCCACCGTGACCAGGCTAATAATACCATCTTATAGACGATCTCTGAGTTAAGCAGGAATTCGACCCATGTGGACTGCGCACATAGTTTGCAACCAATTGATGTCTGTAGACAGTCGTGTTCGAATTTCGTTCTGTCCTTTGAATACTGATAGTGAAAGGAGGCTGGAAGACCCCGCCCCTACGCAGGCCAACGCAGAGCCTTACCACAGTTGATGTGTCTGCTCGCCAACGTCCGTGATACAAAGATAAGAAATATTTGTCAGTAATCCTAGAGTGGCACCACCCTCAAGTGCAAGAATTCACAAAAGCGTTCGCGGTCACCTACACAAAACACGTTTACAAATATGCTCGGGGAGTCAGTCTGCAACAGAGAAGTCTTTTGTTGTCAAAGTTTTTTCGCCCGCATTCTGTCGGCATTCTGACATTACTACGTGTGACAAAACGCTGTATTGATGTTGCTGGTGTGGACAACAAGTTGAATCAACAATGTCTTTAGAGGAATGCACGCTAGCAAGAGTCAGCCATTCGCCAAGTGTTTCCACAGAAATGGTGGCGTTTTCTTCCAGATGAGGAGCATTTTCCTGCAATTCCTCTGGAGGAACGACGACATGTTTTCGGTCGATGTTACTCAACATTAAGCCTATTCGCTTTCGCCAAGCTTAAGGATGGCAGGAACATGGGGGGTCATCTTGCACGGTGAAAATGCATCAGCTTATAAGTCAGTGCCAGTCACTCTACAGTCTTGGAAGAATTTAAACTGCTGATTGGTGGCTAATGCGACTCAAGTTAGAAAAATAACGCTTCGTAAGAAACCATCTGCTGCCTTCTCTAGTCAAACACTGGATACTCTGTAACGTGTTCTCAACTATTGAACGAGCTGTTTAAGGCCTCCGTAAAGACTGTCTCAGCGCTTGAATGAAAAGAAAGGAAAGGAAGCTTTTAAGAGTTTTGAGGATGCAAAGCGGCTCATGGTAACATAGCCATTTACAAGAATAATGATAAAAGTGGTTTAACATTTTATTTATTGTAATTACATATTTATTTGAAACACCCTCAGGGTATAAATACATTATAGAGTAATAACATCACACATACAAAGTGGCAGTAGTGAATGGAAAGGTGACCCAATACCAAAAAGAGAGATTAGAATTTGTGCAATGAATAACGATCTCAGTTTAATTCACATTTAGCAGGCAGTGCTCTATCGCAAAAAAAAGTTTAAATGTTTTCCTATTTTTTATTTGATTTCAAAGGTGTGTTACGTGCAACTTATGCTCTTTCATGACGTAGCAGATAAAAGAGAAGCTATCAATGCTTGACATCAAAAACCGCCACCTGCGTCGTCAGCTTCTTTTTTTTCCGAAACGAGAGAAAGAGCCAACCAACGGACGACAAATACAATAATCTTTCATTTCTTTTTCTATGTAGCGAAATATCGGCCGCTTCCGCCGTTACCACGTGAGAGCTACGCATGCTGAAGAAGCATAATCCTATAAGCACTCCTAATCCTCCGAACGCTCATTTCCGTAGCATGCGGCACCGCCGCTGTAGATCGCCCAGCTATACTTGGAAAGGCTTCCATGAGATGTAATGAACGCATGGAAACGGCAGCCTATCACACTGTTGTGCTGGCTTCCTTTTTCTTTTGTCTTTTGCCGGCCTGCAGCCGTGTATATTGCCTACCTTTATGGGTAGCGCCTTGTACAGTTGGGTGGTTGCCTTGTGTGTGGTAACCCAAACCCGCAGACCGTTCTCATTCTTGGTCTCCGGAGCAGGACGGCTGACAGCTGTCGCCAGTGATGGAACGCACTTCCAGGTGCAGATCTAGTGCTTGCTTTTAGCGCTATTATTTACTACTCGGACAGCAACCATACATCTGCGCACCGCCATCATGCACGTCTCACTTCTTCGGTCATCCGTCCAAGTTTCACGCCAGCGTGCCCGTACGACTAATTTTTTTGTCTTTCTAAGCAGCAAGCGACTGGAACAACCTTCCTCATGAAATCACAGCCATCCCCTGCCACTCAACATTCCTAGATATAGTCACGTCGCGTCTGTCATCATGAAAAAAAGTGTTTTAGTTCTTATGTTAACCTCATTCTTTATGTAATACCCCGAAAAAGGGGGGTCGTCAAGAATAAAACAAGAAAAATTTTCCTTGTTTGAAAGAGATGTACAGATGTCAAAAGTACACAGTCCAAGGTGTTACATTCTGCGACATTCCTTGGTGCTCATAATGTATCGCCAGCTCGTTTTTTTTTGTTCACCTTGCAGCGAAAGTTTAGAGGTAGGGCATACTCCTAGTGTGAAAGAAATCTGCTGTTCGAATCCCTGTGAAGGAAGACAAGATTTGGGCGACATAAATGCGATATTCCTCAGTTTGCAACAGATAAGTCTTGATCGTAGGAAAAGCTTGAAAGTAGGCTTCCAGATGATTATCGTTGCGTCTCAGTAACAACGAAAGTTGAATGGAACTAAATGAACGAACTGCACTGCTTGGACGGTTCTAGCGCATTCTGTATATCGACATTCCCGTCAGTACCATTGGGGCCGAGTGGAAGACCGGGCAACAAGATTTCAACGCGGTTTTTTGTTTAATGCAAGCACCCGCGAAGGTTCGGTGCTTGTACTGATTTTGGTTTAGAATAGTATACGTATGCTTCATAACGTCTCTGCGTGCACGGAGACAAAAATGCCTTTTTCAATCCATGCAGGAAGAGGAGTGTGATGTCATATCCTCTTGACATATGACAGTATACACACATATAATACTGCTGTTTATGAATTGAACTGCGGATGGTGCGGACCACACAGGGTGCATTACTGGTGGACGCATGCGAAGCGCAGGAGAGGGTGGAGGACGGTGCCCTGAGAACAAAGAGTGTGTTGCATAAAGGGAAAACGGAGCGAGGGGGAAGGCTGACGTGTCGGCGTCCACCCCACTGAGTGCCGCTGACACTAATGAGTGATCTGAGAAAAAGATGGCAGTGCACAAGAACGCCTTCTGTGGAGCAAAGATTTAGTCCTTTCGTCGCGTAAACGGTCAAGTTTCACCTTGCAAGTTCGCTGCTATAATCACCAAGAGTTTACTAGATGCAGATGTGCGTAAAAGCAATGAACATTGGGTTGGGCGGGGGGGGGGGGGGGGGCAGACAGAGAGAGGGAGATAACAACAATAAAAATAAAGGAACACAAAAAATAAGAAGGCATGAAGGGACGTGGATGCTCTATATGCTGATAACTATGCAAGCGACTGGATCGAGAGATTGCGCTACAATATTATTCTCAAGAACTCCCTCCAAGCGAGCTTTTCTTGCCGATAGTGTTCCTTTGACACAACAAAAGATAATAAGTCGTGTTGGCAACAGGATGAAAAAGAGGGGAAAAGAAGAGAAGGTCGACGCTCATGGAAGTCACGTGCAGGTTTTCGGGGTCCTGATTAAACGCGAGCATAAAGCATGTTTTGAGAACTTGACACAAAGCTATCAGGAAGCAATATCAGTTATACAATTACGCGATAATTGGGCCTATTCTTTCATGGCGACTTTCAAACTGGTGTGAACGAAAATGCGGTGAAAATCTACAAACTTGGCCTGCAGTCTAGTTATCTTCCCGTGGTAAAACTGTAAAATATTGTATCGTTGTCGCGAATAAATTTGAAATCAGTGAAGGGAGTGCCGACGCAAGAACTAATATAACAAAAGGAAACGAAATCATGTACATAGTTGTAACGGACACAGCAGTTCGCATGATGGGGATAGAAATGACTACGCGTGGCCATAAAAATGATCGAGTACGACAGCAGCCGAGACACCGTGGCGTCTCAGATGACGCCTAAGCGTGGTCGAAGTGTGCCACGTCGGTCGATTGTTGGACGCCAAGCCGTTGCCGATGAGGCGCTGACGCGGCGGTCAAGGGAAAACAGGGCCATCCTGCAGAGACCTCCCGTTGTTGGGTCAGTCTACACGCCCCACTTTCAGCCAGCCAGCGCAGCACTGTCATCTCATTCTCATTTCCCCAGGGTCACGTGAAAAATCACGTGACAAAAAATAAGCGCCCCGCCGACAGCGTCTGCTGAAAAGAAGCAGCAAAACTCAAAGCACCACGCGTTCCCTCACTGCCGCTGGCTCAGCGATCCTCGAAATTCAGTTCCTTGAGCCATCCAGGGCGCTAGAAGAAAAGAAAACAGACAGCCAGCAGCGTCGAGACGCAGAGTGGCTTCCTTCGCCAGAAGCCTTAACAGAATTTTTCAGCTTCGTAGACGTGCGTGGAATCGGTAGCAATGGGCCTACTTTTTGACCCATGCGTCCGTAGCTATTTATTTGGCCTGCAAGGTTTTTTTCCTATTTTTGTGGCTCTTACTATTGCCGGTCGACAACGACATTCGCAATGTGCGCTTTGAACTTTGCCGCAATAGGCTTCTTTGACCGAACTGCGCCGCATCTGGGGCACCCGCCTGTGAATTCACTCGAGTGGATCGCTGTAAGCGCTTAGAAAATTTCAAGTCGGCCGATCAAATCGGAAGAGCGCCTTACTCCTCCACTTGGTAGGAGATCCAGCTTCGACCACTAAATGTATCAAGAATCACATTTATACTCAAGTACTCCGCAATGAGTTCCCCGATAGCCCTGTTTTTCATGCGAGCTCGCGGCTCTAAGCACTATGACACACATTTATTATACTACCCCTTGCATTCACGGGAAGTTAAGCCTATCCATGAATAATTCGTGAAAACACAGCTAGAAAACGACAAACAGAGAATCGGTCACCGCGAAAAGTGTTTAATATGAAAACGAATCCGCATGCAATTTTCCTCCTGTGCTCATGCGGAATGGGGTAGTACGAGAAGCAGGAACAACGAAGAAACGCACACGCAAACAATAGCAAAATATGCACGCTGTTTACCGTACACATGTCTGGGAGACTCGCTTAGAAAATCACGGTGGTCACACATTCCTGGCTGAAGTGTTCATGGAACTGATATAAAGCCGTTGTGTCAGCTAAGGAACTTTCGCACACATATGCCTCACATCACGCTGAGAGGCTTTCAACAGTTATTAACGTTCATGCAGCGTCACTAACACAACTGCCCTTAAGCCGAGCCTGCTGGCCGCGCCCAAAATTCCAAACACTGAATCTGACCAGTGGAAAGTTGTGCTATCCAGCCTAAAGGTCCAAAGACAGCCGGTTCTCTGGGCTCAGCAAACAGCTAAGGCCATAGAAGCCCGGACTAAGGGGCCCCTGCATGTTCGGAGGGCGCAACGCTCGTTGTTGAAGAAAATGTTTATCACCACTACCACCGAGCTGGCACCAACTTCGCTGAACGGAACACCGTACGACTAAAATAGCTTGTACATATTGCAAACGATAAGTTTTCAGTCTAGTACTCCACAGCCTGTCCTATGGGCCCGGTTATCAAATTGCTGTCGCTGGTAGCGAGGCACACAATTCCAGTAAAATCTCTTAGTGCCGCAACTACCGAGATTGTCGTCGTATATTCCGCAGAGAAAAATAGAGGGGATGGTGACGTGGCCGAAGTAATATTATCTCAAGAAGTCGCTAGCGTGACGCTTGATGCGGACAAAAAACTTGTTGATCGATGTGCGATGCGGCTACAGGCCACGACAGTCAGTGCAATGAAGTCAGGCATTCCGAGCGGTTTTTAGTTTAAAATTCCAGAGCGCGTGCAGAAATGAGATCAATGCAAGTTTTCTTCACTCGATATACAATTCCAAAACGAGCTCTAAGAGCAACAAGAATAAAAATTGTACGTGATTGCTTCGACGCTGGAGTGGTGGTTTCTTTTGCGACACTTATCGTCCTTAATCTCCACAGGGGCTCTGCCGTACACTGAATTGTGGAACCACTGGGGTTTTTCGTGTTGCACTCGACATCGAAAAGCATACGGGTGTTTTATCATTTCACATCTATCTAAATTCGGCTGCCGTGGCAAGCATTAGATCCTGCTTCCTTTAGCTGAGCAGCCGAACGCCAAAGAAAGTGACCCTTCGTGCAGTTTGATTTGCGGAATGGAAAGGGAGCTAAACATAAAAAGAGTATTAAGATTAACGTGATGAATCTGCAGACCGAGGGCACTGCATTGTTTAATTTAAGGATAATCACTGTTGTTAGGAAATTTGTATGCGTATGGAAGGAAGGTCCTAAGTTAAGTACCTGTCTCGCCTGCATCTTTGAAAAAATAGAAAAGAAAAAGGGTAATTTTAACGAGAACTCTCACTGTATCCTAATAAACCCTAATAGAATACTTCAGAACATCAAACGGAAATAATGTTGCACCCATTCTCACGCTATGCAATTCCGTTAACTACTGAAAATTATTTCAGGTGTACTATGGACCTGAAAGAGTAATTATTTTCATTAGCAATACTCCAGCGCTGCACTACTGCGACGTGGACAAGGCTAAGTAAGAAATAGTGCCGAATGCCTTTGACACCTGCAAGATGGCAAAATAATGCGTGTTGTAAAGCATCAATAAATGGGTGTGCTTCATGAATGCAGTCATGCGCTGGGCGAGCTTCAATAAAAATTGGAACAGTAATCGCGGTATCAGGCTTTTAGGAGTCAAGAAGACATTGATATGTTAAAAAAACAGTGTAATAGCATGCAGAGAACGAAATACTTGTGTCATCCACTCGTACATGCGCAACCACGTGGAGTTCTACATTGCAACGACAGCGCAAGTTCTATCACTGCCGGCTGACACCTGCAAAGGGTCCATTCCGTCTCTTCGCGTTGTTTAAAGGCAGGAGGGCATCGTGCACAGGCGTCATTGCTACGCGTCGATTCAAGCGACATTAACTTCCAATAAAGAGATGCCGCGGCAGAATGACCTCATAAAGAGCGTGTCAAATATTGGTGCTGAACTCCAGTTTCTGCACTGTGTACGCGTATGAATTTTAGATAGTGTGATTCGAATTTTCATTTGGCAATGCTTCTTAATCATAAAGGCTTTTACTGCGAAGACGCATAGCACACTAAGTCACCTCCGGCATGTTTAGCTAGTTTAATAGCGACATGGAATGGCATTTTTCTGCCCCGCTTATTAAAGCCGGTGAGGGTTCAAAACCATTCCCACTGCACTGTGGGAAGGCAGCGCAAGTCAAAAATCAATGAACAAATATACTTTTACTCCTAACGCTGCAATGGGCTACTGCGGTGCATAAATAAACGGTCAAGTAACTTAGGAAGAACCTAACGACATACATGTTGCGTTTCCAGCATTACTCGATAGAGGCCTCTCTCATCCGTTCGGGGCCATCAAGAGGAATTGGCCCTCAAACTATAATATACGAATAGCGCGCTGAAATAATCTGTGTTGGTACTCCGACCTTGGACGTTTTAATTACCGGAGGATCCAGCGGCAGGAGACTTGTGTACACAGAACTTGACTTCTCCCCAATAAAGGCTACCGCGGGAATGTTCTGAGGCGAGCCAGCGGTCGCCCGGATCGATAGTCACAAGTACTTGCAGTTACGTTCCTCTGATGAAGCGAATACATGACACGGAGGGTGCAGCTACTATTGCTTGCAGAGGCTCGGGGCGCAGATTTTGCTTTGGAGGTTAGCAGGACCATGACTGTTACTGCTTCTGCCACTCGAAAAGCTCCGCGACGTCCGTCACTATTGTGCTGCACAGGCTTGATGCCCGAATATCACTGAGATTGCTCATGGTGGTTGTGAACCCGCTACGTTGTTGATGGTAATATCGAGGTGTAGGGCAGGAAGAGCGATGCTCTACGCCAAATTTGACGCCAGGTCAGAATATATACCGAATGAATCTTTTAGCATTTAATATTACCACGTTCGATGCGCCAACAGCTATCTTCTTGCTGCGTAAGCTTAGGCAATTTACACAATGTAGCAGCAGCATCATCATCATCAGCCTGACTTCAGCCAGTGCAGGGCAAAGGCCTCTCCCATGCATTTGCGTTCCTTCTTAATGAAACTTAGTCGCGAGACAGCGCTTGTTTTGTCCCCTTTCTGTGTCCTTCGTCCATCTGCGCTAAATTTACCGCCAAAATGCTCTCCAATTAACCCTGACGTTTGCCAGCTGCGCCTACCCTATGCCTGAAAACTTCCTAATATCATCCGCCCACCTAACCTTCTGCCGCCCCCTGCTACGCTTGCCTTCTAATGGAATCCACTCCTTTACAATTAACGAACGGCGGTTATCCTGCCTTTGCATTACATGTCCTCCCTAAGCCCATTTCTTCCTCTTGATTTCGACTAGGATGTCATTAACACGCGTTTGTGCTCTCACCCACTCTGCCCACTTCCGGTCTCTTAACGTTACACCTATCAATTTCCTTTCCATGGCTCGTTGTGCAACCCTTAACTTAAGCTGAACCCTTTTCATTTGTCTCCACGTTTCTGCTCCGTAGGTGAGCACCGGTAAGATACAGCTTACCATTCTAGTTATGCATAGTAAATAAAGTCTGTTTTGTAAAATACAACCGCTCAGCGGTTGAATGCTTTTATAGAAATTCTAGTCTAATCAGGAAAGCTGTAGTATATTTCTGAAAACATGCCGCGCACCTCAAGTCGCCACAAAACTTTCCCAGAGTTTATATGTAAT
This sequence comes from Amblyomma americanum, assembly GCA_030143305.2. Lineage (NCBI taxonomy): Eukaryota > Metazoa > Arthropoda > Arachnida > Ixodida > Ixodidae > Amblyomma > Amblyomma americanum. Next base: position 60,450 of record JARKHS020001171.1, on the reverse strand, counting down.
GGCGCCATCCCGTTGTAGTATTCCAGCAGAATGGAGTGAGCGATTAGTATCACCTCTTCCATCTGCCAAGGCTATTGGCTGTCTTAACACTCACGTCTCCGATTTGAACTGTGTACCACTACTATTTTACGCGCACAAAAACTTCATAGTGTCAGCCGCCGATTGCTATAAGCCAGCACGTGCTCCCACACCACTTTACAAACGAGAGGGTATGTGTCCCGTCGTGGGTATGTGCTATGTCAAGAAGGCAACAAAGACGAGAGGAATGGGCACTGAACTTAACGACAACGCCGCGCAAGCGTCTGAATCAATGCATTTTACTATCTATGCATAACGCGCAAGTCGAACATGCCATGCTCGTTAAACATAGATCTCTGCAGATATTGTTGGTACGTAAGCGGTAATGTGGTGTTTACCACGAGACACGTAATATAGGGCTGTCCAATGTGGAAGAATTTCCTCATGTGGCACGGCATGAAATTATCTCTAATATTGTTAGCGAAACTTTAGGAACGACAGTGCTACTTTCAATCATGTTGCCCAGTTATCGTGCTTGGCTTTATTATTTAAGCTTTATTATTTAACTAACCTGGGTATGCGTGCACAACTTCGGATTGAAAGAAATATTGGGCATTTGCTACAGGCCACCAGACAGCGATTCATCCTTCTGTGACTCCCTTCATGACGCATTAACGACGATTAAAAACACATATTTGAATTCGAACATCTTTCTGTTCGGTGATTTTAACTATCCACATATAAACTGGGCTTCCCTCTCTGTATCTAGTCATTCACCTTCCAAAGAATCGAAACAATTTCTTGACTTAACACTAGACTTCAACCTGCATCAAACCATCACACACCCCACAAGAGGTACTCACACTCTTGACCTGTTACTGACATCTTGCCCAGACAACATTCACAGTGTAACTCTGCTTCCGGGCCTCAGCGATCACATGTTTCTGCACATTTGCACGTCATTACATTCCAACAGGCGATCACCTACGAAAAAATTAATCACTGACTATAAGCGAGGTAATTTCGATTCCATAAATAAGGAACTTTCATTCTTTTTCACCGACTTCCTAGGTTCTTATCTAACCAACACAGTTCACGAAAACTGGGAAAGTTACAAGTCAACAATGTTGCGACTAAAAAATAAGTACATCCCAACCATTGTCGTCAAATCGGATTCCAACAATATTTGGTTTAACAAAAACTTGAAGCACCTTCTTAGTAGGAAGAAACGGCTTTATCGTTCCGCTAAACTAAGCCAAAAACAAGAAGCATGGGAATGATACCACGCCTGCGCGAGTAAATATTTAAATGAATTGAGTGCTGCGAAAGATAAATTTTTCTCTGTTGACTTGCTATCCATTCTCAAAACAAATCCCACCAAATTCTGGCGTATCTTCTCCCCTAAACATAAATCTAATCGGTTCGATCTTGTAGGACCTGATGGCGAACCAGCTGATACTAATCAATGCGCAAAACTTTTAAATGACTACTTCTCATCTGTGTTTTCGCCTGTCAGCAATTCTACACCCAACGTTTTGCAAACCAATAGTCAAAAAGAAATGCCGGAAATTCAAATTAGTCCCGAAGGAATCTCTAAATTAATCAGTTCACTCAAGCTGTCATCATCTGCAGGATGTGACCAAATAAACAGTAAACTACTTAAAAACACTCTATCATTATCAAGCCAGATACTACACCTAATATTTACGCAATCTTTAGACACCGGAAACATTCCTGACGATTGGAAGATAGCCCAAATTGTTCCCATTTTCAAAACAGGTGATCGCGCATGCCCAGCTAACTATCGTCCAATATCTCTTACTAGCATATCTTCTAAACTTCTAGAGCACATTATATCATCAAGCTTAATGTCTCACCTTGATTCAATAAATTTCTTTTATCCTCATCAACATGGCTTCAGGAAATCATTTTCATGCGAAACCCAGCTGGCAGAGTTCACCCAAGACATCCTTAAGGCCATAGACGATAACCTCCAAATAGATGCACTCTTCTTAGACTTCTCGAAGGCATTTGATCGCGTACCTCACAACCATCTGCTTGCGAAACTTTCGTTCCTGGGAATTCCTGCTAATCTGATATGCTGGCTCGAACATTTTCTAAAAGGACGCTCGCAGTTCACATCCGCCAATAACATCCAGTCACCCTTAACAGATGTAACATCTGGTGTCCCTCAAGGGGCCGGGTTATCACCATTACTCTTCTTAATATACATCAACGACCTGCCCTCTAATATTCAATGCAAATTGCGACTCTTTGCGGACGATTGTGTCATCTATAATGCAATAAGTAACCCAACCGATAACCTCACTTTGCAACTGGACGTTGACGTTATTGCATCATGGTGTGAAAAGTGGCAGATGCCTTTAAATCTTACTAAGTGCAAATCGTTGTCCTTCACTCACAAACACACCTTGACGAATCACACTTACAGCATTTCATCAGTCCCTATAACCGTTGCAAAATCTTACAAATATCTAGGTGTACATCTCACATCAACACTTTCTTGGGTCACCCACATTAGAACCATTTGCTCCGACACTTCACGCACACTTGGCTACCTGAGAAGGAATCTGAAATCTGCATCCCCTAAACATAAAACAACTCGCGTATGAAACATTTGTGCGGCCAAAATTAGAGTATGCATCATCCATCTGGCACCCATGGCAATCGTATCTCACCATCGAATTGGAATCAATTCAAAATCGTGCAGCTCGGTTCATCACTTCATGTTACTCAAGAGAAGCCAGTGTCACCGCCCTCAAGCAGTCCCTCCGTCTCTCAACACTGGAATCACGCCGCGTCGTTTCCCGCCTATGCTTACTTCATACATTTTATCATAACACAAGATCACGGCACGCTCTATTAACCGCCCCACTACGAACGTCCTCCCGGCTTAGTCACGGTAACCCGATAGCACGCATCAGTGGCCACACGTCAGCTTACAACAACTCATTTTTCCCCAACGCAATAGCACTATGGAATTCACTGCCTAACGACATCGCTGCATGCACTGATCACAAAACATTCCGCGAGAAAAGAAAAATTCACCTCACATAAATCTTGATCACTTCTGCGCTCTTTTGTAGCGAGTATTGCTTGACATATCTTTGTTAAATGATGTATCACTTGCTGGAAAACCCTGATATGACTACAACTTCTTTTATGTTTGTTTGTATGTTTGTTCTTTTTATTGTTATGCATGTTCCCATCATCGCCGTTGGAAACCAATATGCCCCCCCTTATGTAATGCCTTCGGGCCTTTAAGGGATCAATAAATGAAATTAATGCGAATGGTGAAAGGACGAAGAATGATTTTCACAGTAGATTAGTTATTGAAACCAGCTCGCAAGGCAGAACAGCTTTCATCAGAATCATGTTTTCGCTTAAGACTTCGACTATAACAAATATATAATGCAGAAAGAGGTCCCAGGGCATAATGTTGAAGGGGGACATTTTGCCAAAGACACACATGCATAAGCAGCACCACATAGCCAAATGAGAAAAAAAAAGATTATGATTCAAGCAGGAAAGTAAACAGTTCTTTACTGAAGGTGCCTAATCAAGGTGATTGCTTAATGTATGTTGGAATGTTGTTCCGTGTAAATAAGGCTATAATGTAAGCAATGAACTTGCCATGATTGGTTCGTATTAGTGTCAAGAAGAAACTTGAATTACAGGCAAACCTAGTCTATTTACTGTTAACAAAAATATGTTGGGAAACTGCACTGCCGAATTATATTTTCTACGGATTTAAATCACATCAACGATAGGTTGAATCTGAACAGTTTCATAATTGATAATATTCGGCAATCACGCAGAATTGGTAAAACATCAGAGTGAAGGGAATAAAAGGCGAGTATTTGTATGAACTGTTTTTTTGAGTAGTGAAGTGGAGTTAAATGGGTTAGACATGTATGGCCCCCTGTGGAAATACAATCATTAATGCGACTGTAATGAATGCCCGGTAAAGCCTCAGCAAGGTTCTCGTAGGAAAATATGGTGGTGCTTTTAGTAACGTTCTAATGGCATAAGCTTCCTTTCGTTTCAAATGAGCAGTGTGTCTAGTAAACTTCAAGTTGGAGTTTAAGATCCGCCTCGCAAGCTGGATGTGCATGATTCGATCCTCAGTGTTCCGGGCACCCACCAGTGATACAATGGGTACAAGCTTTCCTCTGCCTGGTGCTCGGCTTCTTTGGGGTGAAATGCTGAGGAAATGGGTATTTGACCCCACCTTAGGAAGAAGAAAAAAACCTGGTGTCGGTGGCGCTCTTTGGCCACAGACGCCTTTGCGCCATGAAATTCATCATCATCATAAGATTACTACTAGGAATAAGCACTCACAGCTGGATGGAATCTGAGCACTGCTAATGTTGACTACAGGGTTATATAGAGGAGCTGTGTGTTTAAAGTGGAGGGCCATAAAATTAGTCTTTGGTGCAATAATTTTAGAACAGCTAGTGCAGCGTCACTTTAAAATAAAGTTAAGTTTGGATGTTCACGTGGTAGTCACGGATGTAACGTATTTGAGTGTAGCAAAAAATGTAATATCTTCTGCATGAAAAATTGATTAAGAATCAGTAATCCACTTAGGAAGGTCATATATACATATACATATATATATATATATATATATATATATATATATATATATATATATATATATATATATATATATATATATATATATATATATACAGAATGGGATCAGCAATTTAACGCTGAGGAACAGCTGTATCAAATGCCGTGAAATCCGATAGTACTGCAGGAATAAATGTGGCCTGTGTTCTGTATGATAAGTAGCTATTAATAGGGGATTAGGCGGTACCAACAATTCTTATTTCATAGATTTTAGCGGTTAGATTGCTGTGAATGACAGAATCAAATGCTTCGTCAAGATCGATGAAAGCCGCTTTGGCATAGTTCCTTCAGTCAATTGCTTGATTAATTTTGTTAATAAAAGAAAGCAGAGCAAGCTCGGTAGAGTAACCGGCTCGAAAATCGAATCGGTCATCTGATAAGTTATTTATATTGTTGAAATATTTGTCCACTCGTTTGTCAATAAATCTTTAAAATATTTCATTAAGAAAAAGAAAAACTGAGAACGGGCGACAACTATAGATACATGTGGCGTCAGATGTCTTGAAAACCAGAATGACTTAAGATCTATTTAGTCGTCATGGACGTGTGCCAAATCTGAAGATAAGGTTAATGATTGAAGAAAGAGAACAGCAATGCATGGTCCTGTGCGACAAGTTTTGCGTTAGTGGCATGAATGTCTGCTAAACCATCACTAGTGAGTTTTTAGTCGTGAACTACACAGATACCTTAATCAAGGAGAGCTGGTAATAAGCAGAATGACTGAAAAGAGCACCTGAAAGACCGGCCAGGAATAGAGACAGGATGGGATGAACTTGAGGAGTAGAATTGGTTAAGTGCGTTCGCAGTATCAATGGGCGTTTGTAAAGACAGTCCGAATATTTTTGTTTAGTTATAGATGTATGAAAAGTGTTCCAGTTGAAAAAAGTTTTAAAACATGCTCCCTGCTTCGCCAAGTACATTCCAGCAGTAATAATTTGCAAGGGCTTGGAAAAAATTCAAAATAAAGGGCTTCGGGGGCCGAACTTGAGATAATTTCAAATAATGAAAACGCTTCAAAGGATTAGAACGTCATGCATGATATCAACTTTTCATCGGTGCTATAACTTCATTGTCGTCGTGTTGGCCATTGTCTTTGTTTGCATTGAAAATCGCCTGCATTATAGATAACTAAATAGCGAACTATTGGCCTTATCATTTACAAGTTTGTAATTTATATTGGCACAGTTGTCCGAAAGAAACAGCATTATAAAAATAAGTGCATTCACGTAGTTGCGAACTATCTGGAGGGTGGTGGAGAGTCTTCGACTGCAAAAAAAAAGAAATGGTGCAGTGAAATGTCCTTAATAGGATATCCTGGGAAAAAAAGCCTGAACACAGGTAATGGTGCAGGTACTTGAAGATTTTTTATCCTTTTTCTCTCATCAAGCGCCGACTGAATGGGCAAGATGAGTAACATTGAAACCCCCCTTCCAAGCGCCATCTCCTACAAAACCTACCTCAGAAAAACGATAAATTAAAAAGAAAGTCAAAAGGGGCAGCTCCGCTTAACAATGCACAAGAAGAATAGATTAGAGAGAGCTAAAGAGAGGTTTCCACGAAGGGGATTTTTCGCCGAAGAGATGAGGCGTGTCTCTTGTCTGCTGAAAAGAAAAGGGGCAAAGGAAACGGAACAAGGAGACTGTGAAAAGAAGTCGCATAGTAGAACCTTCGCTTTTATCGAGAGAGTGCATTCGCATGTACGCGCTCTATTTCTAGGAAAAAAATCAACGAAGGAATACATCATGGGCATGTAGGGCTGCAATAGGGAACTTTCTTCGACTTCCCCGCGACTAAGTCAGCGTGTCGCCTTTTGTCATTCCCCAGCTGAAAGGAGTCAAAAGACGCCCAACCGGGGCGTGCATTCTTACCTTCATTTTACCGCACTCTTTTCGGCGCACCCTTGAAGTTCGTGGATATTGCGAACGTGTCTTAAGGATAGGAGTGCTGCTCAGGCAAGCATTGTGTTCAGGGCTGCAGTGGAGGCTTGAAGCCCGACCTGACATTTTGGACAGAGCCTGATGGGTTTTAGCGCCACTATATTTTGGAAGAGAATTACGCATATCAAAACTCAATTCACTTTTTGCTTGGCAATGAACGCCGATGAACTTGTACTGCCAATATGTGCACATTATTGTGCTGAAATAGGAATTTCCACCATAGCCATTTATGTACACGGTAAACCCATAGAAAGTACTACTGTTACTGGCTTCCGTGCATTGAAGTTCCCTTGAGCTGAATACGCAGCATGAACTACTTTTACCTATATGATTGGTGGCCAAGCTATAATGCAAAACTGAAAACTGGGTTCATTGCAATAAATATGTGCATAGGCTTAGCAAAATGCAAATCGTGAAAATAATTGCCACAATTACAGAGCGTCATGGTTCACAGCACGCACAAAAACGATCTGAGTTCCAGTTCACACGCATAAGAGTGCCATCGACTGCGTTGCCAATATTTTACCAAAGTGTTGCCGTTGTGCACACTTTGCGTTCCCTTGTTTAAAATTCACTGGCCAAAAGATTGTCCGAGTGCTTCAGACAATCTTTCTTGTTACACCTGCCTGCATCAGGCTGCCAAAGAGAGGAACAGAGTGTTTACTGTGGAAAACGACCAACTAGTTCTTCAGCCTCCTATTTATAAGTTTTAAATGAAGTAAAAATTCTGCGACAGAAGAGTTCCTCCTGGCTCCAGGTTATAGCAAAGAAACCTGTCTACCTTGAACATATGCGTAATAGGGAATAAATACTGGTTGAATGAGCTAAGCGTTTGCCCGAAGGTAGGAGAAGCCATCCGGAAGGAAGACAGTTGCTCGAAAGGTTCTTGGTGTTTGTTGTTCTTGTGAACCTAAGCTTCTGAGCCAAATGTTACGTGGCCATACGCACACTTAAGCGGAAACGTCAGACCGTTAGCAGGGTGCTAGCCTCGAATGTAATTGCGAAATTTTTTTTTAATGTCTCCCGATTCGTCACTGGCGGAGAAATGCAATGCTCCACTGATTTCAATTTCACATTGATTCCTGCAAATGAACACACATTTACTGCGGCCGGCGGGACTCCTGTAGGGCGGCGTCGTTGTGCACGAACAAGCCACCTCTGCACGGATCTCCTCTTCACCCTGCCCGCGAACTCATGACTTGTGAAGCAGCAAATGCTGCTCGTGGTAGCATGCCGCTGCAGTTCCGTTCGTTCGTTTCAAAGCAGACGAAAGTGTAACTTTTCGTTACCTTATTCATCGAACGTAGAATGACTTAAACACGAGACAGATGGCTTAGGTAAAAAAAAGGTGCATGAGAAATTGAAGCATTCAGGTGTTGTCGACCCTTCGACTCTCTGAAATGCAGTGTAAGTGAACAAAGAATTGGAAAAGACATGAAAGGGCGACGGCGGCCAGGCAAGGCCCTCAAAAAAAAAAACAGCAGGCGCCTGCTTTTGCATTCAAATGTCTCGTGCGCACCCTCATTATCATACATCTCGTTCAGCGTGCGCTTAGGATGCGTCCCACTTCATTATGCATTCATGTCGGAGACGTTCCTTTCAATGCGAACGCATAGATTGAGCGGACGCCCAGTCCCAAGTAAAATGAGGTGAAGAGGAGGAAATGTCCATCGGTACTCCGAGGGCAGAGGACCCATTGGAATTTTCTCCATACTTTTAAAAGAACAGATCCTAAATAGATCAAACAGATTCTTGCCAATTGATTACTCAATGCTTGTTGAGACAGTTATTTGAATCAACCTCTCTTAGTCCTATTTTTATGACCACATTCTAACAAAGGACTGAGTCCAGCTTTTCCTGCTCTGCACTTCTTCGTTGCTAAGGCACTGCTACAAAGTTGCCTGTAGCATTCCTTCAACTACTTCTTAAGTGGTGGCGAAAAGAGTAAGACTGCATCGAACTTATACATATCAGCCGTTAACGACTTGCCTCAATTTCATGCACTTTATAACACAGAGCAACAGAATGCGCAGACTACCCTACCGTAATTTGCATGAAAACCTCCTCATCCTCCATGCATACGTATTTTAGAGATTCGCGTAAACAACTGGCGGAATCTTACTCTGCTTAATGAGGTTATGTGAAGGAATAAAACGCATTCGACATCACCACATTTCAACAGTGGGTGATTTGAAAATGCGCATAAAGAGGACTGAAGGAACGGTGGCTTTGTGTGCAAAAAGCTGTTGTATGTAACCAAAGGAAAAAGATGAGGCATGCCGAGTGTTTATCCGGTGAGCGCACGCGTGCGCAGGCAATACTCAAGAGTCGTCGGCGGCGGTGGAGGTGGCCTTGAGCTACTGGCGGCAATGAAGTGTGCTCCCACCTGGGGAATGTTTGGACGCATATCTCTCGTCAGCGGAGAGTTCTCGCCAGAGTTTGCAGCGAAAAATGGAGAACAACGCATCCAGACGCAGCGGCAAGCACCTACGCCGCTCACGCGAGTGACTGCGCAGCTCCAAACAGGCGCGTCAACTACTCAAGTGGCTCCGGGCTCTAGGAAACTCGGTGACATCCAGTGCCGTGTTTATCCACGTCGCCGCTCGTCTCTCGTGTTTAAAGGTCAGGGGAGGAAGGCGCCGGTTGCAAAATGTGGAAAACTTCTCGTTAGATTGCACTGACATTAATTCCACCTTTCACAAGGCTCAAGAAAAACGGCTTACGATACCGGCCCACATACATTTAAATTGCCTTTGCGGCGCAATACCATTGGCAGCCTCCCTTCTACATCTCCCGTCCCTTCATCCACCCAGAACACGCGATCCCGATAAACCTGGTCCTTGTATGCTTTAGGAAGAGCGCTCGCGTATGATATGGGTATATGAGCGGGAAGCATAGTTTGCTTCAGATATTTTACCTGTGGACGGATAACGCATACCTTAAAAAATACAGCTTAGTTTATTCAACGATTTATTGATTGATTGCCTAATTGAATAATTGATTGATTGATCGATTTTTAGTCGATCGGTCGATCGATCTTCCTCTTTCTACGGCTAGGTAATAAAAATAGTCATTATTTTTTGCTAACAGCCTGCTCCCTTTAGTATTCGTGCTGGCTATACATTCAATAGGGTCCGCTGCGGGCTCCATTTGGATAACATACTTTCTAAATCTTCGCCTGGTTAAGTCAAGGGCTGCAAGAGGTTTCGTTTGAGACGTATTCCGTCGGTGGTGACGAAGTATACGCAAGAAAATTCAGACGCGTCATCCATAATGCCTCTCTGCCGTGTCGGCTCTCCATGTCCAAAGCCCGGGGAATTTACAAATCTCTTTCCTCGTGCACACCCCGTGCTTCTCCCGCTGCTTACGCACTCATAATTCAAAAGGGACGTGTTGCCTTCCGAATCAACCTTGGTTGGTTGGACCGCATGATGATAGTGGGCGCACGACCACCGGAAAAATTACGCAGGCCATGTTGTAATCACCTTGACAAGTTTCCAGGCCTTGCTTTGGGGTCTGTATTAAACTCTTGGCGTTTTGATGTGCTAGAGAGCGACTGTATTGTCCTTAGCTCTTCCTGCAATTCGATCGCTGCACCATCTTCAAACGACCTTAGCAAGAAGAGTCAAAATCCTTAGCGGGTCAAAGCCGAACTGGCCTGCTTTGCTTAAACTGAGACTCTAGACTTGTTCAGAGAAAAAAAAGAGCGATAGTGGAGAGTGTTTCATTCTAGGCAAGAGCAGCCGAGTACGGTTTTATTCCCTGTGTAAGGGCATTACTGGGGAAAGACAATGTCCGGGGAGACTGCTACGGCAACTTGAGCCAAAGAGATCTGTGAAGCTCAGAGAAAGCCCTCTTAAATCTTTCAAGTAGAAATTTCAATATTTTAAAGCACAAAGAACAGTGGTCCGCGCCTGTCTCCATCCAATACATCGATTCCCAAATAGTTTGATTCAGATCTAGGCGTTTCCCTCCTCTTATTTATCTACCTATCTATCTAGGCGTATGAGCCATCATGCGCTCACTCTCGTCACAGTGATTATACTTGGTTGTCAATATGTTGAATACCATGCTTGCCTATTGTTACAGTCACCACCCGCATCGAGTGAGTGGCATTTTTACTTTTATAAATCCGTAAGATTTAACCAGGACCTTGAGGAGATAGCATGTGAAATGTAAAATTCATTTCAATTCTTTATTTTCCTTCTTGAGAGAAGGAGACAGGACTAAAAGCCGCGAGAGCGACTTGACTTGGGTCCTGCCCCCTTACAAATTGGAAAACATACAGATACCGCTCTCGTACAAGTGTATAACAGTTAAAAAAACAATAACAAATGAAAAAAACACAAGTTTTACATGTTGAATTAATCATTAAGCATACATCAAGAAATGAAACATATTAGATTTGAATATAGTTGTTAACGAAACAAACACTCTAACTAAAATCACTGAAACAATAGGCGTCTCACGTATGTAAATTTGATAAAAATAACTTAATCTTTGAATGGAATGCAACATTGCTAGAATGCTAGTGGAATGCTATTCAGCCCAAGACGTTGTCGGGATCATGCAACCTGAGTCAGCAATTAATCGATCACACGTCGTACTTTTGAAACAAACCTCAGTCTAACGCTTTGAAGCAGTCTAAAAGATGGGATGCCTAGCGCCGCCATTTTGCTATAGAGGGGCTGCTTTGAAAGCAAGAATGCAGAAAGAAAGCAAGAATATTTACTGTGCGAGTCAAGAATGCAGCAGATTGCTACCTCAGATGGAAAGAGTGAAAAAGTTTTTACAAATTCTTGTATTATTGCGCAATACGTTCATACCTTCAAATTCATTCTGTTCATTGTAAGAGTTCCTATATCCTGCTAACTAAAAGAAGTTTTAAGCTGAATGGTGCGGAATTTGAGCCGCATTCAAGATCAGAATCAGAATCAGGATTGTTATGCAAAATACAACAAAACACACAAACCTACACAAAAGGAAGTTACGTACTCGAATAATGTTCTGCCGACTAAAAAGAAAAATATGAAATTTATGACCACATCCTGTGTCACCTTACAGCTCGATTTAAGCTGTATGTTACACTTGCTATCAGTACTGTTACCATTTGTTTACACGTCTTTTCTTGTTCATCGTATCTCTGCGCGGCAGACAAGGAAATGGAAAGAAGTTCTCGTTACGGCATATATGACGGAAGCAAAGAGCACCGAAACCAAGGAGCACAGGAGACGCTTTTCTTTTCTTTTTCGTTTTTGGTGTTCATTAACTGGAGATTTGTAGTGAAATCACTTTGTGCCTTAAATATCATTGATAAGAAAGCAGAAGAAAAAAACAACCGCATGCCGCTGGTGGACTCCGAACCCAAGACCAGCTAATTTCGCGTACGGTGCTCTACCAACTGAGCTATGGCGACGGCGGTCCAATCTTCTGTCTTGGGGGTATTTATATGTTGTGTAACCGAATCATGAGGGTGATCACCAGGGCATGTGGTTTTTTCTGCTTTCTTAACCATTACCTTTAAGCGATAAAATAATTACGCTATTGATCGCCAATTAACCAACAACACGAATTAAAAAAACAACAAAGATATCACCTATGCTCCTTGGTGTCGGTGACTGTTGACTTCCATCATGTATGCCGTAACGAGCAGCTCTTCCTATTGCGTTGTCTGCTGAATAGTTTAACGAGGCCCTCGAATCTGGCAGTCTTGATGCTATAGGAAGCATAAGAGGGTTCTCGCACAGCTTCCGCCCTCACCGTTCGATCACGTCCCTACGTGGCACTCGCGGTAATACAGGGTACGCTACGTCCCTCACTGTTGACTATGGTGGCGCTGGTGAACACTCTCAACATGAGGTTACACTACACATCAATACTCCCGAAAGCAGAAGATTGCACAACCGTCGCCGTAGCTTACTTGGTAGAGCATCATGCAGGCAGTAAATTCGAAGGTCGCAGGTTCGGATCCCGCCGGTGGCTTGTGGTTTTTCCTTCTGCTTTGTCATCAATCATCTTTAGGCGATAAAATTATAGCGCTATCAATCTCAAATAATGAACACACCTAATGAAAAAAAAAAGAAAAATCCCCTATACTCCTCGGTGCCCATCACTGTCTGCTTCTGTCATGTAGTTCGGTGAGATTTCTTCTTTTTCTCTTTGAGGTCGTCTTAGCAGACTGGCTGGACAAGTGATTTTATTCTGTCTTGCCACGTTGTTCAACTTCTTCCCTCGTAATTGCTTTGTTTTCTGGCCTTTTACACTTATATATGTGTCTGGGATTCGTGAAATAAAACTCGCCAGGTTATAGTCAGCACTTGTGTTAAGAAGTACTTGTAGCTGGGCTTGGTGATGCGTATTCGTGAAAGAGATGAGAGCGCAAAATGGCAACACGTACGAGGAAGTGGAACGGGACGAGCTCTATCTTGTTCCTTTACTCGTCTGTGTTGCCATTTTGCGCTCTCATGTCTCACTAACACTTGTGTTGTATGAACCAGAAAGATGGATGTTGTTTCTCGGAAATGGCGGCGTAGCCTGTTGAAATCGAAAGCTGCGACTTTGTCGTGCTGCTGCTGAAAAAGAGACGCTACTTGCAATAGACCTCCAAGCATTCATTGTAATCTGTCCACAACAAAAACATCCAGGAAGGATCGCACACAAACCTATGGGCGTTTCTCTTGGCGTCCCCTCGTGGCTGCATAGATTAAAAAAACCAAGCAAATCAACGAAGGAATGAAACGTTAGCGGTGGTCCTTTGTTCGCAAGACAAAGTTTATCTATTCCTCCAGGTCCGTCGACAGCGACCAGGATGCTTTTAATATTCATAAGCCTCCGACGCGTGCGCCTTGATACAATTCGCTAAAGGTGCGACAAGTGACACCCGGTTAGCGGACGGAAGACAATGCCGCTGAAGGGAAGAGAGGGAGCACGAAACAATGACAGAGGAACCGGGGGCCATCGGCTTAATGAAAAGGAGCAGCCGTCATTCACTGTCTCCACCCTCTGAGTAGTAGAATTTGTGAATTGGGTTCAGGTGTTGGGTATATGAGGATTAATATTTAGTGTGGTGCTTAAAGTGATGCCTCTTCAGGTCGTTTTAGGAGGATTGTTTCTGGATCTCATTTCTGGAAAGGAATCTTGAGTTTAGGGGATGTGGCATCCGAAATGTGGCGAACCCGGAGCTGCACACGAGCCGTTTATTATGGACCGCACACTGTGAAATTTTTAACTCGTTAGAGGTCTTGCAATACCTTAGAACTATACCCTGATGCGTCCACCTTTAAACAGCGGACGTTAGCTCAAGAAACTAATAATAAAAGTACTCGGCCTTTTCTAATCTAAAGTAGTCGCCAGTTCGTAAAGGTGATCAATTCGGACTCGCCCGTTCGTCTGCTAGCTGTCTTGGCTAGTTCGTTTGGAAACGCGGCTACTCTTCAATGGTGGTGGTCGAGGGTTCGAGCTACAGATATAAACAAACTTTACTTCAGCCGAAAAGATTCTGTGTAGGCAACACAGCTTTCTGTGGCAGTCATATGGTTGCGCTTGAGCAGGTGGTAATGATTAAGTACTCCCTTATTTGAAAGCGCCCTTAAGCCTAAGCCATGTCTAGCAGCTATATGGAACTTGCGAGAAGTCAAAATCAAAAGCCTGTGTATTTTTCAGCGCAAAACCAACGTTATAGTAAACGCTGATTCAAAACGGGCTGCCATTTATGTATTGCTGCGTAGAAATATTTAAAGCACTTGCAAAAACAATTTATTTCACCAATAACACCATAATGAGCGCCTAAACAACGCCACGAAGGGAGAAGGACGAGGATGTTTAAAATAATCGCTGATTTGTAATAATCGCACGTAAGAAACTCAGGCTAATATGCGCCAACAACAGATATTGTAATTTACTTGCATAAACCTTGATTTCGAGTCTTTTTGCTGTTGTCGTGATCGCAGAATTCAAGTTACTGATATTAAATTGTTGTACCCTTCTTTCGCCTTAGTCTCACCTTGTTTCCTCGAAAGCGGAATTAAGTACAAAATGAGCATCTGGGTAATGGTATGTGCCAGGTTTGCTGCAGAAGATGCCACTTGAGGCAAGGTCGAAGTATGCCTAAAGATTTGTAGTGATTCGTGTCGCGAATTGCTGCGTGGCACGACATCGACAATGCACCACAAATACGAAAACGTTTTGCGCATATAGAACATCTTTTAAGGACAAATCAGTAACGCAAGTTTGAGACAGGAAAGGCTTTGCACTAACACAAAGACGTCGGGTTCACTGGCATCTAGCTTCTGCAAAAAGGGAAGTTAATCCTCCACTCACTTTTTCATGCCTCTTCATGACTGCGCTTCATAAAAAATAAGAAATATATGAATGCACTAAGTAGAGAACCTTAAAAGGAACGACTGATCTGATCTCTTTTTGCAACAAGGAAGTAAAGCATACGTAGCCGCACAGGCTTGGGATTAGTGCTATTCAGGGTCTAAGAGCTTCCCTCTAAGCGGCTGCAGCAACCGATCTCATAGCGATAGGGAGCAACGGCCACCGACTATGGCAGCCTCTCATTTGAAAAGGCGGATTCTATGAGGAAGCAATCAGCTCGGAAGTCTTTCATGGCCAGCACGCTCACTGAAAGACTTCTTTCATCAAGCGCTGAAGATGAGGATAGGTGTGCATCAGGCTTTCGCTGTTCAGTTGCTCAATTTTTCCCACTGTAGTTTCGATATTATGATTGCTTGCCAAAATTGGCTCTTCATTGCTATGGTCACGCTCTAGCTTACTTTTTTTCTCTTTCTTGTATAAGAAACACTCGGCGGAGGTAAACGAACTAAAAGGCACGTTGCCTTTGTGCTTGGTTTTCCACGCTGACGGAAAAATGAGCGTTCGATTAATGAATAGATGGACAGAAACGACAGCTGCCAGGGGCTGGTCATGACAGCAGATAAGAGAGCGGCCATACAAGTAGAGCTATTTGCTACAAAAGCCTCGGAACAAACCAAAATATGATGATGATGTTCAAGAATTTTTATGGTGCAGGGGCAGCTTTGGCCGAAAAGCGCCGTGGCACAAGGTAGTTTTCATTTCACAAGGTGGGGTCAAAGACCCAATTCCTAAGCATTTTATCCTAAGAAGCCGTGCACCAGGCAGGGGAAAGCTTGTACCCATTGCATCACAGCTAGATACCCGGCGGCACTGGGGATCGAACCCCGCACCTCCCGCATGCGAGGCAGATGCGCAAAACACTAGGCCACCGCTGCGGTGGCCTATATATAGAATATCACACGGGAAGCTGCAACCTAGCTTAATAACAGGTTCAATAGCAAAGTAGTCTGAACGAACAGAGACGAAAGTCTCTACACATTACACCGGTAATGCGTATTTATTGTAATTTTTGATTCTGGACCCTGGACTACAAGTTCCCTCTTCACTCATAATTACTTCCTGTATCTATTTGTCCCTTCTTTGGAGAGCAGCTTTCAGCATTTTTTTGTTTTATCGACTAGGGTTTTTTAGTCTACCCTTTATTTGTAAACAATCGTGTTTGCTTGGGTCCTCTAAAATAGGTTCTAGTTAGCTCCTTACTGGTCTATCCCATCAGTTCTAAACGAGCTCTATTCTTATTTTAATGTTTTAGCGTTGGAAGCTTCTGTGCATGCGCAAATAACAGCCGCTTTCACAAGTGACACGTGACATGCTGCGAACCGGTGGCGTCATTACATCCTGCTGGTTTTGTCAGGTGTAAGTTAAAAGAATGGTTACTCGCTAGTGGTTTTTTGGGAAGAGCAGTCTGGGTGTCACAAGCCCCACTGGTGGTGTACGTGCTTGAAACGGCCGCCAGCGGGCCATTGTGCATCGCTTAAAGGTAAGCTGAAGTGTTTTTTTTTTTTAGAATCTGAGGTAGTTCAACAAATCGAATGTATGAATCTCCCAACTGAAGACCGCCAAGTAGTTCTGCACTACTATATAAAATGGGGACGCAATCTCCGGTTGAAACACCGAAGATTTTTATGCTTTTCCTCACTGCGCCAGAGATATGCGCGAAAACTAGCGGTGACTTAATAATAATAATAATAATAATAATAATAACAATTGATTTTTGGTGAAGGGAAATGGCGCAGTATCTGTCTCATATATCGTTGAACACCTGAACCACGCCGTAAGCGAAGAGATAAAGGAGGGAGTGAAAGAAGAAAGGAAGAAAGAGGTGCCGTAGAGGAGGGCTCCGGAATAATTTCGACCACCTGGGTATCTTTAACGTGCACTGACACAGCACAGCACACGGGCGCCTTAACGTTTTGCCTCCATAAAAACGCAGCCGCCGCAGTCGGGTTCGAACCCGGGAACGTCATTTTTGCCGCAATTTCAAATTTTACCTGCCTCCCAAGAGGTGATGCCGTGCCCCGTCCGACGCCGCCAGACAACGCTTGTTGTTGTTGTGGTTGCTGCCTGAAAAGCGATGGCACCTACCCACTGTGGGGGATTGGCCAGGATTTCGTGCAGACCCGAACAGGAGAAAAAGACAACGCTTCATGGGCTTTACCTTCGGTGGCTTTTATTTTCTTCCTTCAAGCAACCGTTTCTTCACTGCAAACAAAGCGCTACCATGCATGACGTAATCACTGCCGACCCTTACCGGAGCTGTTCACTGTGAAGAAGCCTGAACGGCTCCGCGGCTTCATTCGGCTTTTACGTCACCATTTCAAATACTAGCACAAAACGACTTCGCATTCTTTACCTGCAAGTTTTACACATTCGACCACTTTATACAAATGGAATTCTAAAAACTTCACAGTTACCCTTTAACCACTGCACCACTGCGCCAGGAGGGGTATGAGGGCTCCCAGCCAACTATGAATGTACAGTAGAGAATGACCAATTCCGCTTTCATGGCATTAACCCATTACGCTATCGCGTCGCACCCTTAAGGCGGAGTTGCAACAGAATCAGCAGCAGCAGCAAAGGGTAAAGCATTCAATCAATCCAGCGAGGATCGCCTAAAAGTTTTTTTTATTCTATTCAAACCATGCGCATGCAGTGGACTCTGTGTCAGCTGCAACAGTGATCCTGCAATCAGAAATTTTAGCTTGTGCTCCTCAGTTCGAAGATCCTCTGCTTTGCCCTCCTCGCCACTATCTTGTATTTGGGCTGCGTGTACAGGGAGATTTTTGTTTACCGCTTGCAGATTTCTACTTTAAAAACTGTGAGAGATACGTCGGTGCGGTCTGTGCAGTTGGATTGCACAGCAAGCTGGCCATTATGTACATGTTAGAGCTCAAGAATTATACGAATATTTCCTTTAAAACACTAATAAACATTTTATTTTGTATTTAGATGGGAAGAAAATATTGCGGTATTGAAACACGTCAACTTCGAAGGTTCGCCAAGTTTTAAAATTTTCAGTATCATCAATGTGCTTTGAAATATCCAAAGTCCATATTGCATATTTCAGAGCTCACTGAGCTGGTGTCCCGGGCTGCATAGTTAGAAACTGGTGTCGTTACACGCGGTACCTTCGCCAAATTATGTTGTCTGTTTGTCTGTAATAAACATTCAAACGGCGTCTGTAAATGCTGCATTTCAAATGCAATGAATGCGATCAAAAAGGCGTATTTTTGAGACGTTATATATTCAGCCGCATTAAGACAGTTTGAAATTCAAGCTGAGAACTTCTATTGAGAGCCTTAAATTTCTCACTGTAACCTTGATCCTTAAAATTAAACACAAAAAATTTGATAAGATTTCTTCAGTCTGTTAAATGTCAATTATTCAGCTCTAACGCGTACATAATGCCCGTCCATCGGTGCACTCTCGCTGCACAGACCACAACGAAGTATATCTCACAGATTTTAAAAAGAATCTGCAAATGTTAAGAAAGTTCACCCGGTATAAAGCTAACAAATCTGTCAGAAAAAACCGTGACAAAAAGCTAACAATATCCGCAGAGCTGATCTTGCAAAGAAAAAAATGAGCCAAGTGTTTGTCTACGTTCACAAAGCAGCGCATTTCTGTTTTTATTTTCGTTTTTTGTGCGAAGATGAAGCTGCATATGTTTACTTTATTAACGAAAAGGCAATTCTGTAGAAGTTGTAATTATGGGACTGAAATACGTCTTCCAGAGCCGTTCTCGTTAACAACTGCTTTCTTAAGTGTAATAACAGCGCCGCAGCGCCATCATAATGGACATTAAATAATACATCAGAGGCTAGAGAGACACTGCGCTCGCATCTTCATACCGATGCCGCCCAGTCAACGCACTGCAAGAGTTCGATTGGAATCGACACTAACCTAGAGACAGGATCCGGCGGGTTGGCTTCATAGTTTCTTTTTTAATACGCTTGCGCAGGAATGACCCCAGGAAGATTTTGATATCACTCAAAGAATTCAGCTCTTGGCCATGACCTGCAGCTCCTTCTCGAGTCCGCTATCTGCCACTATTTGAAGAATGGATGTTGTGCACTCGTGGCTCCGTTTTTCAGTTAAGAACCAATCATGCGTACAACTGACAGCTCAACCTGCAACGTCTTCTTTTAAGGCAAAAATGCCGCATTTTCTCTAAAAAACGGCATCTAATTTTTTTTTCCAGTTCAAAGCCAGACAATCACCTGTTTCAAGCGAGGTGATTTCCATATCCGGCCCCATGCGAGCATTATCACTGAATGCTTCTCGTCCCGTGCTGCGCCTTTGATGTTGTGCTTGCCCCAGCCATTTAGATCCAAGTACCCGGTGGACCATCGAAGTATTTTTTTTTAGCTGCCTTCTATTTTCGGTGCCTACCATATTTCCCCATCCTACACACGGTATCCGGGAGCGGCACAAAGTTAGGTTGGCGGATGAGATTAAAAAGTTTGCGGGGATGGGGGGGGGGGGGGGGCGCACCTAGACAGGGTTAATTGGAGAGATATGAGAGAAGCATTTGTGCTGCAGTGGGCGTAGTCAGGTTAATGATGACGACGATGACGCCGTACCAGATCGCGGTAAACTTTTCTCGGTGCAGTATTCTGCATGACTTCCCAAGACTCTTTTGTAAGGCTGTACGAATGGTACTTTTTCCAAACCGAATCAAATTCGAATAGTGTATCTGAAAACAAAATCGAATACGTATCGAATAGGAAGAGAACCAAACGGATACGACTCAAATATTTCTACAAATCTTCGCAACTTGTCCTAATATTCGTATAAAACGAGCAATCGTTCTCACAACGAAGCGCCAGCGGCGGTGCGGTGGTACGGTGCTATAACTTACGGAGTTAAAGATACAGGCGTTAACATAACGCAACTGTATATCTCCACGAAAATGTGAATGGCCTGGAAATCTCATCGCTAGTTCCACTGCCTGAAAGGAGCGCCTCGTATCGCCTAGTTTTGTTACAACCGAAGACTCTCTCGAGGCAGCTTCCTGTTGTGGGCAGTACGCACTGTCTGTATGCACGAAATCTTGTCCGGAAGGTAGCTATAGTTGTCGATATATGCACGCTTTAAAGTAAAGCACATAGATTGGTTTTCTGAATGCCTAGATTATTCCACCCTTCGCTTAGAGAAGTGTAACCTGTCACAAATGAACAAGCATGCGCTGCTCATAACAGGCCCCTTGTATAATGTAGCCTTTCATTTAGTGCTACACTGTTACTGCGTTATCGCTCACAAATTTAAGTCCACCTTTCATTTTCATACATGACATTGCCGTGCAGCATTGTTTGTTTTAATTGTTTTTGTTGTTGCTAACATTTTGTTTATTGCTAATATTTGTTTGTTTTTATTTGTTTTGCTAATATTCTTTGTTTAAACGCGAGTTTCAAACTCCATTTTGCGTGAAGTGACCAGAGCGCTCTAGAAAATTCAGAATCACACGCTGTTGTTTCCAATACGTTTTGAGATTATTATCGCTGATCCATGTGTTTTTTATTTTTTGCTGAAAGCTCAAGGCTGCCTTTTAAACGAGTGGGACTGAGAGTAACTGGCAGTCTGATGCTCGGCGTTGCCCAGTGAAGTTGCTCCTAACACCGCCGCTGAGTTGTTCATCTGTTTGTGGAGTCAAGTCAGCCATGTAACCATCTTGTGATCTACCTCTTAGGCGTAGGTCTTCAATAATTCGTGCACGTTGGCTTCCGCACTTTTCTCTCTGCCACGTGATGACATCATTAAAAATGCACTGGACAGGGCACCAGACACATTGGTAAGGCTACACACTTGGAATTTCAAGTTTTGTATCAGAGGGAAAAAAAATATTCTGAAGACAATAAGCACGCATAACAGATATAGAAAAGAACAGAATTTTTAATTTGATTAATGTATATCTTCTCATTTCCGCCTCCCTACTGTAACGCCCAATTACTTCTGCTCAAACTTTGATCCCAGCACAGCGAGAATAGTGCCGTAATCACGGTAATAATGGCGAGAGCTTCCGAAGGGCCCCAAAAGCGCGTTTAAGGCCCAAACGTTGTGAGTCTAAATGCTCAAGGGTGACGCACGTCCTACTATCAAAACGAGCTCGATACGAAGATTTCATGTCTTCCTCTATGTGGTATAGTGTGGTATGGTATGGTATGGTATGGCACAGTACGGTACGGTACGATACGGTACGGTATGATATGGTATGGTATGGAATAGAATAGAATGGTGTGGATGGTTGGTATGGTATGGTGGTGTGCTGTGCTGTGGTAGCTAGATATGACATGGTGTGGTATGGTATGATATGGTATGGTATAGTGTGGTATAGTGTGGAATGGTTTGGTATGGTATAGCATGATATGGTATGATGTGGTAAGGCACGGCATGGTACTACCATACAATAACAAAAAATACAATTCCTTTAAGATTGGTTGCGATTTGATTGCACAACACAGACCGAAGCAGTCGAACTCCAAAGGCACTGGGCCACCTCAGCGGATACCTCTCCCTGTCTACCTTGCAGGATTTTACAAAAGCTGTACTTAAAACATCTGAGGTATGCTGCTTTCTGTTAAAGTGTTCCTTCATTTCAATACATGACAGTAGCGGTCGAGATGTCACCACGATTTTGCAGAAGTATTGAATAACATAATTTCTTTGTTTTCAGTAAGCTACCGCAATATATTTTCAACATATTTCATCACGATGTTCCGCTTGTTTTACGGCATGTTCTCTTTATTATCGAAGAATAATCCACGCAAATGCGGCAGGATCTAATTTTTAAAACTTTAGACTAAGGCGAAGGGAACGCTCCTAATGTAAAAAAGTTTTCCTCGCCTTTCATTCCTGCATACGACCCGAATTGTTAAGCCTATCGGAACGTACTTCTTAGGAGTTCGTAGTGATCCTAATCAGAATTTGGCGGTGATAATTTGAAACCATATATGGTGCTTTAGATGGGAATTTTTACTGAGATGCATGAAAAACTTGCTCAGTTTTTGTACATCCCAGCCACGCTCACATGGGCCTTAAGAGAGTATATTTACAGTGACTAACATACTCTTAGCTTTCGGGTTCGCTTCGAGGGACTTCGAGGAAGGTGATAAAGAAATTCTATAAGAGATTGGAGCGCCTCGCACTTAAAGAGTCTATACCTTCTTAAAGGTCAGGCTTGAGTACTTTACTGAAAGACGAGAAAAACAGGGACAAAGTTATTTCTAAGTGCCTATTCATCGAAACATGAGGCAGTGTCTCCGTGGGCCAGCAAATTTTCTCTTCTTTACACTGCTCACTTCAATTCAGTGAACACGCGGCTTCGCACTTTACGTAACAAAGGGAGGATCTGGTATTCAGAAGGTGTTGGCTGCTTTTGTTGGGGAAATCTGCTCGTCCCCAAGAAGGTATATTCTAAGGGTTTGTGAAAGCCCTATCGTTACTCAAGGCACGAAATGACGAGCTGCTTAAGTTAAGCATATCCTGCCTGTGGCTCTGCGACGCACGTCTTTGAGTGGTAAAGTATCTTTTTTTTTCCCTTCTTTCAGCTGTCGTTTCAGAGAGGTAGTCAACCGTTCCCTGATTCGATGAACCTTTTGTACTTACCAGCTTTTGCTTTTCTCCAACCCTCTTTGGTAACGAAGAAAGAAGAAAGAGCGAAAGAAGAAAGTGCAAGGCATGAAGGTTACAAAGAAAGTATAGAACGAATAGAACTACAGACTAAAGGAAAGGAAGGAATGAAGTCAGGAAGTGCGAAAGCTTGCTACGGAGTTGTGGCGAATGGAGCAAGCTATCCTCTAAGAAAGCTGTGCAGTGCTTAAAATAAATTCGTGGCTGGCAATGGGAGCGGTAACCGCCCCAGAATTTTCATGTTCTTCACTTGGCGAGGATTAAGCAAGACGGCCTAACACCCGTCATGGCCGTTAGCTCTAATCACTCAGCTCAAAACACATACGAAGTGCAGTGTATGTTCTATATCCTCATCACGGCCACAGCGGTACTACCCAGAAAGGAGTAGTGGCTTGAGAAAGCCACGTCGAGCAGGAAAAAGCTGCCTAGAGATGCTTGACACTGACTAAAACACCATTTAATTCAGTCGCGTTTGAGAAAAGCGTTTTATTGGGGCTTTTTATACACTGCGTTAGGCGCTTTGGTAGTTTGGCAGGCCATTTGGTGTGGATGCGCCACGAAACGTAGAGAGCGACAGGAGACACTGAGTGAAGGAATAAGGACATGAGAGTATATATAGCGCTTTTTCAAGCATATTTGACGCCTGTGTTAGTGAGACGTGCGGTGTTTCGAGTCTTACAAAGCAGAGCATTTTTATGACGTCAGCATCACATGTCATGAGACTCGTGGCTCCTGGATCACGATGCGTCTTGACTCAGTGGTTCGGTACTGTGGCATTGGCAGCATATTCGTTGTTGCGAATGAAGGAAGGATAGGCCTGTCCGCTGACTCGAGCTGAACCACAATTGCTGCCACGTGCAGACAGGGAAGAGTTTATAGAGATGTGCGGGAAAAGATTGAAAGAAGAGACGCGTGTCTCAACATTCGCGTCCGCCGAAGCGGCGACGCCGGCTGTAACAACAGATACCGCAGTGGCAGAGTGCCTTTGCCCCAGTTTGCGAGCGCCCCCTATACCCCAGCCCGAAGGGCAGGGCCAAGCCAGCCCACCCCGTGTTTACGTTAACTCGACCGCGCTCGAGCCGAGTCCGTATTTTTTGAACGAAAGTGCAAGAACATCGAGCACGAGAGTAGAGGACGAGTCGCACCTTTCCTTCGCAAAGCTCGCTTTTCCTTTTGAATAGGTGACTCGGCTCACACATTGTTCAATTGATGTAAACGCTGCCGCTCGGCTACTGAGCCGCCGTATTTGAGTTCCAACCCGGCCGCGGCGGTCGCATTTCAATGGGGGCGGCATGCTAGAGGCCCGTGTACTGTGCAATGCCTGTGTGCGTTAAAGAACCCGGCTGCCCGATATTATCCGGAGCCCTCCTCTATGGCATCCCTCGGGGCATGAGTAGCTTTGGGAAATTAACCCCATAAAAACATACCAATAACATACATAAGAATATACCGTGTCTCCTTTTCTTCGTTCAGTACTAACTTACTCCATTTCCTCATGGCGCGGTTGTAGTGTCCACCAAGTAGTGAGAATGCTACTGTGTCTTTCATTTCCTTACAACCAATCTTTTGTAAACGCTGGAATAGAAGATGGGTCGCCCGAAGCAGTGCTTTAAAGAACTTGGCAAAGGTCATCTTTAACGCGAGCGTCACCTTAAAGCTCCAGGATCGCAGGTCCATGAAGCTCAGCATTCTCAGCTATTTTCGCATGCTGCGATGCCGAAAGGCTGAGACAATGTAGTCGGGATAAAGAAATGCACGTCTTGCAGACGTGCATTTCCAACGCGCCTCCCGGCGCAATCGACAGGCGAACCATCATGTCCCATCTTAGCTCCTTTAGTAAGCTTTAGACTCATGAATACGCTGTTAATTTCAGAAATAGCTGTAGACTTAAGGTCCTGATTTTTCATTAACATCACAAGGAAGCCGGTCTGAGGAGACAGCTAAAGCTAAAAGTCGCAGAATATTTTATGGTACTATAGTAACATTTGAAGTGTGTCTGGTTAAGTTAATTTACTTCTTGTGTTTGCTCTTCTTTTGGCTGGCTGTGGGTGCCTTGTTTGAAAAACGAAGCTAGCCGGGCAAATGACGCTGCCCGTATAGGAGGAAAAAAACGGTTGTTTTTTGTGCTTTAGCGGCTCCGAATTTCTTGTTCGGAAGTATTAGGTCTGCGGTTCTCTATTTCAAAACAACAAATCCAGAAAGGGCTGCGCTACTTTGTTTTTCTGGGCCTTTAGTGATGCTCACCATTTTTATTACAATAGCTCTTACTGCACTGTTTCTAGGCTCAATTTTTTTTTGTAGGCCGACAATCTCTCACTGCGATGAGATGATCAGTTACAATGAGGGTAATATATATATATATATATATATATATATATATATAAATATATATATATATATATATATATATATATATATATATAGATTAAATTCATGTTGTTGAAGTAAAAGGGGTTATCTTTTTCTACGAATTGTGAAACAAGGAAATCTGAACATCTTAAAGTCGTTACACTATTACTTTGGTTGCATTAGCCGTTTTCAACACATCAGGCCTATAATTATTTCTTCAAGAAAATATCTCTCTCCAAGAGCTCCCGCGAAGCCCTCTCTCAAAAACAACACTTGGAGTGGACGCTAGAGTTTGTGTTACCGCGTTTTCATTTTCAACATCGGCGTAAGGTGCAATTCAAGACGCGATTAGCAAACCAGCGCTTACCTAATATTCCTAAGTGATTCTGCCCGCCAACCCTTTTTCACTGGAAAGCCAGCTCACGACTGTGCAGCTCAGCCGTAACTGCAGAGCAGAAAGTGGTCGGCCTATCATTATCCACGCTTAGGCAAGAGCAATTTCCAGAAACTCGCCCGCTTTTTATCGAGCTCGTTTTTGAAGAAAAAAATAACAATAAATTCATCCGCTACAGCTGAGGACATTATTAATTTTCTCCCCTTTCTTCATGACGTTTCGTCGAAAGCCTCCAGCTTGCAATCTTTTTCTATTGCAAGTAAACGGACATTTTGTCCTTCGTTGCTGCGTCATTTTTCGTTCCCGTCCCTCCATTTATTCGGAGAATATGACCCGGTTTCCCGCAAGCATCGACCCGGCGCTTTTCTTTTTTCTTCCTGTACAGTTAAATAGGGTTCGCTATCTGGTTGTTGGTCTGGAGAACGCGGCGAGCGCAGTGTGCCAGAACGCAGATCTCCTTCGGATTCTCCATAGGCGTACCATAAAGCGTGGCCTCGATCAATGAATTTCTTATGCGCTACTTGCCTAAACTTCATTAGCCAGGGCGGCGTCGCCAAACGCATTTATCTCTTCCTACCCAACCACTGCCCTCTATACAACTCTCCTTTTACAGGGACACCAGAGGCGTTGCGATATATAAGAGGCAAAACGAACTAACGTACCAGAAAGAGAAAAGAGAAAAAGAGGTGCTTTAAAGCACTTCTATTTCACAAATAAAACGAATATTTATATACCTACGAATATCATTTAAAAAATGGACTCACAATAAGAGAGAACAAAAACCGGTAACATGCCTGAGTGATAAAGTTTTCACAAATAATTAATCTCTTTTTATGACAGTGAAACTGAAGGCTGGCGAACACATCTGGAGCACCAGGCCAGGTAAAATTCTGCTATTTTCCACATTTACCGCACGTTCCCGGAAGAACACTCGGGAAGGACGGGCAGAGTCTTCATATGTATACTGTATGTTTGTTTTTTTACCATGAATAGCAGGTTACCAATTTCCCTCAAGAGAAAAGTTTACAACCGCTGTATCTCACCGGTACTCACCTACGGGGCAGAAACGTTCAGCACAAGAAGGGTTCAGCTCAAGTTAAGGACAACGCAGCGAGCCATGGAAAGAAAAATGATAGGTGTAACGTTAAGAGACCGGAAGCGGGCGGAGTGTGAGGGAACAAACGCGGGTTAATGACATCCTAATCGAAATCAAGAGGAAGACTTGGGTTTGGGCAGGGCATGTAATGCGAACGGAATATAACCGCTGGTCCTTAAGGGTGACGGAGTGGATACCGTGAGAAGGCAAGCGTAGCAGTGGACGACAGAAAGTTAGGTGGGTGGATGAGATTGGGAATTTTGCAGGTATAACGTGGGCGCAGCTGGCAAAAGATAGGGTTAATTGGAGAGACATGGCAGAGGCATTTGCCCTGCAGTGGGTGTAGTCAGGCTGGTGATGATGATGATGATGATGAATCCTCTTTTGAAGTAATGGCTGGCTTCGCCAATGTTCTCATACACAAAATCCCAGAGGCCGGTCCTTATTATCGGGCTAATACTATTGTCCCATCAAATGATATCTTTCTATGGAATGACACATTATAAACTGCTAAAATGCATAGACTGTGGGACAGACAAGAACGCACAACGGCCTCTGGGAAAAGGACCTAGACCTTTGTCAGACATGATTGACCGATAAAATTTCGCATCACAAACGCATGCCAGTGTGCAGTACACTACCATTCCTTTCAGCTCTGCCAACAAGAGCCCACGAAAGTAAAGCGTCGAAGAGGTCAGACCGTTACCATTGCACACGAGAGCATGTAACAGGTTTTGTCAAGGCTTACAAAACAAAGCCCCATGGTTCGGCCTGCCTGGCCACCACCGACAAAGTAACGTTCATTGCACGCGGTCAGGACACAAATATTTGTTGATGATCACTAATAAGTCTTGGTTGTATAAGAAAACGTCAGCGGTGCATGAAAAAACGGTAGTCCATTCATAAGGAATCACCGTTTCCTGCAAAAGCCGCATGGCTTTTTTCCCTGCAGTATTTATCTCTCGCTCTGTGTCATGAAATCAAAGAACATATATTCAGACACAATACTCGTCCTATCTGTTGTGTTAGCATTAGTTATCTGCTGCAGACTGTCGCATGTGTTGAAAGAAAAGCGCATAATAAAATATAAGGCAAAAAGCAACCTAGAAACGCATCTGACCTGGTCACTATTGAATTCACGTGTTCCGTATTTCAACAGGGCGGCACACAAAAAATCGATTGAAAGTGCAATAAAAGCAGCGTAAAAATTATCACGAAGCACCAGATTACTCCCTGACGACAGATTTCTTCGAGAGAGGCAAATAAGAGTTCTGCGTTCCGCCATTTCGACACATTTTTGCGACAGCGGTTTTGTGCGGGTGAAAACGTCTTCCTGGAAGCACGTTCACTGACTGTGCTAAGACGCTTGCAAAACTAAAACACTGAAGTAAGGAGTTCCATTCAAATTTGGTTGTTCCTAACAAAAAGCTGCTTACTCAATGGCTGCACCAAGCAGGCGTACCAAGGCATAACTTTGCTGACCAAGAAAGACAGGCTTCCTGCTTCAAAGAACGCATAAGCAAAGAATGTCCAAAGGAGAATGAGAAGCACACGCCATTGTCTGATTGCTGCGCCCACATGCCGACAAAGGCTTAAGCGTCCAGAACGGGACATTGGGAGAGAAATTACTTTTTCCTGCTGAGTCGGACAAACGCACCCGCTTCTCTTCCCGTTCTGTTCCCGGGCTCGCATTCCCCTTTAAGTGCCTGATATTTCGTTCCGCTTGAATAAGAGAAGAATGTTGGAATGGCGCATTTTCCTCATAAATGACGCATTTCAGACGGCTATCTTAGTTTGAGAGGTGCGCGTACACGAAGAGCTATAGGACCTCTGAGGAATCTTTTACTGCATACCAAATGCCCTTCGCGCTGAACCAGGCGCAGGCATGCAATGGGGAAGCATAGAAAACGTGAGGGTCAAGTTAAAAGAAGACATTCTTATGATTTTGACGTAGTTAAAACGAGTATACGTGCGAACGCATGT
This sequence comes from Amblyomma americanum, assembly GCA_030143305.2. Lineage (NCBI taxonomy): Eukaryota > Metazoa > Arthropoda > Arachnida > Ixodida > Ixodidae > Amblyomma > Amblyomma americanum. The sequence continues at coordinate 32,006 of JARKHS020001171.1, read as the reverse complement.
GTGTAGCCTAGTTGGCTCATGGGTTTGCTTTGATGGGTCCTCGGCACGTCTGGCGACAGATATTAAACTCAGGTTAAGCTCTGAACGAGGTTAAGGTGATCTGATCTTTCGCCCCGCAGTCGAAAGTGGATGAAGACGGCGTATAATGCACAACGCTAGATTGTGTTGCAGTTTAACACTATTCGTGTTCGGCTGCGGCTATTAAAGCTGATTGGACTTTTTAGCCTGTGGAAGAGCTGAACCCCTCGTTCATCTAAGTCTCTGTTCAGTGAACAGTGCGCCTTGGTGCGGGGTGTTCATGCTGCGCAAAACCGACCGCCTGAATGGTTGCCGGTTCTGGACGAATGCGTATGCACGCAGCAGTTCTGATGTGTAGGTGAGTACAGTGTACGAAGACATGAGAATGTGTGTCTGCTTTGCTCAGTGGGATTTATTTCCATGCAATAAAGAAAAAAACTGGTGATAGCCTAGTGCTCTTGCGCAGCGTCCTCCGAAACTGATATGTTCGCGCTGCCGCGGGTTCGACTAGCAGTCATGGATATTTATTTGATGTATTTTTAACCTAACATGGTGTCGCTGTTGCTATGCAATGGCACAAGAAAGATCATGAAAAGATTCATAGTCGGTATCGGTGAGCGCATGAGCTAGAGCTTCCGCACTACAATTATGTAAGCGCTTAGGCTCCTACTTAAGGGTCTGACGTGAACGCGGTAATTTTTCTTTGGTACTTTCTTATTTATTATCTCTTTTCATTACACGCACTAATTAGCAAAGATCAGCAGGCACAGTTGGCCACGTGATACACGGCAAAACGCACAAATTCTCTCTTTATCCAAGTGGAGCGAACGCGCCTCATTATCATTGGGGAAACGTGCCTGACTCCCAAGTGTCATGGGTTCGATTCTTATGTAATTATCCCAATTTTCTTTCTTTTCATCGAATTTAATTTACTCTACATCCATATATGTCATAATTGCATTTCAGTCATGCTAAGACCTCGTAGTCCAAATTTAACTAGATTTATTCGTTTCCATCCCCAGTCAACATTTGACGTTGCAACCCCTTCGACCAATCCCGATACTAGTGTGACAACGTGCACGACTTTTCCTCCGAACTCCGAGCTCAAGCGATTTCGCGTTAGAAATCTTTAGAAATTGCGACGGAAGCCGATTCTGGGGTTAAGTAACTTCGTCAGACCTTTATTTTAAAAGAAGTAGTGCGATTTCAGCGTGCCCTACACTCTGAGCACAGCTAAACTTTCCTCTTGGTCCATCACGATGTCAGGTTGCACTCCTGGTGCCTGGACGACGCGATGTATAAATCAAGAATAGTTACTTTTAATCGGCGCGACCGTCAGCGATGGCTGCGACGGCCGCCTCTGGGACGAGAACGTAGAGCATATGTATACGCTAGGCGCGTGTCTCCGGATTAGTGCGGAAATACAAGTGCTATGCAGGGTACTGTGCTATTTCGAGACTGAAAAAGAGGCAGTTGGGGATGGGGCTGATGATCGCTAGCCGTAAATGTCACATCTTGATTGCTTCCCGCCAAGAGAATGTTTCATGTGCGTGCCAAGTTTTGTTTACGTTGCATAGTTCCTGTTGGCAAGTTTTGTGCTTGCCTGCCTTCAATTTTTCTCCTCCCTGATAATTCCTTCTTTCGTTTTCCCCAGAGCATTTAGCGCAGCTACATTGTACTCTGTTTGGCTTCTTCGACTTTAATTTCTGTTCGTACCTTGTTGCCTACGCAACTATTTTTGTAACGTCCCGATAGGCGGCTGGTTGTGCGCCTAGTGAGTCGGCTTAACGAGCACACTATAGAGGGGTTGGCACGCCGATTGACATAGAACTTTAAAAGCATTTCTTTATATTTTCTTTCTAAGAACTTTCGCAGATAAAAGTTGAAGTCACGTGAAGGTTACTGTCCAAAGAACATTTTATTTATTGTAACAGGAGAGAGGCGGCTTTTTGCAGAACATAAGAGCGCGAAATAGTGGTTATGCTTAGAGAGGGGAAGATATGCTGACAGTTTTATTCCCAAAATTTTGAACGTTCATATAGATCAGCGTCTACGCAGTCCGCATTGATACTGCGACGCCCGTTAACACCAGTGCCTCATTAACTACGTATTAGTATAGATATTCTCCCACCTGACTTGCTTCGACAGTCCGAACACATGACAAAAGGTATTTCAAGACAAATGGTTGGCAGTTTATTCCAAAGGCATTGTGGTTCCAGGAACTATTGTAGTCTTGATCTTATTTGGAACAGGCTGACTGGGAAATATCAATGCAGAAAAGCGTTCTTTCACAGATATCGACACACTTTTGTCTTAGGTTAGACGCTCAACGACCTTCCCAGAGGTGCCTGTTACTTTCTCACGCAACATTTATTTTGTTGTTGTTGTTGGACGCTCGCAGAAAGCACTTGGCATGAAAGAAATTTTTCAGTAAGCCCTTTCTTCACATACGAACCAATCAATGGTCTTTGAATAAACGCGAGACCTAGAAGAATCCAGCTGTCCGGTTACATCACAGTACAAGCGCTCTGTCACTACAGCTGGCTATAACTGGGCAAAGCCAGGCGAACGCCAACGACTGTACCTGCACAAGCGCTAGTCTCGTGCAGTCTGATTAAAGGCTCTAGGGCTTGACGCGCGTTATTCGCATGAGGCCTGGTATGCAAAGCAGCCGGCCTCATGCTGAAACATTGTGTCTTGCGCGAATGCTAATGGGCGATACGCTCAATCCAGTGTACCCACTCCTCTATATCCGCTGGAAATAAAGTTTCACAACCAACCCACTCGGTACACGTTTCCATTGAACGGGTTTGAGTCGTGCACTCGTCGTCTATGTATTTAAAAACAAAATACTGAAACTGCCTTGCGAAGCAGGTAAACATTAGACGATTTGGTCAGCTATCTTCCAATCTGCACTGACTTTCGAATTGTGAACATCTTTAATTCAAAGCCTCTGTAAGTACTCTGAATGTCACGAGCTTTGCTTTTTGTCCCGACAGTAGGACTAAAATATCATCCCCGGTTATCTGCAGAGATTGTGCAAGGCGCTCACTTACCGCTCCGGGGCTCTAGACTTCTCAGGAAAACAGTAAAGCAACGTCACACGGTTCAGAAACAAAACCGGCAGCCTTTAAACAATGCAGGCAGACTTTAATTGCAGTCCTGCTGTCAGAGCTTGACTTTTTTTTTCTTATAGAAGCTTCGTATCACCGATTATTAAGCAGGTAGAACTTTAATTAGCGTTGGAGAACAGCGGCTATAGATCCTAAGGACACAAAAGAAAAGTGTGGTGCGCAGGACCATTGAAATTTACAGTCTGCTAATAACGTTTACATCAGCATGAGAAAGAAAATGTTGCTTATTAGAATAACATCCGATTTAGGCTCTGTTTGAGATTCAGCTATTGTCCGGTTGTAGGGCCAGGATTTCGTGAAGACAGAATGAAGAAATATTTGACTGCCGCCGATTGGTCCCGGCGGGGCAAGCGGCCGCATGGTTGGCGGGAACGTGGCGCCATCTAGCGCCCTCAGGGCGGTCTGCGCTTGCGCATTGGTGGGACGTAGTAAGCGGTCGCGGTAGTAGTACGCGCTGCGCTATATATATCTTTTTATTTTATTCCTCAAGGAACTAATTTTGGGACATTACATTAGCGGGTTGATGCGCTAAGCGGACGTTCAGTGCTGCAATCATCGTATCACAATGTTTCCTCAAAATCTGAATTGTCACAACCTTTCGCGTACCTGAGGGCACAATCTCTGTGTTTCCTTCCACAATATCTAACTGCTTGTTTTCTAATATGCGAATAATTCAATGAATATAAATATACCTCTCAAAAGAGAGAGAGAGAGAAAAGAACTTTATTTGATCCGTTAAGGGTTTAGCGTTCGGTCTTCGTCTTCATCGCTGCCGACTCTTGACCTTCAAAGCAGGGTTGGGTCCCTAGTCCAGGGCTCCACTTAGTCGCGCTGCTTCGCTTGCATGCTGCACCATTTCCCTTTGGGCGGCGAGCTCGCAGCTGGTGAGCCGGCTCTCCCACTGCTCCGCACTCGGGGTTTTGTGTTGGTGGAGCGTATAGTTTCGCTTACACTCCCAGGTTATATGGTAAAGCGTCGGGGTTGCCCCGCACCACGGGCATGTGTTCCTATACTGTGTAGGATACATCTTGCTAAGTATATGTAGGTTAAAGAATGTGCCCGTTTGCAGCCTCCGCCAACTAGCTGCTTCTTGTTGTGTTAGGCCCTTATGTGGCGGGGAGTATCTAATTCTCCTGCCTCTTTGATAGTTTAGGTATTCTGAAAATCCGATCTCCACGGTGAAGTGCTGTCCCAGGGCGTATGGCCGCTCGGCTCGGTAAGTGATCTCTCGAGCCAAGCTGTCTGCCCTTTCGTTTCCTTCGATCTCCGTGTGTGCCGTAATCAAAAGAGACATGCAGAAACTATACGAAAGGTAGAATCTGCAGGGTTGCCTTAGCTATCCTCCGCGAAGCAGTACACCTCAGAAAAACAGCAACCCACAAATTATTCTTGATTCCGGTACCTCTCGGAAATACCTCGTGGGCCTGCCCTGTTACTACATGAGCACAGTTCTCATTGACCCTTTCAGGAGCATATACGCAATTGCGTACAATGCGACTTGTTGCTGTAATGTAGAATGTGGCGCAACTAAGTTCTGGTGCAATTCTTTCAGAAGAATTCAGCATTATAGTCAACCGTCACCACTGTGGTGCTTTTCATGTGAGCTAAAAAGCTCAGCCAATAGTATTGCGGAAGACAATGAGCTCGGTAGTGCGTTTATCGACTTGCAAGTGGAGACAGAGTAGTGAAAGAAAGTTATATAATGCTTTGATTTTAATTAGGTTTGTTTACCGAACTAAACGAAAATAGCAAACATTTTACGCAACAGCAAACAATTTTTCTCATTATATACGCGAGAATTTGTTCCTACAACAAATTTGTGAAACATATGCTCCCTACTTTGCGTGAAGACATCAGGGATTATATGTTTTTTTCTTATTACGAAATCAGGCAACAATATGAACAAAACCTTTTCACAAAAACCGAATACGTGAGTAGTTTACAGTTAAGCCTTTTCCCGTGATCACTGCTTCACTCCGCCGAAGAATGGAGTCCAGGCAGCTGTCAGTGAACGCCAAATTCAAGTTTCTCCACTTTTGCAGCAGCTTCCCTACTTTCTGATCGACGCTAAAGGCTTTTTTGGTCTCTTTGATGACGCGCGATGTTTATCCGAATATATTTAATAGAAATATCCTCAGTAGTTCGGCCTGGACACTAAAAGGTCCAAGTCCTCTTTTCATTAAATTCTTTACAAACAGAGAAGAGCGCTTCAGGTCATAATTTTGTTAAAACACATATCCAAATTGCAAATTCTTTCGTTCGTATGGGGCATAACTTTTTCAAGAACACCCTGGGCGACCTGTTCACTCACGGTGGAATTTTGTCAAGGAAACAAACTGCGCGAGCGGAGAATCAGTCGCCAGCCATTACTTTATCGCGTCTAGGGTTTTACGCGGGAAATTTATTACTAGGCCACTTAAATCGCATTTGGGGCGATATATACAACAAATATTATTGTTGCCGCACGACAACAATCTGTTTATTCTAATGAAATTACTATTTTTCATTTGTGATGTACGCACACTGAGTGTTCCTGTACTTATATCATCCTGGAAACGCAATTCTTTTCACATATATGTAGGGTTGGAGCTGGGGTCCTGTCGTTCAGTTCAGCACATTGCATATGACGTCTCATAGTCTGCAATTACTGTAAAGCCTGTTTCGAGGACAAATCTTCGGAAGCGTCGACAACAGCAAGTCTAGAGTTTTCCAGGTTCGCGCGAACAATGTCTTTCTCGACAACTTGTTTGGTTGTTCTGGCGTGCCTCCTGCGAATATCGAAACAACAAACATCCCCTGAACCGGTATTTCTCCAAAACTTGTGAAGACATGACGTGCACTACTCTGAAATCCAGTGAAAACTGATGGTGTTTCATCCTACAGTTGCGACCACGGGTTATCGCATTTACGCAGTCTTGAGGACGTTATCTTAGCCTCACAATCCGTCCAATTCTTAAAAAGATATGCAATATTACATGTAACCGCTGAATATGTCGCCTGAAAATGACACCAGCTAATAATAATTTAGAACAGACAGAAATGAGTGCAAAACGAAGCGCCTATGAAAGAACAAAAATGTAAAACGGCGCGAAGGCAAACAGTGAACAATATTACATCATAATATATTTAGCAATAGCAAAAAGGTTTTTTAATCTGCGATTTATGAATTTATATAAAAAAATTGAGACATCATCTTTCTTTTTCTACTACGGTATTTGGTGACCCGTAATAATGCTTTTTTGCTGCGTTTCAAATGCATGTTAACAAAAAGTATGTTCTCTTCTCATCCCACAAGTACTCGTTTGTGGAATAGAGGTTTTTCGATGTCACAATTTCGAGCCATTCTTACACTGCTACAAAATTTCATAAATGCCTCCGAATAGATATTGCTCATTGTTTTCCGTTGCAAACCTTTTTAATTCAACGCTCGCCTACAAAATTTAAACATCAGTCTTTGGTGCTTTTCTGAAGCGAAATGGTTAGCGGCGCGTGAAATGATTAAGCTAGCGATCCTCACCAGATTCATCGTTAGTTTGGCTTGATTGGATAATCAATTAAACTAAAATTTCTCGAGCATTTTTTTCTAACAATTACATCCGCACTTCTCTTGTTTTCATGCACATGACATGCGCACGTTAAGTGACGGCAGATGTCCTTTTTAAGCCGTCGCAGAGAAACTTGGGAACTTTTTTGATCATGATTTTAGTTCTTAAAGATCTCTCGGATTTTGTTGCAAAGCAAATCTCAGGGACAGAATTTGGACTTTACACACCTAGACTGAGTATGCAGATTCCGAATAACTAATGCAAGCATTGCAGTTACCGAAAGAAAGAATTTAGCTTTCGTGAAAAAGAGCACATATAGTTACTCAAGGCCAATGTTTTCTGGGTACTTCAACCACACTTTCCTTCGTTCTTCTGTATAAGCGCTGTTTTACTCCGTTCCAGACAGCTACACTGGAAACTAAGGGCTTTATTAGGCCAAAACTGCGTGAGCATTTATGCAGCCTCAGCTAGTGCTCGCAGTCCATTTATATCAGAGTCATTAATGCACACGTCGTTCCGTGTTGCTTCAAAACAGGGTCTTCAATTAGAAGGGCTCACGGAATAATTTCATTACGGTCGTCACCACTATGTCTAGAAGATCCAAGAGAAGAATCCCCACTGATGAGTTGCGTGCTATGCATTTGTGGCCCCTAATGCAAGGCCTCTCATGCGGAAATATGTAATTATCTGGAACCAAGCGCGAGCACGTATAAATTCTATCATGTTTTTCCGCTACAGTCTTCTCGATTGCACTTGTGTTCTCTCTTCTTCGGAAGTCTAAGACCGCTTGAGGTTAATAAGGGAGTAATTACTCATTGGCATCCATTCAAGCGCAGCTATACGGCTACAAAGCAAAGCTATACAGCTGTCTCAGAAAGTTCAAAAAAAAAAATTCATTGCATGGGGATCGAACCCAGGATCGAAGGGTACCTTAAGGGTATGCTAGAAAGACGCGAAGCCACCGCCCTTGAACATCCTCAACGGCATATTGCCTATAAATCCTGCTTCTGGTCAAAAAAATTGTTATGTGTAGGAAAATAAAACACCAAACATTGAAACACACATTGCAAATTGAAGACATCGAATGTATTGTGACTTAGCATGATTAGTGACCCACTGCGAGACAAGGTTTGATTAGGTCCTTATTTTATTACTGCTCACTTCTGTAGTGAATCTATAACTGTTCAGTGCTCAGTAGAACGGCAGGCACTGGAGAAGCGTATATGGAATAGTCCGGAACTACTACAATAAGGCAGATAAAAAAAATCGTTTATAGAGAATATTAAAAATACTTCTTATTTAAAAGTCAGTTAACATTTTCGCGCCGGATACTTATCTTTACATCAACTCTCCAAAGCGGACAAGACTGGCATTGCACACTGACGGTAGATTTTAACACTTGATTGCTTTTTGATTATTGCCGAAAGAATGTACGTTAAATTGCAATTTTGGCCCTTCGCGGTGGCTCAGTGGTTAGGGCGCTTGGCTACTGAGCCAGAGTACCCGGGTTCGAACCCGATGATGGCGGCCGCGTTTCGATGGAGCCGCAATACAAAAAGGCGCCCGTGTACTGTGCGATGTCAGCGCACGTTAAAGAACCCCAGGTGGTCGAAATTCTTCCGGAGCACCAGCGGTCAGGAGTACCTCACCAACTGGGGGGACTGGAGACACTGCTACGCTCTGAGGACCCGGTCCGGCAGAAGACCGCCAGGGACCGGGCGACCAACCTCATAGACCGTACGAACATGAACGTTTGAGTGTATTGAGTTCGTGCGGGAGCCCAAAGGCCTGTGTGCCCCAGACATCTCTGTCAAAATAAAACGTTTTACCACCACCACCGGAGCCCACCACAACGGTACCTCTTTGTTCCCTTGTTCTTTCACCCCCTCTATAATACCTTCCTTACGGCGGGGTGAGGCTGTCCACTGAGATACGTGAGACAGTTACTGCGCCTTTTCCATTTCTCGAAAACCAATTTTCTTTTATTTCTTTCATTACTTCCTGGAAAATCCCTTGTGAGCGGCGCTTCTCCATGCGCCTCCTAGCACAGAATGAAGCTCGCTTTACAGGTCGTGCGTTGGCTCTTGAGTGCCATAGAAGGGGACGAACACACAGCGGAGAAAACAAAGGAAATTAACTCGAAGGAGCAGTTCGAGAATAGAAGCGAGAAGTCTGAGCCGTTTTAAACGGAATCTGAACTGCTTTTGCACTGGTGGACGCGCATTAGTCTTAAAACTTATGTTAGCGCATACTTACGTAAAGAGACTGTTATGAGAGTTGCCATCCAGTCCAACATTAGCATTGTTGAGATGGGGAATATCACAAGAAAGAGAAAAAAGGGTTGAGTTCGGCTTCGCCAAAAAAATATGAGCATTATTGAACAAAAACTTCACACATATACATAAACAATCATCCAAAGTATAATATTTAAAACAGCACGAAAACGAGGCAAGGGAAGTTTGTTACCGGCAAGACTAAATTTCCAGCAATCGTTGCGTCATTCAGAAGTGTATTTCTCTTGTGTGAAATGAATCGTTGACTATTAGATAACAAAAGCGCGTTTGTTAGCATTGGAATAGTTTATTAAACACTAAAAAAATGCTCACTATTTTAAAGAAACTAACACCTCATGAATAAGTTGTGGCAATGAATACAAAAACCTTTTTGTATATTTTCTTCTTCTGGGAATGAAAAGAGAGTCAGAGGTGGGCAGAACTCTTAGGTGGAAAATGTCCAAGCGTTATCGGAATCAGACTCAAGTGACCTGTAGTGCACACTGAAGAACACTGGAGCACTGAGGTCGTGAGTGACCCAAGTGATTGTGGCTTTACCACCAGCATTGTGGCGGAAAGGGCAGGATTCGATCCCCACTGGCGCCGGATGCCCACCGGTGATGGGTAAAAGCTTTCCAATGACCTTGTGCTCCGGAAGAGTGTCCTTCCAGCAGTAAAATTTATGCTAGTCATCATCATCTCCTGAGCGCTTTTCAGTCAAGGCATGGTAAATTATGTTGATCCTGTCGACAGCTTTGCTATCCATAATTTTATACATAACGCAAAAGGAACACTCTCCGTCGCACAGATTGGACCAACCTAGGAACGTTTCATTCTTATCTACAGTGCCATCGCAAACCTAGAGCCCTGTTCGGGACAGTATGTCATAGATAAGAAAATGTTTTTTAAAGGTGCTGAAGCATGTAAATTTTTTCAGGGGAGTTTTTTTATGCTAGGAATTCTTTTTAGACCAAGGACAACACCGCATAAAAACAAAACTAGGTGTACATAAACATGGCATTGTTGTATTTTAATAAAAAACGACGAAAGTTTTATTTTCGTTTTAATTCAAGCTTATTGTCAATGTACATTAGAATCGAAGCATCCCCAAAGAGGTTCTAATTCGTGAACTTAAGCCACCAGAGTGAAAGAATAACTCCATATGAACCGCGGACTTCATCTAAAAAGTGAATGTTGCTTACACTGTTTAATTATCCGTTTCTCCCTGCATTCTCCAATGCTTCAGGCACGCTCGAACAATTCGATCGCAGTAGTCACCAAGTATAACCACATAAACTCGGTGTTCTCATCAGAAGATTTGTTCCGCTATTATATTTATTCGAATATTTACGGCTTCGACTAGCAGAGTGGTGAAAGCAACTTTGACGGTGTTGTTTTAGCGCGATAGCACTTACAGTGACAACGCTGTGTGTGTGTGTGTGTGTGTGTGTGTGTGTGTGTGTGTGTGTGTGTGTGTGTGTGTGTGTGTGTGTGTGTGTGTGTGTGTGTGTGTGTGTGTGTGTGTGTGTGTGTGTGTGTGTGTGTGTGTGGTGTGTGTGTGCGTGCGTGTGTGCGTGTGTGCGTGTGTGTGTGCGTGTGTGTGTGCGTGTGTGCGTGCGTGTGTGCGTGCGTGTGCGTGTGTGCGTGCGTGTGTGCGTGCGTGTGCGTGTGGTGCGTGCGTGTGTGCGTGCGTGGTGCGTGGTGCGTGGTGTGTGTGTGTGTGCGTGTGTGCGTGCGTGCGTGCTGTGTGTGTGTGTGTGTGTGTGTGTGTGTGTGTGTGTGTGTGTGTGTGTGTGTGTGTGTGTGTGTGTGTGTGTGTGTGTGTGTGTGTGTGTGTGTGTGTGTGTGTGTGTGTGTGTGTGTGTGTGTGTGTGTGTGTGTGTGTGTGTGTGTGTGTGTGTGTGTGTGTGTGTGTGTGTGTGTGTGTGTGTGTGTGTGTGTGTGTGTGTGTGTGTGTGTGTGTGTGTGTGTGTGTGTGTGTGTGTGTGTGTGTGTGTGTGTGTGTTTTATAATCCTTCATCGAAACCAAAGTGCTAGCCCCCTAATTCACATTCAGCCTAACTACGGAACTTGACCGCCAATTCGTTTTCGAGTTTAATATCAGTGCTCGTGCTTCGTCGCCTTTTCCCGTTCGAGACATCTGAAGAACCCAGTTTCGCATAAAAGCAGCTTCAGATGCTATAACGCTGGAATTTTTGAGGCACTTGAAACACATACTCCTGCTTTTTAAGTTTTGTTCTCGCGCAATATAGTGGCGGAGCTGTTCTCACCAGGAAAATCATGATGTTAAGTCTCGCCATGTAGATGCAACTAACGACAGCTTAGTAACAATTTCAGCAGGACTCGCCGAGATTTGAGCCAAGCGAGCGCGATTGTCTTCCAAGGCAGTATCCAACTTGCGGACGCCCTTTCGTTTCCCTTCTCAAGGAAAAGGTCAGCCAGCCTCATGGTTAATCCAGTCCGGACAACTGCGAAGCGCCGTTCCTTATCGAGAACTCTGAAAGACAGCAGAGCTTATGGCCTAGAGGCAGCGCGCGCGCGAGGTCGCGGAAATGAGGCAGGACGGGAGAAGCAGCGGAGCAAAAGGAATCCAAGCGAGAGAAGCAGGGAAGATGGAAGGAAAGAAAAAACAATCTGAGACCCCCGCTTGAGCCGGCCAGCACGCTATTTCATTATTTACATAGGTGCAGAGGGGGGGGGGGGGGGGGGGGGCATACAAAGCTTCGGCGAGGCGTTCTCCATGACAACGGAACAAAGAAATAGAAGCGGGCCGATTTCTTCCCCTCCATCTTCTCGGCTGTCTCCGGGACTTCTTTCAAAGGACATACTAGACAATAAATATATATAGGGCGGCTTAGGAGGTGCCCTCTGGTTAACCCAGCTTCTTTCAGTCTTTCTATCTCTTTATACATAATGCCTAGTGCCCCCGCAACGATGGTACACTCTTCCCCGAAAATGTCTCTAAAGGCCGCGGTTCGGTGGAAGTGAACGGGAGCATAAAGATACGGGCTCCTTGACCTCTTCCGAAAACAATCGCCCTCTTTGGAGTCGGGCAAGTTTTTCCCTGCTGCTATGAAAGGTTTCCTTGCCTCCCCGCGCCCCCTCCATGTCTTTGTCGTACTCGGCTTTGTGCCCTACATTCCTAATGACCGCCGTTTCCTTTGCTGAGTTCTTTTTTTTCTGTCCAGTGCTCTCTTGTGCGGTGTGACTGGCTTGTAGGTGGAACGCTGTTTGATCACGTTTGGTCCCGGTATTTCTGCCTTAGCAACTGAATAATTAATGATGAAATTTTTGTTCGTAATAAACTGTGAGTGAAACCGAGCTTAAACAAAAGGTTTAAAAATTCTAGTCAATAAATACGTACATGAATAAAAAGGAATGACATATTTCTTTTTCCTCGGAAATCTCCAAAGAAATCTTCATTTACGCTGTAATTTCTTGCTAATTATTCATTTTCACTTTTGAAGCAAAAATGGAATGCTTTATTGAGGTAAATATTGGTGCAGAGCTCATGACGTGCGATATGCATTGGAGAAGTTAAAGGTAGTTTGGAGAACTGGAAAAATCACTCGGCACAATAAACCTAAGTGTCATCACTCCTGCACATTTTACCGGAAACAAAACTACGTACATATAAAAAGCTGTCAAAGATAGAACCATTTTTGTGACTCAAGATTATGAACGAAGATTTCTGAGCAAAGATTCTTCATTGACGAGTGGCAAGGAAGTGAACTGAGAGCTGTAAGCGAATATCTTTGTCAATGACACGGTTCGGTCTCAATGATAGCGATCATATTTTGCTCTGTATGAAAATGCTTCTGTAAAGACGCTTTCCGTTTATTGAATGACGGGTGCAACGAAGGAACAAAATAATGAAAAGTTAAGATATTCGTGATGTCTGAAGATGTTCGAGAAACAAGAGGCTGCTTTCTATTTTCTTTTCGTTTCTACAACTAATAAAAGCGGCTTCATACTCCTGATGAAGTTCAAGCTTCTCTTTTCCATGCGCTGCACTCATCACTGCGCTTCGGAAAATAGGAATAGGATTTCAGTTTTATGTTTGCTTCTAAGGCACCGAAACCGATCGCGTGCCTGCCGTGTCCGGAGCCATTCAGAATTCCCCATATCGCAGGTCGGCGACCCGTTGTCCCGAATCTAGGCCGCGCGGCGAAAAAGCTCGACAAGGTGCTCGCCTTCCTCGCTTTCCCTACCTGTTGGGAGAGTTCCCGCACACACGTGGAGAAAAGGGAAAAGGCAGAAGCGCGGAGTCCACGGTGTTGGTTGCCAGGCAACGAAAACCACGCCGTGCGGCCGGCGCCTTCCTCGCACCGATTGGTCCGCCTCTAGGGAAAGGCAAGGCCGAGGGAAAGAGGGAACGATAAAAGAGAAGGAGGAGGAGGATCAGTGGCCACGTGATCAAAACGGAACCACGCGCTCGGAGTTTGATCCGTATTGGGGATCCCAGAATGCGCGGCTCCTTCGGCCGCGCCGCCAGCAACAGCCGCTGTTGTGGGCCTCGCCCAGGCGGCGACGCTCTCGTGGCAGCAGGTTGCCGTGGATCCGTCTTCGGCTAACGGCGCGCTCACGCCCGAGGTCTCCCTTTGCATCGGAGAACTGTCCTCTGCGCTGATCGCGTTGCCGGCGCTATCGTTTGTCGCTTTTTTCTTCTCTGTGAGTGCACCGTAGTCACGGGTTGTGGCTTTCCATGCCGGCAAACAGGTGCGCCCACCGCCGTAGCGGCGTGGCTAAGCGCTCACCCCGAATGACGGTGCCGGTGTGCGTGAGAGCGCGTACTGTTTGTTTTGGCCACTCCACGGTGCTGCCCCTTATACTTCTTCCCGACGCTGCTGGCAACCTGGGCGGCGCCGATGGGTGCGTGAGCTGCGATGACTGTGAAGACTGAGACGCTGCAGGACCCCAACACGGGGATGGCAACGTCAGCAGAGAGCACGGGTGAGCTGGCCCTTCAAGTTTGGTTCTTATTAATTCTCTTCGCTAAGTGAAGAACTGGTTACCAGAAACGACAGCCTCTGCATTGCAAGTGTTGAAAAGTCCTTAAAATGATGTGTACATAGAGTGGTAAAGCTCTTTCAACTTCGCCTCTACAGGAGGACTTCTTAATGAAGTCAGTAATTTTCTTTGGACTGCATGCCTTAGCGGAATACTGGTACTTACATCATGCAAGGTACAGGCAGAACGGAAGAGGTAATTAGTAAATTAAGGTACGAAATTACCAGCTACCGTTAGCGCTGGTTCCATTGCTTTATTCGCGCTCGTCTCAGTTATTTAAAATGTTTCTCTTCCTCGCCTATATTTTCACTGGAATAGCACCACCATGTGTATTCGGCATGAGCTTTCACTAGCATTTGCGGTAATTCAAACATACACCTGATCCAGCGAGAGGCAGTGCGTTTCTTCTCGTGCTTCTCTCGTGCCAGAACAATTGATTACTTTTCAGTTGAGGCCGTACGGATGTCCTAAACTCAATAATTGCCGCCTTTCGATGAAGGCAAAATGCAAAGGCGCCCGTGTGCTCGGCGATTTCAGTGCACCTTGAAGATCCCCAAGAGGTCGAAATGATTCCGAAGCCCACCACTACGGCATATCTTTCTCTGTCTTATCTTTCACTCCCACCTCACTTCCCTTACGGCAAGGTTCGGGTGTCCAATGAGGTTTGAGACAATTACAGGACCATTTCATTTGCTCAAAAACAAATTTTGATGTTTTTTCGTCTAAATCATTGACCACCTGATATACAACACCAGGTGCCGCTAGAAAAGGCTGGGCTGCCTTTTTCCAGCTGAGTCTTGACTAAGATCAAGCTGTCAGTGTACACTTGCTATTACCCTTCTTTTTACCCAGCGTATTATCTTGTTACCAAGCGTATTTCATTACCAGGGTATTTTATTACCCAGCGTAGATTGGAGCCAAAAGTTTTTCCTTTGTTTTCCATACCCGCCGCGGTGGCTCAGTGGTTAGGGCGCTCGGCTACTGATCCGGAGTTTCCAGGTTCGAACCCGAACGCGGTGGCGGCGTTTCGATGAAGGTGAAACTCTAAGGCACCCGTGTGCTGTGCGATGTCAGCGCACGTTGAAGGTCCCAAGGTGGTCTAAATTATTCCAGAGCCCTCCACCACGGCTCCCCTTTCTTCCTTTCTTCTTTCACTCCCTCCTTTATCCCTTTCCTTACGGCGTGGTTTAGGTGTCCGCCTATATGTGAGACAAATACTACGCCATTTCCTTTCCCCATAAACCTATTTGCATTTGCATTTGAGTCGAAAGCACTTCTAGCCGCACTCTCCGAGTTTCGGCTGTGTTTGAAGCCTATGAGTAGCAAGTGTCACTGGCTTACTAGGTCAGTGGACACCTCAATCTGGCTGCGAGTAGACGGCGGCGTCCTGCTACAAATTGAGACAATTATGCGCCTTTCGTTTCCTCAAAACCAGCTAAAAGTTTAGACTCCGTTGATTTTAAGGAAACAAAGTACGCATAACTGGAGTCCTGGGTCAGCGGACCCGTCAATCGCGCTTTGATGTACACGGCGGTGGTGTCCGCCTGCAAAGAGCTATGCTTTTGCACAATATTTTGTGCTTAGCAAAGGTAAACCGCCAGCCAGTTTTTTTTTTCATTTTCTGAATGAAAAATAAAGTATTAATGTGTGCCCTTATTACTGGCATCTTTTAGAAGGCTTATGTTGATTTTCATGGTGCCCTAAGCTCTTCTTTTTGTTGCAGCGCAATTTGGCAATATGCATTTTCCCTTCACGATCCCCATCTTAAAGAGCATACGGAAAGATGGCCTAATCCACAGAAAACAGCACACACTATTGGATTTTTAAACTGAATTCATCTTCTCTTATGATATTGCAATCAGTTGTGATATCAACCCTCTTTCTTACTCAACTGCCGAAGAAAAACGTCGCAGATGTTGTCAGAAGGAATAGATTTTAAGAATTATAGACAAAGTGAGCCTTGAATCTTTTTTTTCGTTTGCGAACCAGATTTCAAGCAGGTTCTGAGAGCAGATGCATGTAGAAGATAGCACACGTTTTTGTAAAGAATAACTGACGGCTGTGCTAGATCATTCGTTGCCTGTAGGCGATGCAGAATATTTATTTTCTTACTTAAAGCTAGAGAGTGTTGAGGCAATATGCTGCCATCTCTATATTTAGTTTTGCGGGCAATTTGGTGCATTTTAGTGGCGTATTCTACACCATAGCGCTCTACCTGCAGTGCCCTATAGGTAGTGGTTTATCCTGAACAGCGTAAACTAGGAGTGCAACAGTGCAGCAGGGTGCAGCAGAAATTTAGGTGGACAGATGAGGTCAGGATGTTTGCGCTGATAAGGCTGCCGCCACTGGCACCTGGTAGGGTTAGTTATAAAGATTATGGAGAGGTCCTTCGTGCTCCAGTGGGCTTTGTCAGGCTAATGGTGTGACAATGATGATTAGAAATTCAACGGCCCTAATCAAATCTCTCTTTCACCAACTTAGACTCTTTCTCATTTCGTATGTGAGCACGTCACACTGAAGAGAATGGCAATAATTGGAACTCGTGGCTTTCGTAGACGCCTTAATGATAAATGATCTCACTCTTAGTGCTGTTTTGAAAATTGATATTCTAGTAGTGTGTGTGACTTGGAGGAGCAAACGAAGCAACGTACCTACTCATTCATATTAGTGACTTAAAGAATAAGATAGTGCTGTTGCAAAAATGTGTTCAGGGGAATTGTTCTTTTTTTAATGTTTGTATTTCTGCATCAAGCAGAAGAATAAAGTTTTATTTGTAGTAAGGAAAAGAGAAAGGTTTCGCAAGTGGCGGCTCTTGTGCGGTGACATGGTTGCACAAGGCCATGACAGCGACGCCTTGCGCTCTGAAGCAACGAAAGAGACAACAAGAAGCTGGCAGTGGCTTATATAGCCGGCATGAATTTTTCACCAAGCCAGGCTCAAGCGTACGTGGCTTCTGTGAACCGCATTAGAGGTAATTAAACAACATCTTTATTGTTACCTGTTAAGCTGTCCAATCGTGCGTTGCATCCACACGGGCGGACGGAGCAATGAGACTACCGAGTTGAAGTGTTTTGTTTTCGATCAAAATTAAAATAAACAGTGACTAACCAAACTGGTCTAGAGGTCACAATCACGTATGGCGTATCAAAGGCTAACAATAACAAAATTCTTCCCATGGTAAATTGAGTTTTTTTTTTTAATATTGGTATATCACGAGGGAGTCCTAGCACAAGGTATTGCATTCGTAATAGAACTGACGGCGTCAGGACGCCAGAATAGCCGCTTTTCAAACCGAAAGAAAACGGGTGGCTACAAGTAAATGCTGGAAGTGGCACAAAAACGGGAACACTCGGGGACCACCAATCCCAGTATTGGGAGGTTTCGGCACCTGACTGCTTCCCGTAAAATCATCAGCGAGCAGGAACGCGGTACTGGCATATACTACGGGCTACGCGAACGCTGATGGCATTTATTTACAGCGATGCTTGGTTTCTTGAAGAAGTTTTTGTTGTTGTTGCCTCAAAAGCGAAAGTTGAAGTTCTGCAAGAAACTTGTTCACGAAATCATGCTTCATCAACTAACCCCACAACTTGTTTTGTTACAGCGATGCTAGAGCTCATAAACTGGGCATTTTTTCTTCCCTCGCGTTTTTTTCTCGTCCATATGTACCTGAAGGGAGATGGATGACGCTGGTAGTACATCTTTCTTTTCTAATATTTTTGGCTCAAATCGGTTCACAGGATGCATACTTTCCATCTAGTCAGAGCAAACCAGACGAGCAATCCAGGGAAAGCCACGTAAAAGAAAATACATCGACATACAAGCGCAACGTTCTCTTTTTCCAGTGCGTCGGAAGCACATGCGCGTTCCTGTTTCGTCTGCGCTTTTGTGCCCCCGACGGCCACACAATATTTTTGGCGTGGTAATCACACCCAAAATTTTCAAATATTCTGCGACAGCACCAAACCTCGTACGGCCCGCCGCAAGGTATAGTCTTTGCCAAAAGTAACCGGACACATGTGGTTTGTTTCCTAGCCGCGTAGCAGAGCACTTATGGCTGCCCTATACATCTTTAGGAGTGCAGTAACGGGTCCGTTATACAATTTAGAAGCAAAAACCTGCTGCTCGGTTAGTTTTGGCAAACAGAGTACATTCCAGCCTTCTCACCAATATATTCCCACATGTATCCAGATTTCAGCACCTAAATTATGTCTGGAAAGTGTCCTAACTGCTCTACACGCCCCCAGGTGCACACGTCTACAACTTCAGAGTTTTTATAATGCTTTTAACAGCAGCAGTAGTCCTCTAACAACCGTGAATATTTCTCAATGTTGGTTTTATGATGTACACGGCACATGGGGAGGCGTCCTACTGGAAGAAAAATTTCTTTGCAGTTGGCCATTAAAGGAGTTCAGACAAAAACCTGTCGCAAAAAAAAAAACGATGTGATTTGTTTCATGGGCGTGAGGTAATGCTTTCTAACAAGATTAAACCGCATGCATTGAGTGCAACGTAATGATTAAATTACGTTCCCCTCAGTGCATGCAATTCAATCTTGTTCTCCAAATAGCTGCTCGGCATTTCAACCTGCATCGAACGACGTCAAGGTGCACTTTTTCAAAGCAACGTGTCGTCACCGAACCCACTTCTTGTTGAAAGGAACAACTAGTGCAGGTCGGCGTCGCCGGCATCATCAAGAATGTGATGAACCAGGTTGGCAGGTCAATTGTAAAGTCGATGTGCACTTCTGTGCAGGCTCCAGAAGATACCGAATGTACCGGTACAAAGTCGTTCGTGAATAATTATCGCTGCGCACTGGTGTTTTCAGCGCATTTCCACAAATTCTAGCCACGTTGGACTCTTTTAAAGCAAATAAACTGACACAGCTAAAACCTTTATGTCTGTACACCTTCCAGGTCCCAGCCAACAACTGAACACTGGATTTTTCTACAGCATTTCAGCTCATTGTGAACCCCTACGGTGGTCCTTCGAAGCGACCACAGTTTTTTTACCATACGTTTGATGTTTCATCGTCATCATCAACCTGACAACGCCCACTTCAAGGAAAATGCCTGTCCAATGTCTCTTCGTCTCTTCTATTAACCCCGTCCTTCTCCAGATGTGGTCTACGTATCCCCGCAAACTCATCCGCTAACCTAAATTTCCGCCGCCCTCTGCTACGCTTGCCTTTTCTCTATCAGGACTATAAGGTATTGACCAAACTGGCTTCCAGATGAATTCTCGTGGATTTTAAAGAGATTATTGTCTCGAAAGCAATAATCTTTCCTGACACCATTTCAAACTAGCTCAATTCAACTCTGTTTACTTCAAAAGACTGCAACCTTGACCTAGTTTCACGAACGCTGTCCGAACTGCCAGTTCGCTTCCATAGTTAAACGCAACAGGATTTCTTCAAAGAAATGAATCCTACCCATGCGAGAAGTGGCAGAGTGGGAGACTAATGAACTCAAAGAAAGTAAATCACTAGTTCTTCCAGTCGCCAACAGGACGCGAAAGCAGCTAGCACGTGCGAATCCAATAACGTCAGACGGATATGACTTCGCTGAGCTCTTTTACGCCGGTACTCGGAGTACAATTTAATGAAGTAACTGCGCGAAACAGAATCCATAAATAAGCGAACAGCTTCTCTCTCCTTTCATCTGTTCGTGCAGAAAGCAAACGCACGTGCTGTTTTTCAAAGGAGGCGCGACGTACGTAGGCGACTACGCATTTTCCTTTCATTGTGAGACCTGATGCGTTTTAACAGAAGGGCTTCGCGCACCGCGCGGCGAAACGCATGTGAGGCTTCGCTGCTGAGTGCTAGCGTTTTGTTTTCTTTTTTCCACATTCAGCCAATACTTAACAGCAATGGCTTCCCAGAATGCGAGAGAACGAAAACATCGCATTGAGACTACAGACTCCTGAGGCTAAAGGCATTGAGGCTGCATGGCTGTTGTTTTTTATTTTTGAGCCTCATGAGCGCGCATTCGAACGTGAAGGGATGTTTTCATTAGAACTCCTTTTTTAGGCTGCATAGTCCTTCTTAGAAATGAGTAACGTCGGAACACAATCGTGCTTACTTTACTTAAAGCTTTAGGTTTCTAGAAAGGCAAGAAGCATCATAACAACAAGTTTTACTTGAATATTAGGCGACCACTTCGCGAAAAAACGTGGGCCATAAGACGAGTCAGCTTTGGACAGTCTGAAAGTTCGGATGAACTAGAAAACTTTTCATCTTTGCTGGTAGCCAGTCATCACTGCGAGCTTTCGTGTAGGTGGAGATCCTTCTCATCACGCAGTGTAAAAGCACCCTTGAAACGGTACTGCAAACGCTGTGTGTTCGAAAGCACACAGCGCGTGCGGTTCGTGCCCTCTTTGATGGTGTACTTTCGAGCACACGCAGGGTTTGTAGTACCGTATCAAGGGTGGTTTACAGGCCGTGATTTGAATGATATCCGCCAACACCAAAGACCCCAGACATGAATGGTTACCAGCAAAGATCATAGGTTATCTAAATCTCGTAATCTTTCAGATTGTCGAAGGCTGTCTTGGCATAAATTTTGTGATATCTTCAAGAGTAGGTCCATAATACACAATCATTTCGCATGTTTTGTCACCTTTATTCTTATTCGAGGCACAAATAGTGATGTTTGCACCCTTTCAGGCAGTTCGTTGCTCTAATAGAGACGATGACGACATTATCGAAAGCAGAGTGGGGCGGAATAAATGTTTAAAATTATGCGCAAACTAGCGCCGGTGTTATCTACAAAACATAAAACTTAACTAATTATAAACAATCGTGTTCAGGAGATCTCAGTGCAAAGAACGCAAAAATGTGTTTTCGGCGAGTTACCATGCGTGCGCTCCAACAAATGCTAAACATGTATTTCTGGTAATTAGTTTTCTTTCGTTATTTACTCAGTGCTTGACCCCTCGCATTGTGTTATGTACACACGTATGCGGTTTTATTGTTTCAATCACATTTATTCTTCACTTGAGATCGTATGGCACGCTATGGCCTTCACAGGCGCTGCTCCAGTAAACAACAAATCTTTATCAATACCTAGCAAGAAAAATAGGTCGCCAATATTCCCATTTTTGTACCACACCTGCTGTATAAGGTTTATTCTGGTCATTTTTTCTTATATTTTCCTAATAATAATATTAATTGGTTTTTGTGGACAGGAAATGGCGCAGTATCTGTCTCATATATAGTTGGACACCTGAACCGCGCCGTAAGGGAAGGAATAATGGAGGGAGTGAAAGAAGAAAGGAAGAGAGAGGTGTCCTAGTGGGAATAATTTCGACCACCTGGGGATCTTTAACATGCACTGACATCGCACAGCACACATGTTTTCTCCAATTAAAAATTTATTCGTGCTGCCAAGTGGGCCAGAAACAAAGCAGTTACAAGCATGGCTACTGAATAGCATTCACATTTTCTTAGGTAAGATTACATAACATTAGAAAAAAAGCGTGCTTAGGAGCCAGCAAGACACGGCAGCCTCAAACGAGTACCTGGTCGGCTGTGCGGTAATTCATTTAATGAGCCATTACAGCAGTGTGGGCTTTACGTAACCCATGTCAAGAATGGAAAGAATGAAACAGGACTGGGCACGCAGCCAATGCAACCGGCATGCAACTCTGTGTAGCTGGAACACCCGATCCACCAAATACGATAGCCTTCCAGGCTTGTCCGGGCCCAGCGACATCTGCACATCGTGCGAAATTTCGGATGATCCGCTCGACGCGCGACATCGCACCCGTAGCTTCGGATTGCTTCCCGCGTTGAGCGTTTCAGCTTGCTCGCACTTGGGAATACCATACGTGTTGCGTTATTTTTCAGGGCCAGAAGGGAAAGAAACGATAAAGCAAGAAGCAGGTTCGCTTTGTCTCCGGCAAGGTAGGTCTTATTCAATAGACGCGGTTGTGTGAAGGTGGCGCAAGCAATGCACGCAGTCCACAGCTGGCGAATATTTATGAGGTTCACAGGTTGCTGACGTCGAAATGAATAACTAGATCCTCCTTATCCGCGCCCTGTCCGTCCAGGATTGAGCATATTCCTAGAGCAAGCCCCATTTTCTCCCTGCTGCCGTCGTCACTTGCCTTTTTCTTTCTTTGTTCTCGTGGATCACCCTGTGCGGGCATTGGTTCCTCGCTTTAAGGAATGCACGTGTGTGTTCGAACGGCGTATTGCCCTCCGGCTTGGTCTCGTGGTTTTCTCGTTTTGAAGGGAGCTTAGAGATGCGCGATGATTCTGAATAATGAATATTTTTTTGTATTTTAATACCACCTGCTTAAGGAATTACGAGTGCACGCAAAATTTTTCCGAGTAAATGTGGCCCGTTTAACTTTTTCATCCTTTGGAACGTCAGGGAATGAACGACGTAGATTTGCTTTACCACGCAAGGACAGCTGTCACTTTTGCATTTCTGCAGCAATTACAGAAACGTATGTCGAAATGGCGTTGCGCGAAAGATAAAACTTGGCCACTGTTCAGTGTGATCTGATCATATTGCATATTGAGAATGCGTATATTACATTTCGCATCGACAAAACGTTCAGTTTTCAGTAAATATTCATGCGAGTTTTATTCTTTTACTTCGGATGCCAAAATAGCTGTTTCATAAGATGTTTCACAAAAGCAAACTGCAGCAGACGGCTGGAGTGGACGATATCTGATATCAAACGACAGCCCACTACACCACCGAGCAGCCTACGGCCTGCTTGACACGATCGCGCCTATGGATATGCGCCTATCGCTTGTGGTGAATACCCACCGCTATGTCGAGGCTATTACAAGCGCCACAAATCGTGGCCTGTTGGATGTGTTCCCGCGAATGGGACATCCGGCAGAGACTTCCGGCAATTCATGTGACCAGGCCTCTTAAGAGCTGACCGTCATAGCTACTTCCCTCGGCAAACGCATGCGCAGCGTAGATTTGACATAAAGTAGTTCAGCGAAATTTAGCCAAATTTAGGAAAAAAATTCAAAGGCATAAAAACTTGTTGCCCTTAGCTTCTGGGGTTTCTTTTTACGTAAAAACGTGAGTTAAAGCTAAAGAACCGCCACGGCATAGACGGTTTTAGATCTGCTTGCGTAATCCAAGATGTGCGCTGTTCACATCACCGAAGGCGCATTCCGCCACTGGTTGCATGGTCTTGACGTCAGTAATGTGAACGGTGGACGAGCGTTCAGTGCACGCCATGCTTTTAATAGTTAGCGCTGTAAAATGGAAAACGTACGGGTCGTTAACGTTGCGAGCATCACTAGCATAGAGGCTTTCACAATTGATATTCGTTTGAGCCAAGTACAATGAAGGCCAGACAAGCGAAACAGTAAAGCGACGCCCGCTGTACAGTATGTCAAATTCCTCAGTTGCTATGTCCGCATGACTAGATAAAGTCTCATTAAGCTCGGACACGCAAAGTTGGCCTAAAGACTTATCATTATTATCGTGGGAATGGTGCGTGCTGCACTGAAGCCCTCCTTAAGGCCTCTGGGTACCCCTTCCTAGTGGCGGCACCGCTCACTTCAACAGTACTCACGAGTATAATAACCGCGTGGCACCCTAACGATTCCTGGCAACTCCTAACCATAATTTTAATTGTTTCTTATCCAATCCAATGTTCGAGCAGAGAACTCGTCCATTCAACTGCATTGCGGTGGCTTTGTTGAGTAACTCATGCTACTCTAGTAAGGAGAAGGCATTATTTATGATTGTTCTCACTAAAAAGTGAAGAAACTTAATTGCTACAAAAATAAAGCAAAATAAGCATCAAGCCACCAAAGACCGACCATTACACTTTTGACTCGAGGCGCGCTAGTAAAACTAAATTTATATTTTCGTTGAAGTCTGCAGAAACCATTACGTTTTTACGAAAAAGCTAGATCATAAGATTTCAACACATAGAACGTCTGTACGCTTTAACGTCTGTTTTAATGGGATCAAGTTGCTTCACGATCTCACATTTGTTAAGATTACGAATTCTACGGCGTCCCGAATTTGCTGCAACCGAGCACAAAGCGAAGCACACAGTTTTCATGTGAAGAAAAGTTTTTGTTTTTCCTTTTACACTGTATTTTCAAGCGAAACGCAAAGCGCAGGTTCCCTGTGCTGGCGTTTCGCGCGGACCGTCCGTGGCCTGGTTATAGTTATGCGACTAACCCGGGAGCGAGTTTCACCCCACCGAGACAATCCGCGCATTACGCCCGCAGCGACTACCTCCGCAGCCGCTAAAATGAAAGGGTTTTGCGTGACGCCCCTAGCCCGAAAAGAAGGCCACGGGACAGAATAAAAAGAGGAGAGGGGGAGGACGTGCGTTTTGCAGCCCTCGGACGCAAGGAAGGGTGCTGCACTAAAGAAACGTGCAGAAAAATCTCTTCCAAGAACGTGCCTTCAGAATCTTAATGGATAAGAATTTGAAAAGATCTGAACAAGAGAAGGGTAGCTAATCAGAGATGCCGGAGGTTTCTTATTTTGTTTCGAAACTTCTATCGACTCCTTTCCAGTTCGCCGTTTCAGTGGAATTGAACGACTCGGCTTGTAAGAGCAGGAGTAAAAAGCTTGAAGAGGGGACGGTTGGTTCGGCTGAAAATAAAAAAAGAGCGAAAAGAGACCGCTCCATTAGCCAGTCAAGGCGCTGTGCTTGCCCAGCACCTTTTTTCAGAGCAAGGCCTGAAGTTACCCTTCTTCTCTTCACGTTGTCAGTTGTCTCGCTTTTGGATTTCCCTTCTCTACATTGAAAACGGAATTCACACTTTTTATTTTTTACCTTCTTACACCGCCTTCGTTTCCTCTCCTCGGAGTGAACGGCAAAGTGTCCCCAGAGTTTGCTGCGGATAGTGAACCCCTAGACTTTACTTTACCTGCTCGACCCCTTGTTTGTGCTAAACAGCTCTGGAGTTTGCGGCCCCTAGGGGTGAGAGCTTTGTGCGTGAAATTGAAATTGGTGCGCGCGAGCTGACTTGGAGAAAGTTGACGCGCGCTGAAGAGGCAACCTCGCCATCTGTGCCCTGTTTTTCTTCTTTTGCTTTGTTTGCCAGCGAGGCAAAGTGCGCGGTCTTGAAATTAATTATATTCTTGCATGTTCGCGAAACGGGTGGAATGGGGGAGGAGGGAGGGATAGGTATGCATTTTTTTTAATTTGTTACTATCAGTATAATTTCTTTACTTTCGCATTTCATTCTTTATTCATTTAGCCAAGCCAATTGAAATTGAAGTGAGAAACAAGCATGTCCGCAGTGTGCTCAGAAACTGACCCGTAACAGTTCGAACTCGGGCACTGGATTGCAAAACATTTGCTTCGTTATAAAATGCAAATTCAGCTTATCCGTGCTAGGTGGATATCAGTCCACGGCTGAGTGCGACCTCAGTAGCCCGTTCAATGACCCTGGTATGAATGCCGAGGTTTTATCTGATCAACACGGCCTCCCATTGCTCGAGAGTAGGGCCTTGTTTTAGATATACCGGTGGCGGCTGCTCTTTACAGTTACATAATACATGATCGTAAGTGGCTATTTTGCCACTTAGTGTACGTTCAGGGTCGTAATAATCGGGATAGAATTTTGATAGTAAGTAAGCAGGGTTTATTTAGCGGTGTTCCTTTTATATCTTTACGAGACGATGAAGAAAAAAATTGCCGGTGGTTTAGCTCTGGTTAAACCTGGAGTGACGCGACAGCTACAGCTGGCTGAGTGGAACTTGGTCACGTGACCAACCACGTGACAGCGTGGAGGCGCAGCCACGGGGTGGCAGCGCCGCCACCGCCACGGCACCACCACGCCGAAGGCTCGAAATGCTACCGTAATGTAGCTATCGCTACAAAGGAAGTGAAAAGGGTGGCAGCACCAAAATCTGAGTAGAATGTTTTACGAGAGGCTTTATAAGAAAATCACCGCGATTTTACGCAATGATGGCTTTCCTGTGGCGCGTAATGTGTACCGGACCTCTCTTCTACATTCTGTGTATGTTACCACCCGCCTTGGAATCTAAGTGGTTATGGTTTTCGGCTGCTCAACTCGAGTTCGGTAGTCGAATGCCGGCTGGGCAGGCGCATTCTGGTGAGGGGAAATGCGAAGACAACTATGACTGAAATTTTGAGGCACTATGAACAACTCGGGGCAGATCTGTATTTTCCCGGACCTGTCAAAATAAGGCTTGCCTCCCCGCTATCAGTATATCATCGCACCGTTGGTTGTTCTTTCTTTTCGCATTTTAAACATGATGTTGCTTCCAATCAATGTAAGCTTTCATGATATCGTAAAATAGTGGTTGTACGGCAGCAATTTTTGTTGATGAAAACAGCTGCAAAGAGGCCTGGAGCAACCTCTTTCATTACAGAGGGCGAGAATTTTGAATAAATCGTTTATTATTGTGTCTTGCCACCTGCTAACCAATTCGTCTTTTATGTTTGTCCATCATGAAGACTGTCACAAGAGGCTAGATGGGCACAAAGTACATAACAGTTGAGAAAAAGATGGTAAGATGTAGCGAAAAAGATGCAACTATTGTAATCCAAGCAGTTTGCGCATGAAAAAACTGCCAGCTTATTAGGGCGCTGGGACAAATAAAACTTGAGAATGATAAAGAATGCTCCTCTGACAATTTTTTACAGCACACGGCAGTTATAAAGCCCGCACAGTGCGTATGGCGTAAAAAAGCTGTTCACAACGACCTTTCTGCTGACTCAGCGGGGTCTGACGCCCAGAGCTGTCACCCACGTAGTTTTAACGCTTCTCAATGAAGCTGAGAAATAGAAACACGTAGATGACGTTCGCTCCAATTCCACTAGTTCTCTGCGAAACAACATTGGGTGCTGTTAATCCCACTGGCTAGCGTGGGCTGCAGTTGTCTCTGCGAAGCAAGACTTACGAAATACGGCTTCAGTGCCGTGGCATGTGATGAAAGCACCTCCGCAGTCACGGGCCGTTGCCGAACAGAATGCCTATTGCTGACCTTTAGTGTGAAAGGTTGGCTGCTCTTTCAAATGGCGCGCCGTACTTAAAACAGATCGACGTACCCCCGGCGGCTTCTTCCTATAGACCGCATTCTTTAACGAAAGTCGGCGCCGAAAAAAAAGAGGATAAGACAAGATTGATCAGCTTCTCGACGTTGGAATGCGTTTCTCGCGCAAGAATAAAGAATATAAACTGTATTTTTTCTCTTTCTTATTGAAATTGCCTCTCCTTTCGCTGCCGTTGGCGACATTCATCAAAGCTATAATTAACAGTGAGTCCAAAATTATGTTTTATCAGTTTCTTGAAGCATACAAGACACAACACTGAGTGAACCAAGAAATGTCGATGCAAGCGCGGGATCCATTCCAACAGTAACTCGTGAAGCAAATCAAATTTACTGCATCGTAGTGTTCATTTTCTAGGTATTGGAGTGTGAGTCTCATTTGCAACTTTTTTTCTACACTCCGAAGATAACCTCTTACACCGCTTTCCATCTTGATATAAATTTCATCCCCCTTTTCTACACCATGCTTAAGACATTTTCTTTTTGATGTCACCATAGCATACAATGTGGATTTCTTGACCGAATAAGAGTATGAAAATGATAAGCATTCATCGCATGCGACCAATAGACATCCCACTGATTGTCTGTGGCTGGGCTTTCTTTATGTTTTTTTGTATTTATCTTCTTTAAAAAAATGATTACGTTACTAATTTAAGATTTTACCAACACGACGAAGAGAAAAACTGTTTCTTTTCTGTTCTTTCTTTTAAGGACAGTTGGCCCTCTTTAAAGACACTGTGTTTTCTATGTTCCCGTACCTTAATGAATACCTTGCTCAGAAGCTTTTCGCTGATATTCTTCTTTTTTGTTCCAACATTAACCCAATTACCGCCTTGCAAAAATATACAGGCCTTGGGGCTTTCTTCGAAGCCGCGTATTGGCGTTCCTATGGCAGAGCGGTAAGCCTTTAGCCACAAGCGGTGAGGGCAAGAGTGCTCATCTCCTTCAACAAATCTAGGATGCCGCAGGTGCAAAACGCTCAGCACAACATGACCCAAAGGCAAAATAGGCGTAGCATATATTTTTCGCAACAGCTCTATGTTTTAATAACTCTCGTGTAAGCTAGGGACACCAAAACGATTACGAGCTATTCAGTGTTCGGGCAGATAGTTGTGCACGGTGGCAACTAAAAAGCTCCAAGCATTGTCTGGGCGTAAGCCGTTGATATATACAAAAATAAACGAAGGGGCACCGTTGTAGCAATCGTAGCGTCGGCGCGCATATGGCAACGACATCGTTACCATCCGCTTGACGACGGCAGTGCTGAACAGCTAACCAGTTTACACGTCCGCGCTTATTACACACTGTCAGAGTGCACCTCAGACGAAAATATACCTGAATCTGCGAATACGGGGAGAATGTAAATTACATGTACTAGATTGGGGAGAGCGCGGTGCTATGCAAATAGTGCGCGGAGTCAGCACCGTGGTGTGTAAAGCAGCAGAATCCACATCCATTAGGCAGCGTTAGCATAGCGTTATTACCTCGTACACACGGCGCTCATACCCGACCACGTCCTTTTAGCGCGAGAATCGCACACCGTTATAGCACCACTGCGCGTTTGGGCACTCACTGGAGGATCGATAACATTGAGCGTTGTTTCGCAACCGAAGCCGCCTTTTCCACTGGCCAACGGTCGGTGTTGTACCAGCTTCGCATACCCTGGGCTACTTAACGTGTCACCGCGCTGTAGCTTCAACGCTCGCCACAGAAGTTTTCGGGACATTGCTCGAGGCATGAAAACGCGATTGCTCGGCATGAGAGCGTGCGAACAGTCAAGAGACGTTATTGTGAAAGAACTCAGCTATAAACGAACGGCAAAGACGGAGGGGAAACACACACGTGTTTGCGCTGTCTTCTTTCGCAATCTTTAGTCACCAACTCAGCCAGCAACGCAGTTTGATGCAAGAGAAGTTTGGTTGCGTTAGCATGGATTTGCGTACACTACATCCTTACCGACGAGACAAACTTCCCCGAGTACGACGTTGGAGCGGACTCGTCGACGCGCACTTTCGACACTCTGGCTCAAGCAGCACCACGTATATCTTTAGGTGACGTTGGCGCAGCCTTACAAGCTTGTGGATTCGAGGATGCTTTCAACAAACCACCAGCTTCCGGTGTGAACCGCGTCAGACGTGTTGCTTTAGACGGTGGCTGGACGCAAACACAGAAAAAGAGGCGAAGTGTCCCGGATTTCTACTTCAACCTATTCTACTGCGACAAAAAATGCACGCCCACAAATCCAGGCGGCGCATTAGGTATGACAGTGTTTTGAGCACGCAGTGCGGACAGGGAATATCAACGCCTCCGAAGTCGGAATTTGAAAGTTGGATTTTGAAATTTGCAGACGAAGCTCGTTGCAAGAAATGACGGGTTCGCCGAAATAGTCGAGGCGCGAAATCAAAGCCACTGAGCGACACTTGCACAACCCCTGATAACCTAACCGATACCAGAGTTCTAACGCATTCACCGCTGCAGTGCTCAGAACAGATGTAAAGTTCAGTGCAACATCAGCTGTATCCGGGACTTCTCACTCCGGGGACGGAATTGAGCGGCTATGTGGCTGCTTCCCATGGTGCATCTCTTCTTTTGAATTTCGCGGTTCCATTCTCTTCTATAGGGAAGGTATTTGAGCAATGCTTTGCGAAAAGGTCAGCATGAAAAGAATCGTTTAATGATGAAGTAGTAAGGTATAGAGAGCGAGCAGCCGTCATCGAATGCACCACAGCAATTCCAATTGCAATCACCACTCGGACTGCGTCCGCTACAGCACAAACGCTTCTGCGAGTCGCCAAGCACTTGGTCCTGCGCCAGGTGCGTCCACCCTCTTTCCACAATCCTCGTAATCTCATTTTTCCCATGACTGTCTGTCGCCTCTGCCTACTCCTGTCTACGTTTACCTGTTTACCTTCTATTGGAACCTATTACCCTGCAATAGGGGACCATAGTCTATCCGGACCTCCAATTACATGTCGCGCGAATTTCTTCTGGATATCAGCTAAGATATTATTCGCCCACATTTGTTCCAACGTCTCATTTTGCTTTACCAAGTTAGCTTGGTCAAGGGGACTAGAAAATTTTGAATTCGGAGGTTTTGGTTTAAAAGAAGTGCACGCGAAAAAATTGAGGTTAGGCAGTCAAACCCAATACTACTTATGTAAATTTGGCGAAAGAGGATAAAATTCTCTACAGAGGCTGATGTTTGCTGGAAACGGTCGTTTCGGGCTATACACTGACGCCCAGCTTTCGGGGCCGGCGGAGCGTCGCTGGTGCAATCTGGGCGCATTAGGTAACTTTCCGGAAAGCCCTCACTTATTGTAATCATGACGTAGGTAGGCGAAGAATCCCGGCTCATGCTTTCGCCGACCATATTCCTAGCATAATTCGGCATTGGCATACAAGTATTGCAGATAATAACGGGAAACAAGCCTGTCTCCTTCCTGCACACATGATTTTTAGGATAGTGCAAATAGTGTCAACAGCTGTTTCACTTTTCATGAAGCCCGGTTTTCCTGGGTATCAACTGTAATTATGTGTACGCAGTCAGTAGCGATAACTGCGCGACCTAGCGGTTCTTTTCACTTGCCATTGCTAGAAAACTGCATAGTGCGCTGAGATCCTGCGTTAGCATGTTACCAGTGACTCCTTCCTGACTCTCGGCTGCTGGCCAGAACGACGCGGGTTCGATCCCGGCCGCGGCGTTCGAATTTAGATGGAGGCGAAATTCTAGAGGCCTGTGTACTGTGCGATGTCAGTGCACCTTAAAGAACCCCAGGTGGTCGAAATTTCCGGAGCCCTTCACTACGGCGTCCCTCATAGCCTGAGTCGCTTCGGGACGTTAAACCCCATAAACCAAACCTCCTTCTTGACTCTACCTGCTGAAAAATTGCACGTGTAAAGCGGTTCCTTTTCCAGGCGGCCATGATTAATTGATCCAGGCCGACATAGATAAACAATCGCCTGTGACGATCAGATCATTCCGCAGTATTGCTAGATATCCAGCGCCATGATGCACGTAGCTGCAGCCTCGCAAACTGCAATGGCCTATCAAGTTTTACTTGAGTTGCCATCGGCTTGCGTCGCCAACATTCTGTAAGGTGCCGATCTTCTTGAGTGTTTCGCGAAACAGTGTGCCGACAGCTGCATTTTAATATTTCTGGAGCAGTGCTCGTCCGATTAGGCGTCCTGTTAGTCACCACGTCGCCGTTAACACGCTGAAATATGGGCCACAAACAGGAGTTTCTTCTTTATTCAATCAAATCAGCCTGTTCGATAAGTACCCTTGGAACCACGATATACACAGCGCGATAAACAGAGCCCTGATGGCGCTGAAGTTCTGTACGGGATTGGCAACACCGATTGTTACTTATGCTCCCCGTCAGGAGTATCTCGCCGAATGAGAATCCTCCTCCACGTCAAGCTAGAACTAGAACGTGTATACAGACAAGCAAAGCAGCTTCGCGTCCCACGCGCTTGCTCGAGCACCCACGCCGAGTTGCGAAACAGCCGACCGACCGGCCAGTTACGTAAACCGAAGAAGCTCTGCAACATCAAGAAAAAAAAGCATAAATAAACGGCGAATCTATCCGAGAGAAAATCTACTCGGCATTCTGTGGAATACAGCATGTCTGGATGAAGCCTTTCCGCTTTCTTTTCGCTAGCCAAGAACGAAGGACAGCGCTGTCGCCAGACCTTGTCTCTGCGCGCTCACACCTGGCGGCTTTCAGGGAATTCTCACAATCCACGTAGGATTAGCTGCTCTATTTTTTATCAGTGTCTTTCTGCATCTATTTTTTTTTTGCTTCCAACAATTTCCATATGTAGCGACGTGCACTAATGGAAACGAATCCCTCTTTGTTTTGTATTTCTTCAGCTACACTGAATTTAATGCGACCGGTATGCGCTTAGCCCGCAGTTTCGCTTTCCAAGATAGCTGCAAAGCCCCGTTCCTCAGCGATTCCCAAGGCCTGGCTGTGACGGTTTTGCCGTCAGGGCTTGCGA